>CM051261.1:47045879-47478379 GCA_027921565.1 Artemia sinica | reverse complement strand
ATATTCAACCCTCTTAAAGAAACAAATTGAAAAAATGTTTAATGTCATGCACCGTTCACTTACACAATCGCTATATGATATAAAATGTGTTTGTTAACACTATGAACCCTTTTGGACCATGGTTGATATATTTCTCTTCAATACAAACTTAAGAACAAAACTACACCCTTAATTTCAAACTACTACTACTAACAACAACTCATTGCATCACCCAACCGCCTAAGGCCAAAACAGCAGCACCACTCCTCTTCCTCCCCACCCTTTTCAAAACTTGATTCTTTACCCCGTCCCATGTAGTTTCTCTTTTTTTAAAATACTATTTAGTGTGATATCTTCTAACCCTATCTGGGACCACCTTTTTTTCGTTCGGCCCCAGGTGGAAGGTTCAAAAAGCACAACCTTTGGAAATCTGACATCCTTCATCTGTAAAACAGGGCCTGGTCATCTTGACCTTTCTTTCACTCTGGCCCTAGAAAGTGGGACTAAGTCATATTTTTCGTACAGCGTACTGTTTGATGTTGGTTTAATCGAACGGCACACGGAAGACCTAAGACTATCCTTGGCCAGTTTCTTTGGAAAACGTTTAAAAATGTTCCTCAGCCTTTCAAAGCGCCCACATGGTCAAACTCTGCTTGCCTACTGTCATGAGCATGGCTTCCAATCTTGCAATTTTAGTTCACAGACTTATCCTCCTTCTGTTTCAAACGATTTTCAACTGAGAAAAAACACCCCGTGTCTTGGCTACTCTGCTTATTATATCTTCGCTTTCGCTGCTAATAATACTCCGAAGGTAAGTGAAGCTGTCAACTTGATCGATTTTCTCATTGCATTGCATCAACTCTTCGCCCTCATTTATTACTATTCTAAGCGATTTAGTCTTCTTAAAATTAGTTTTCGAAGCTATCCTTGCAGCCTGAACTCTCAAAACCTCCAAAAAATTCATTTGGCTCACTAGCCTTTTTTTCTTGGACACTCAAATCTTTTGCATAATTTACGTCATGGAGTGTTTTGCCTTCCCGTGTGATAAAATATCATCCTATAACCCATGCCGCGCACCTTAGGACTAAGCCCATCAAAATAATCCTTATAACCGGGGTAGGACACATCCTGCTGAGACATTTTTATTTTTCAGTCCTTTTAGTTCTGTCCCTTACTCCTTCAAGATGAATATTCCTTCACTTCCTGAATATGGAAAAAAATCGTTCTTTTATATATCATCTACCACGGTTATAGCATTCTCACAATTTTCTGGACACCTTTCTTTAACACTTTTCCCATCACAAATTGATGCCACATTCCTATATTTAACAGGGACAAGTCCAGACTTACTACTTCTTATCAATTTTTTAACATGCCAATACAATATCTTACTATTGTGCCGTATGGCTGCATCTTCCGTACGGCAGATGCAGGCCACAACTACTTTGCAAACTATGTTCCTAAAACTTACTCCATCTATCTTCTATATTGTCGAATTCTAAACTCTCCAGATTCATGTTCAACTTTTTTAAAAAGGTTCCTCTCAAATTTTCATCCTGAAGTTTATCAACGTTGTAATCACCTAGTAGGTGAATATCCTTCCTAGATTTCAGCTTGAAATTAAATCTAGACCTAATAACATGATGAACTGTATCGATCCTTTATGTAATCACAATAAAATCATAGTTTTTCGTCTTAGAAACTATATTTTCATATACGAGATGATGAATGACGTCATAATCGTATTTTTTAAGTGTCTATGACGTAAAAAGTATTAAGCTATATTATGATGGACCTTCAACTTCAAGTTACTATGGGCTAGAGTTCGTTCTCTATTCTAATGGTTCGCATGATTTTTTTTTAGTTTACATAATATCTTTTGTTATCTTTATCCCCCCCTTTTGTTGAAATTACAAACAGTTCCAATGGCTTTTTGTTTCTATGGGCAGTGTTCGTCTTTTACTAATTCGCAGTCAAATATGGAACATACTCCAGAAAAGCAACTTTTCAAAAGACGCTTACGTTATCAAAACTTTTAGTTTTAGATATGCCACGGCTAGTTCTTGACTCAGTTTCAGTTATCGCTACAATCGCAAACACTCATTTATTATGAAGTACATTGATCCTTTATGTAAAATTATTGAAAATTTTCAAGAATTATTCTAGTTTCAGTTGACGAATCAGATTTTTTGTTAGTACCCCCCGAAAATTACTGTATTTTACATAATATATCTATATTTTTTTTATAATGGTAAAAATCGTATTTGGATTTTCGTATGCAGGAGATAACATTTGCTACTACAGAGTTATAGACAAATGCAGTTTTTCGTATAAAATCAATTTTGTTTTTAAAATTATTTGTTTAATTATGAAAGGTTCTTAAATATATCAATTCCATTTCAAATGAGCCATTAAACAGCTCTCTCTGATTTTCCAGTGCTCCGCCAGCTGCACTGAAAAAAAACGGAAAGAAAAAAACAAACCTGCTGTCGATGCGGAATATCGTGGTTGCAGCCACTTTTCCCGATTTTCAGGCCAATATATCTCCCTTGATGTTCAAGCCAAGGGACGGTAAGTTTCCTATATAAATCGTTGAAATTATGGTCTCAAGGAAAGCAATAGATCCCACCAATGCAGCTCAGAGACTAATAACTTCTTCTAAAGTTTACACAAAACGCTTAAAGCGGCTTAGAACTGGACGGCAAGAAGTCCTCAAGACCTCCAGTTGAATGGAGGCTTTTTGTAAGCCTGGGCTCATCTTAATCATTATATGATTTTCTGTATGTGGCTATGCGTCCCTATCAACAAGAATCGAATTCCTGCACAATCAATCTCGAGCTTATTACCACCAAGTCATTATATACTAATTTTACAAATATCATTCTACTGAGGAAGGCAGCCCAAAATACGGTAAGTAACATAGCTAGGAAGCACCAAAACAAAAAACTCAGAAGACTTATTGATTAACCAAAATCTAAAATGTTGTGTCGTTAATTAGGTTATAATTTCCTTAGGGGTCCAACTCCTCAAGTTCACTGTGCAGCGCCGTTAGCAGTTACGGTCTTGTTTAGGAAAACTTGTGAGCGGTCCAATGCGATGCGACTATGCGGCCACGCAATTAGGGCTTCCCTTCTGGGAATTGGGAGGGAGGAAGAAGCTCATGCTACAGTGGAGACCCAACCCACTTCACAACAGCTCCAATGTTTTATATCCAACCTGTCCTCGGCAGGGCATTTGCCATGGTAAATTGAAGAAAACACTCTCATTCAACCAACCATTCCAACTTCTTTTTTTCGCCAGGAATTTCTGTGATTTTACCTAATATCAAACCATTCCTCCCTTTTGAACCACTCCGGAAGGTTTTTTGTCTCAATTAAAGACCATAGAAAGGAATTATTTTAAATTAATTCAATTATGAGCATGAAAAACTTTTGTCTAAATCTCAGATTAATTAGAATGGCTCGGACATTCATCATGTTCTGTTCATATGTGCTTTTTAATGAAATTATAATCAAATTAAAGAAACTCACATGTCTATGCCATTGGCCCATAGTGGTATCTTGTGGTCTAGTTAACAATTGGCAACAATCACTTAAAGATTATTTGCTTGATTTCGACTAATAGTTGAAATTGATATATTGCTTAATTTCTATGTTTATGCCAATTCTGCAAGAGTGCTTGATCGTCAACACCTGACCAAGTTTGATTAAGAATCTAAGAAACATAAGAATGTTAGCCAAAATGTCCTTGCTTTCTAAAGAAATAAACTTATATTAGCGTCTGAGCTGCAACTCGCTTTAAGAGCTCTGGCACCACCAGCCACATCAAGAGTGCCTGATATTCCGCTAGTCCTTACTCAGCCCTACTTTTATGTAGAATATAACTATTAAACTATTATTTAAGGAATCAAGAAATGACTTTGATGGGCATTTCTGCTCATTTAGACCGTTCCAACTGATGATAAATTGGACTCGTTGAAGAAAACAATAAGTCTCTTTAAATGAAAAATACAAAAATTGTGAAGACTAGCAGCACGGCTTTAGGAACACAAAAATTAACATGGCTTTGGGCTGTGGTATCTTTAGGCGGCTTTGTGCTGCAATGAGTTGTTAGCAGTAGTAGTAGTAGTAGTAGCATATTATCAAGTAAAAGACTGAACAATATATGCAGGATTAAATGTCAGCAGAAGATTGCTGGAGAAGGCTGATAGGCTTGAGTTCACACTGTGAAGGGAAGTATCTTTTGAAAAATTGTTATTGTTTTTGTTGACAACAGGATGCGCTCAGATGGTCTGATTCCACAAAAGAAAATACACTTTCGAAATAATACTTGCTTATTTTAAGATATTTCACAAATGTTTTAATATCCATTACATATAATTGTGCCTCGGGAGGTAATCAAAGAAGTTGTATTGTAGTTTATTTTATTTCGGTCAAAAGACATCATCTTTCCTTATTGCTTTTTCTTCTTTTTTTTATTCCGTATTGTATGCAATTTCCATGGTTTCTCTCATTGGGGTATGGGTTCCTCGGACAAGCGTAAGCTTCTAGAGCCCGCAGCAAGTTGTTTTTTGTTGTTGTTATGTCACTGTGTGAAGTAGAAAATTTCACTCAGTGCGGTAAAATATGACAGTACATGAACTTCACTACCTTCATTTCTTTTTAAGGACTTTCCATGCATCAAGAAACCCATGGGAGGTCAAATCTATAATAAAGGTTCTTCCACTGGTTATTTCCCATTTCGAATGGGCAGCCAGAAGAAAAAACCGATGGTTTTCGTGTTCATGTACAAAAACAAACACTAATAATCTACATAGTTTTTCCTCAGTACTTGATCAAGTCTTTGTACTCAAAGCCAGCCATGAGTCTTTTTTAGAAGTTGTTTCTTCTTATGCAGATGATTCATAAAGCTTTTGAATAGCCATTAGAAGGCAGTCATGTAGCTGGAAGCACCGCAGCTCTGCTCTAATATGCTGATTTCTAGTAGTTCTAATTTATACATTAGTTAAAGAAGAATCGAAATAAACTATACGAGAAATTACTCAGCAGTGGGACGAAATGTAAATTTAGGGAGTGGAGTGTCATACTCAATAAATCTCCGGTCCAATTTTGTACCCTTGCAGAAAGCCTTAAGATCAGATTTTATACAAAGTATTTGACACTGAAAAAAGTTAAGTTTCACCTGAAGGCTCTGCAAAAGCAAGTGCATTTTTTCATAAGCCGACACTTGTAATCAAAGTCATTGTAGAAACACAATTCTTGTAATTTAGCTCGGGCCTGAGCTCTGGCGCAATGAAGCCCCTGAGGTCTTTTCATAGAATTTGGTTCCACATGAAATTACATTTGTAGTTTTAAAATTAGTTAAAAAAAAAGATAATAACTAATCTTAGCAAAACTGTGCCAGGCGTAATTAATTTCTTTTTATGTACTAGTACTACGAATTTTATTATATGCCCTTGAACTTATTTCAGAGAATTTGCTTAAATACAGTTTAAGAACCATACAGCTTTTTTCTTCTTTACCTGCTAAGAAGAAAACTGTTTCGTTATTTACCCATTAGCTTAGATTTGGGAAGGACAACACGTGCCTCATGTATTGCTTGTTTTTGTTTTTCGTTTTTCTTTTTGTTTTTTTTTTGGCTTTGTTATATCGAATGAACAATTGAGAAGTTTGGCGGAGGTTCATTTGATTGTAGATTGTGTAATTGTAAGACCCTGGAGCCGTCCCTCGCTTCACTTCATAGATATAGACATGTTACACCTTTTTTGACTATCATATCGGGAGTGGTGTTAAATGATTGAAAGATTTTCCTGAACTAAACCGCATAGTACATATTTCACATAAGGTGTTTAATTTCAATCAAAGCTGGCTAATTAAGGGGTTTTTGAAGTCACTAATTTCAAATATGGCACTTAAATTGGAGTTTACTCGCTTAATTGCTTGTAGCCTCCCAGACAAAGGCCCGAAATTTTTGGAACAGCTCTTTTTCAAAACAAAACCTGGATAGATAAATTTTGGTGGGACATTGGGCAGTCTAAACCATGTTGAAATTACGGTCGCGCATGTTTTTAGTGTACATAACCGTAGGGCCCCTCAAAACTGACTCTTTTCGCCACCTACCTAACGCCATGAGTATAGGACATGTTCTACCTCTCTTGAACTATAATTGTTCAGGGTCATTATTGGAAGTGGAGAGCATGCGCTTTCCCCCTGGGAAATCCCCCCAGAAAATTTCCTCCGCAAAAAATCCCCCTGTAGAATATTCAAACACTTGGAAAAGTCCCCCACGTACAACATTGAGCAGCCATAGATAAAGTACAAAATAGGTAGCTCAAAATGTCGAGGTTTGTTTTTTGCTAGGTTTCAAGTATCCCTTCATCTATTGAAGAGATATTATTTAAATTTTTAAAAATTTACTTATTAATGTAAATTAATAGAGCTAAGGAATAATTATTGTATTTAATACCTTACGATGACGTGGTGGATAAAGCTGCTCTAAATCCTGATTGAAGGTTTGCAGGCTCAATCCCATGTGTCACAAGGAAAAAGCAAGTCGCAGAAAATAACGACTTAAGTTTCAGCCCGATGTTTCACTTCTACCAGTATATACTCCAAAGCTAATAGCAATCCTTCCAATTCAGCATCAGAAATCTTCCTATTTTTTGTTCTGCAGCATATAGCCGACGAACAGTCAGGAAACTGCTACGGCAATACCACTACTACCATTGGTGGAGTAAAAGCTACCATCGGTGTACAATTTTAAATACTCTCCTTAGCGAGATTTAAGTATTGGACCAAATTCAGAATGGCGGCCTTTTTTCAATTTGACCTTCCACAATCGATTGATATTGGATCGATTTATACAATACTTTAATTTATTTTTATCCTTTAATCTTGACTAACACTATTTATGATGAACTATATCGATCCTTTATGTAATCACAGTAAAATCATAGTTTTTCGTCTTAGAAACTATATTGTCATATACAAGATAATGAATGACGTCATAATCGTATTTTTTAACAGTCTATGACGTAAAAAGTAATAAGTTCTATTATGATGGACCTTCAACTTCAAGTTACTATGGGTTAGAATTCATTCTCTATTGTAATAGTTTGCATAATTTTTTTTTTCAGTTTACAAAATATCTTTTGTTATATTTATCTTCCCTTATGTTGAAATTACAAACAGTTCCAATGGTTTTTTGTTACTATGGGCCGTCTTCGTCTTTTACTATTTTGCAGTCAAATATGGGAACAAACTCCACAAAAGCACCTTTTCAAAATATGCTTGTGTCATCAAAACTTTTAGTTTTGAATATGTCACGGTTAGTTCTTGACTCAGTTTCAGTTATCTCTACAATCGCGAACACTCATTTATTATGAGGTACATAGATTTTCTATGTAATATTATTTATAATTTTCAGGAATTATTCTAGTTTCAGTTGACAAATCAGATTTTTTGTTAATAACCCCCAAAAATTACTGTATTTTACATAACTATATCTACATTCTTTTTATAATGGTAAAAATCCTATTTTGATTTTCGTATGCAGGAAGATAATAATAATATTTGCTACTACAGAGTTATAGAAAAATGCAGTTTTTCGTAAAAAAATGATTTTGATTTTAAAATTATTTGTTTAATTATGAAAGATTTTTAAATACATCAATTTAATTTCGAATGAGCCATTAAACAGCTCTCTATGATTTTCCAGTGCCCCGCCAGCTGCACTGAAAAAAAAACGGAAAGAAAAAAACAAACCTGCTGTCGATGCGGAATATCGTGGTTGCAGCCACTTTTCTTGATTTTCAAGCCAATATATTTCTCTTGTTGTTCAAGCCGAAGGACAGTAAGTTTCCTATATATGGGTTTCGAACAAGGCGGTTCTAATAGTGTACTTCGTTTTTTTTTTATCTGATTCTAGTTTTAGGAAACATGGACTATTTCATTTTTTACTATGGGGCGTGATCGTCTCCTACTAGGTTTCTAGCTACCGCTGCAACCTTGATTGCTAGCTACCGGTGCAACCCGGACAAAGTGAGCAACTAGAATTATATTATTAATACCTTCCCAACCTAAGCAAGACTTAGACACTTTCGTATTCATCATGAGCTGTACTCCCTGCCTCTGTACCCCAGCCGTTCTGCATGAATAAACAGATTTGATATCAGGGTAATTTTGTGTTTCCTAACCCTAGAAGATAATTTTCAGAAACACCTAAAGAGTCTAGTTCAAAACTTAGAAGTTTGTCCGTCATAATATCAATGCGATAGTTGTCTTTCAATGTTGCAGCGTTCTATCCTGCAATTTCCACCCCACGCACAACATTGAGCAGCCATAGAGAAAGTACAAAATAGGTACCTCAAAATGTCGACCAGATGTAATAAGGGGTAACAAAAGGACCAGTAAACAGTTTTAGGACAGGGGCTGGTTGGTCTCCAATTACTTTCGACTTATAAAAAAAGGACTAGGACTCTCAATTTCTGATCGAATGAGCATCTTCCGAAGTTTCTACGACCATGAGGGGAGGCTGGGGATGAAGAAGCGGTAGCCCCCTCCTATATGGGATAAATTCTGCTCATTTTGGGGTTTCCCAGAAATCAAGATAAATTAAATATCAGTTTCTACCTCCACGCTACCCTTCCTTAGAACTAATTTTTTATTTACCTGAAGGCTCAAAGAGAGTTAGGATGTTTTGGCATTAAAATGCACCCTCTGAGGCTTCTTTCCCTCTCCCTAAGAACAGAACAATCAGAGAACCGGATGGTAGGGGGTTTAAAGCTCTCTTCCACAAATATTTGGAAATTTGAATATTTTTTGTACGTAAGAAAGATCATGGATCACGGTTCACGGGTTGGTCTCTAATTACTTTCGATTAAAAAAAAAACTAGAACTCTCAATTCCCGATCAATCGAGCATCCTCCGAAGTTTCTACAACCCTGAGAGGGAGGTTGGGGATGAGAAAGGAGCAGTCCCCTCTTATGCTGAATAAATTCTGTTTATTTTAGGGTTTAATGTTACTCTTTACTTTCATAATAACAGTGTAGACCAGAAATGCTCCCAGAAATCAAGAGGAATTATATATCAATTTCTACCTCCACTCCCCGCCTCCCGCTTAGAACTAGTTCTGTATTTATCTGAAGGCTCAATGAGAGTTACGATATTGTGGTATTAAACCTCTTTGAGGCTTCTGCTTCCCTCCCAAACTACAAAAACAATCAGAGAGCCCTACTGTAGAGGTTTAAAGCTCTCATCTACAAATTTTGGAATTGTGCATTTTTTTTTACCAAAGAAAGATCATGCGTGCGTATACTCTAAGCTTTTTTGGAGGTCCAGGATCAAACATGCTCTCTTTTCTCGCTAAGAAACCTTACATGTTAACAATGACATACTTGCATAACTTACAGCTCTTAAACCGGGGGCAGCGGGAAAGTTGTCAACCTTGGAGCCATAGTTACTTGACCTTTGGACTACTTTGAATAAAATGACTATCTCAAAATTTTGATTGAATACATTTGAGGAGGGGAGAAGAGCGTTGGGAGTGCCCTCTGATCACTTTGAATCTAGAAAAGGGCACTAGAACTTTCGATTTCCAATTTTTGAGGGGGCAACCAGCCCCTTCCAAAAATTATAGGATCACCATTCCCATAAGAACCTTATATCTTAACAGTGGGCAACTTGCATAACTTATAGCGCTTGCCCCGGGGCTAGAAGGAGGTCTGTCACCCGGAAGCATAATTATTTTACCTTTGGAGTATTTAGAAAAATGGCTTTCTCAAAATTGTGGCCACATGCGTTTGGGTGAAAACGGAAGGGGGGGGGGGAGCTGGTTGCCCTCCAATCACTTCTGACTCTTAAGAATGTCACCAGAACTTTCAATTTACAGTCAAATGAGCACCCTCCGAAGTTTATACGACCACCCCTTCCATAAGAAGTACCTATGGGAAAAAATAAGTACCCTAAATACTTAAATGATAATACATTGAAGCCTAGTGGCTGTTTACTATAGGCAACATATAGCATTGACTCTGACTTAAACAGGTGAGTAGGACTTTCAATTTCCCTTCTAATGAAAATCCGAAATTATCCAGGGGAATATGGGGAGATTTCCCCCGGGGAAATTTTCTGGGGGGGGACTCTCCACGGGGGGACACCTAGCACCTGGGAATGATGGTTTAACTTTTCATAACAATTACATTGCATCAATTTCACAATAATCAATGCAACAATTAATATAAAATTTTCATAACAATTAATACGTCAAGAGAATTGAGCTTTTATGCTGATTTCAAATATATAAAATTCATTAAGTTTAGTGTTACATATCAAAAGCTACGAGCCAGAGAAAATTTGCCAGATTTTCCAAAAAAAGGGAAAACACCCCAACAAAGTCAAACGATTCTAATGAAAATCACACCATTAGATTCGGCATGTTAGACAACCATACTACAAGTTCTAAGTTCGTATCTACAAAAATGTAGAATTTTGCATTTTTATTTCCCAGGAGAAAGATCGCGGATGCGTGTTTTTTTTTCCTTTTTTTTCAGGAGTGATCCTATTGAGCCAATGGTCCTAAAAAATTGGGAGAGAGCCCATTTGTAAAGAAAATATAGCTTCATTTAACTAAACTGATTTGCTTCAAATTTTATGATTATACACAATGGTGTGCAAGTACGTATCAGATATTATGAAAGAGGGGTGAAGAAGGGTCATTTTGTAGACGGGGAGCGGGCAGATGGCTTAAAGAGTACATTTTAATTGATAGAAATTGATTATTGGTAGAAATTGATATCTAATCCCTCTCAATTCTCAGGAGTATTTTTGGTCTACGCTTTTGTTATTAGTGCTAGGAGGGGTAATAGTATCACTCCTATTGCGACATTCTTTTTATATGTAGTATCAAATATTACATTTACATGCCTGCTGGCGCAGAGGTGGAAAAGGTGAGCCGGGGAATATTTTTACATATAGATACAATGTGTTTAAACATTAGAGATCCCTATTTTAGAGGTCCCGATCACTTCATTCGCGTAGAAGGGCGCAGAATTTTCACCCATACGAACAATAATACCCCTTTCCCTCCACCTAAATTCTTCAGTAAAAATATTATTAAGGACCTATTCAGCAAAATTACTGTCCATCGAAAATTTTGACTAAATATTCGAATTTCGTCGAAAATTTTAATTCTTAAGCAAAAACTGAAAACAGCAGGACGCTACCAATTAATTTAAAAGTATTTATGGGTGCAATTTAACAGCAAGAAATCGGGGACCTATAAGACCGGTACCCCACATCATATTTTGGTTAGGCCTGGACATGATTCGAAAAACGATCAGAAATCAAATTAAAATTGATAAGTTTTTTTCAGCTGAAAGTAAGGAGGAACATCAAAATTAAAGCAAACAAAAATTATTTCGTATATGAGGGGAGAGGCCTCTTCCTCAACCCCTCGCTCTTTACGCTAAAGTTTGACTTTTTGTCCGGATTCTTTAAGAACGGCTGCTTAAAGACAAAGGCCGTTGAATTGGAATAAGAAGCTATTTTAAAGCACTAAAAAACTTTACAGTAACGAGCGAAGAATTGAGGAGGGATTCTTTTGATGAATTAAATTTGGTAACAATTTTACAAAAGTGTTTTCATAAAAATACTTGTTGTAAACCTATGTAGCAAAAAAAGAAACTTTTTTTTTGGGTTAAAACAAACAAAGCAGTTTTCTTTTTTGAGTTAATAGTGTGTACAGATTACGAACTACTTCTCCTTCTACTTTCGTTTTATTTGGCATCAAGCCCCCCCCCCCGACCAGGTTTGTCAATTACGGGGGCAGGAGAGGAGCTAATTGCCCTCTAGATTTTGAAAAATACATTTTTTGAAGCTTAGATTTAAAAAACTTGAAGAAAAACAAAAATATCCCCCCTAGAATTTTTAAGGATAGTTTTTGTATCTTCATTTGAAAGATCAACAATAATCCTTGCCACTCCCTGCATTTTCTTGAATTGTAGCCCTGCTTCAGCCTATTGCGGTTTCCAGAATTATATTCAATGTTCAGTTTAGTATCTGTATTTTTTTTTTTTTTTTTTTTTTTTTTTTTTATTCTGTATAAGATACTTACAGCGTACTATTATAATTTGACCATCTACAATATGCTATCAAACAGTTCGTGGTAACGAACTGAGTAAGGAGCGACCCGGCTCAATGGTAACCGAAACTCTAGAAAACGGTATTATGATACAAATAGATACATCAAAAGAATCACATTTTAATGCTGATTTCAAATATATAAGTTTCATCAAGTTTAATCCTTACCATCAAAAGTTAGGCGCCTGAGAAAATTTGGCTGATTTTCGAAAAAGGGGGGAAAGACCCCCTAAAAGTCATAGAACCTTAATGAAAATCACACCATCATATTCCGCGTATCAGAGAAACCTACTGTAGAGGTTTCAAGCTCCCATCTACAAAAATGTGGAATTTTGCATTTTTTGCCAGAAGAAAGGTCACGGGTGCGTGTTTATTTGTTTTTTTTTTTTTTTCCCAGGGGTGATCGTATCGAACCAGTTGTCCTAGAATATCGTGGAAGGGCTCATTGGAATGGAAATTGAAAGTTCTAGTGCCCTTTTTAAGTGACCAAAAAAAATGGAGGGCAACTAGGCCCCCTCCCACGCTCATTTTTTTCCCAAAGTCACCTGATCAAAATTTTGAGATAGCCATTTTGTTCAGCATGTTCGAAAATATTATAAGTATGTCTTTTAGGATGACTTAATCCCCGAACCTCCCGGGGGGAGGGCTGAAAGTTATGAACTTTACCCAATGTTAACATATAGTATTGGTTATTTGGAAGTATACAGACGTTTTCAGGGGAGATTTTTCCTGGTAGTGGGGGGGAGGGGGGGGGGGGGTCAGGGGTTATGTGGGAGGAGTCTTTCCATGAAGGAAGTTTTCATGGGGGAAGGGACATTGCTATGAAGGGGACGCCAGACTTCCCAGCATTATTTAAAAAAAGATCATAAATTTAATATAAAAAAACAAGTATTTCAAACTGCAACAGCAGCAACATCGAAACTTTAAACGAACAGAAAATATTACATATATAATTGGGTTCACCCCGTAGTCAATGCCTCGCTCTTTAAGCCAAAGATTTTTTAGTACTTTCATAAGAGCTATTTATTCTAATTAACGGCCTTTGTGATTAAGCGGTCATTTCTAAAGAATTGGAACAAGATTTGAACTTTCGCTTAAAGAGCAAGGTATTGACTAGGGGGCGAACCCCCTACTAAATGTATTAAAAATATATGAATATAGAAGTTCGTTACGTAAGTTAATTCGTAAGTTACGTATATTTATTACTAATAAAAACGTTCGTAAATAAAATTAAACAAGTTTCGAGAAAGCCATTTAACTAAATAAAAGTAAATTAATATGAAAATTTTGTTTTAATTATTCATGTACGGTGAGCCAAGATCAAAACCTGCATTTATTCAAAAACGTTCAAAAATTAAATAAAAAAAAACAAGTTTTTTAAACTGAAAGTAAGGAGCGACATTAAAACTTAAAACGAACAGAAATTATTCTGTATATGAAAGAGACTGTCCCCTCCTCAACGCCTCGCTCTTTACGCTAAAGTTTGACTCTGTCTCACAACTTTATTTTTTAAAACAATAAAAAACTTTAGCGTAAAGAGCGAGGCGTTGAGGAGGGGACAGTCTCTTTCATATACAGAATAATTTCTGTTCGTTTTAAGTTCTAATGTCGCTCCTTACTTTCAGTTTAAAAAACTTGTTTTTTTTTATTTAATATAATTAAAAGCGAGCTAACATAATAAAACACCCGTGTGCTTTTGGGGAATAAAGAAAGTCGCATTACTGGTTTTGTCCCACCCGAGGGCTCGCACCCAAGCTTTCCCTCGTCTCGTCGGACCTTAGCCCCCCTGGCTCAGTTTATTCCAAAGGAGCGAGGTCTCAGGTAATTGTGAGCTATTTCTTCTTCCGACAGTTGAAAGGCGTTCGCGTAATTAATGCTATTGAAAATCAGGGCAGCTGGTGAACATTCTACTGGGTTCCGAATTGTACAGTTGGGTACTTTTTATGAAGGGACAATTGAAGTGGGGACTCGTTAATCTTAAGTGAGAGAATGGCTTTTGTTGTATTCAATGGTACTAAATTTGCTATTAAAACATATGAGGTATTACTACTTCCTTTGAGGCTAAATCAAAACTATTATTCTAGAAAGAATCAAGTTTGGATATAGTGCTCCTATTTGTGGGGGTACCCTTTCCAGTGAGCTTATTTATCAATAATAGAAGCATTATACTCGCTTTTTTTAACCTTTGTTATTAGTATAAGTTTGCTTAAGTCACTATTAAGGAAAACCAAGCCCATGCTTTGAGAAATAAAAAGGCTCTTTGAACCAGACAGGTGTTCAGAAGGGCCTTGGTCCTGTGCCCTCGTGGAATCTTTATATTTAGGGAATCCATCTGTCTGCATAATTGTCGATGTAGGTAACTTCCAACCAACAATTAAGATGTTTTTTTTTCTTGGTTATACGCAAAGTAATGCAGTTTGTCTCTGAAAAAGGTTTTCGCCTAAAAGCCCGCGTCGTTTGTCCGGAGTTAAGGGCCGGACACAAGTAGCTTCTTTGGTACCGATTTAACAAATCGCTGCCGAATTGCAAAGAAAACGGCAGTGACAAAATTTCCGGTGCAGATTTACGAAAAGGGCGCTAAATTTTGATCATAATCATAGAAAAATCCTTAATCTTTTCCTTCTCTTTAGTACGAAAAGCAAAAGAACTAAATAATAATAAAAATAATTAAATATTTAGCAATACAATTTAATAATGAAAGAATGCAAAATTTAATCAAAAAGTTTTTAATTAAATAAGATTTAAAGAAATTTAATAATAAAAGAACTAAAAAATGGGTGTAGGCCAGTTGTGCAACTATTGATAAACTGCAATTGACTATTGGTATCCATGATGTTTAAGTTTTGAAAATTTCGCGCAAAGGGCACTACTTCTGTACTGCTATCGTTTGCCCACTGAGCTGCTGAAATCGGTGCCCGAAAAAAGCTTCGTGTGTCGGGTACTTTAGCTGAGAAAAAAAACGAACAGGTGTTAGGAATTCAAAATCTACTTCTTCACTAAGACAGGTTCTACGTTGCAGAAAGGTACAGAAGCTTTTCAAATAGAGGACTTACAGAGCTAAACGTACAAAGCCTTCCTCCATAGACCACAGAGCATAAGTCCACTTCTATTGCAGAGAAAGTAGACTTAGAAAAAATAATCTAGCGGAAAGACGCGAAATATTGTTTGTATAAATAAAAATTGTTCCTAAAGAAACGATCTTGTTTCAAATTCGTCTTAGAAGTATTTCTTTTCGATCGGAGCCTCCTGAATCGCTACATTCTTATTGGGTTTAAAGAAATATTTTGCAGAAGTTAAATGTTTATGGCCATCATATGAAATTTTGAGCAAACTTTACCGTATACATTTTATCAACTACATGGGTTTAAGTTGTTTTCACACCACGTATATAATTTTCTAGACTAAATGGTAAAATTATGTTACGTTAAGTACAACATTTCACTCTTAATCAAATCCTTCATAATCTTCGTAAGCAAAGTATTCAAAAATTGAGAATGGATATGGAGATCAAAGCTCTGATTAGTCATGAAAAGCATTGCAGGAAAAGTTTATTATTCTATTTTTCAGACTTATCAATTGCTGATCCAGATATTTCTTTGGTTGCTAATATATAGAGTTCTCCACAGCGTAACATAAACTTAAGTAAAATAAAATTATATTTAGAGCTCGATTCCACCAGCCGCTGCCTGCGTTACATACAAAATTTGCTCTATAAGGTTACATAACTTAGCATAGTCTTTTTATGCCAGTGTTAAAGGTTCTACAGCGTATTATGAAAGACCATGTTGTGTTTATAATTTGGAAGCACTTTTATAATTTGGTAGGAGCGAAAATAAAGTTTTTAAGCTTTGTGTTGGATGTTTAAAAAGAAAAATCATGTTAAAAATTCAAAAGAGGAAAAATATTCAGAATTACAGCTAGTAGGTGAACAATGTGGCTTCAATTCGGCTTACGTTTATAGTACCTAAAACTATGTTAGGTATTGAAACGTGTAATAATCCCGGCTGATCTTCCGTACCTACTATGAAGTAAATTTACATTTGAAAATCCGACAAGGGATAAGGAAACACTGAAGGAATCATTCTTGCATTCCAAATCCTTTCCGAAAAATTTTGAAATGAGCCTTTTTATTTTAGCCATAACGACTTGATATATCTCTCATCTATACCCATGAAGTCACACTATCACACGTCTATATCTTCAATACAACAACACCAAAAACTCAATTTAGTCATTTATTCGTAATATAAAATAAGTAAATCAGGTACGAAAATAGGCTTTTTTTTATCAATTTTCAACGAAGTAAATTATACGGGAGCTTCAAGGTTTTTACGAATACGAAAAGCGGAAGGTCTACAATTGTAAATGTGATTTTCATGGGTATTTTTATCTGGTCGTCCTTTCCGACTTGGCAGAGTTGATGCGACAAGCCATGCATGCACATAATCAAATGAATTTGATGACAAGGGGCCCTTACCGTCCCAAATAACTGACACATTGACGGCATGTAGTGTGAGGGCGGCCATGTGGAATACATAACTTCAGATTCTATATCTGTCGTTATAGAAGACAGCGATCTTTTATCAGAATCTGCTGGGTAACTAGTAGAAGGACTTATAGGGTCTAAATCCAAAGGATGATCCATTAGAGTTCCAACATAGACTCTTGGATCTAGTCTTTGAAAAGCATCGGGACAGTTGAGCCTATGACCAATTGAGTGACCTGCTTCATCAAATATTTTGCAGTGACATCTTGTTTTTTTCTGCTGCAACAGATGATTTATAGTTGGTCGATAAGGTGGTATGCGCGTAATTCTTGCATGTTTTATACTTGATAGGCTGCCTGTGAATGTGCTCGGATCTCTGTAAACACTTTCAGTTCGGTTTGCTGTATTAGTGATATGACGATGAGACAGGTCACGAAATTGACTAATTGAACGAGGTACAATATAAGTTGGTAAGTCATCCTCGGGTATAAAAGAAGAACCACAGATATTAGGGTCTAAAGTGTTTGTGTTTCTACTATTTGACGAACTGTTATAAACGCTGTCATAATCACAGAAAGAATGAATTGGGATTTCTGAATAAGGTGCTTTTTCTTCTTTTACGACTGATATTTCATAAGTACCGCAATCTTCCGGTTTCATCCAGCATTCTGGAGTTGTTAAAGCAAGGCTCAATAGACCAAACGCAAAAGTCCCAGCACAACTTGCCACTGTAGCTAATCGTACTACAGGATTATTCTGTCGTGCCAAATGAAACCAAAGGGATAACATAAAAGCATTCTCAGACCCAACGATTGCATAGTAAATGGCAATATTTAACACTTTCACTGTAGCTTCTTGTTCGAGAATATTGAGAAATGAACCACTATCTATTAATTTCGGTGACCAATTAAATATTAACAACAGTGACTGCAACGCCCTTTTAGTCAATTTTGACCTTTGGTCATTTCGAAAGCGTCCTCGTTTCTAAGTAACCATATAAAAATCCCAAGCCAGTGTAAAGTAATCACTGCAAATATCCAGTATCCAAGTTCAGATGTGAAAACACCAAATGATAAAACGCGGCACCATAAAAAACACACTGTTCTGAAGCCATAGTTAATGTAGGGGGGAATAATAGATATCTCTTTCTTCGGTTCGGAGCTACTGGTGCTGCACTGAGCACTAAGATATAAAGGATCCTCAATATCAGATATTATATCAGAGGCGATAACGACAGTTACACTCACTGAAGCCAGCTGTATCCCTGCTACAACTGCAGGTAATAGTATAGCTTCCGTGGTCCATGGACTTCCGTACAATAAAAACATTTGGACTAAGACGGACGGTAAAGTTTGTAAATGAGACTGAACATATCTCAAAATAGCGAATTCTCTGACATCAGTCCGATCATAGAAGAAAGCTAATTTTAGAAATCGCCACGCTATACCACAAAGCAGCAAGTGTAGAATATAGCAAATGCACTTTCCAAACCATCTACCACTGAAGTCAAGACTGCTATGAACATAGATGATGCTGGCTACGTTGACGAGGATGGATGAGGTTATTAAAATTGACAGAACAACTGCTGCCCATTGTAAGCGCTGCCAGTAGTGATAAGCCACACAAACTTGGAGGGCTGTTTCGAGCGCCACAGAACAAAATAGTGCTGCTGCTTGAAGCCTTCGGCTTACTCCTTCGGAGAATATTGGAGTCGATGAAGTTTCCATAGCGAACCATAACACCTGAAACAAAATCTAGAATAAGAGCATGTACAGGGTAAAAATAACTAAAAAGACTCTAAAAGTTAAATACAAGACGTAGTCAGATAGGCTAGCCGTAGGAAATTAAATTAGCACCAGTTTGTATTTTGGATGAGCTAGAAATAAGTGCAAACAAAAATTCAATCAGAAACATTGTGAGAACCGTTTTCGTTCTAAGTGACTGTTCCAACGGTTCAGCCTGTTGTTTTCAGGAATAAATTTTTCTTAGAAAATAATGGTTAGCATTACAAATTGTTGTCTACGCGTCAACTTCTTTCTCACTATGAGTCAAGAGCCAAGAATTTATTATATCAATGTAATATTCATGTTGACTTCTTTGCTTTATTATCCCTATTCCCTCTCCCACTCCCCCTTTCTCTCTCTACTAAGTTAGGCCATATTAAAAATCACAGATAATCAAATCATTTGAATACAGCTACTTTTTTCAAAGAAATTTAGCAAGTGTGTACGTGTACATGCATAAGGGGAATATTTACGATGAACCGTTCCAAACATATTAAGCAAGTCGGATGTCTCCAGTCGACAATTTTAAATTTTCTTTAACTACCGGATGTAGAACTTATGTACAACATAAGTTCTAACTTATTTTACTTGTGAATTGGCTGAGATCACCTTTTACCCTAAAAATTATTAGCATACCAAGCGTTAAGACAAACCTAGCAACTATTTGCACTCACACACACGGCTACAACAGAAAACTAATAATACGAAGCATCAGAGCATTTACTTTATTCCACAGACATTCCATTATAAATTGAGATAAGTGTGCCGGGGCTCCATAACTTCACGAGGCTGGTGTTGCGAATTTAATGATTTTAACCTGGGCATATTTTCCCTTGATTAAAATCCTTTGGTAAGCATATTTGTAAAGCTAAATACAAAACTAAATCCAGAACGTAAGCTTTTATGCTGTGGATCATATAAGGCTGGAGGTTTCTGTTCCCTCTTAAACAAGCTATTTGGCGACAAGCTATAACAGCTGTCAGGACAAGAATAATATACTTATATTTTTAAATTCATCAATTTCAGATTTATCCATTCACCAAGCCAGAATTATGGTACTGTTAAGAATTTTTTCTTAGAGAACGATCAAAACTTCCTTAAAAAAAATCCATATTTTTGCATGTTTCTGACATATTTTCAACGTGAAAAAATCTAAATAAAATAAAAGCAAATTCCAAAAATATAACTTGGTAAATGGATAAAGCAGAATATCAGCTATCAAGTGATGGCAAAATTGTCATCTTATACTGAAACATTATAACTAGGGACGTAGCTCCAGCTTTTTTATTGCGGAAGGGGGGCAAGAGGGGTCCATATGCGGATAGTCAAGGGACATGGCCTATATAATAATTTTTTCTTCAAATTATTGGGGGGGGGGGGGGCAACTGCCCCTCCCCGAAACGACGCCCTGATTATAACCGTATGACTGCAGGAAAAGGGCATATCAAAGCTTGGCACAGGGAATATAAACATTAACGCCATGGACAACTACTATGCGTGAATTAGTGTTAATAGTTCGCTTGTTCCGACAGTTCCATTTTCCGTGCAACCCCGCCTCTGCAGATATCTGGTTTTGACTAGATTTTGAATTGGATGCACCGTTGTCGTAACAACTCCTACTTTATCAATTGGTAACATAAATGAAATCATTAGATATGTAGATCTTTATTTATCCATCTTGATTCCTTATCATTTTGCTGTTCATTCATTACTTCAAACACTTAAAACGTGTTAATTGCAATGATTGCGTTATGATTATGGAGGGACGATTATGTGTGCTTCAAATCTTCACGTAGAGTTTACTAAAAATAAGAATATACTGCAGACAGTGTCAATGAGCCGTGAAAACATCTTTATTTGCATCATTGGCCATACCATTTTTGCATATTAATTTATTGCACATTCTGAACATAATTGGCTACTTTCACATTAAAGCTTAACACTATAAACGGTTTAGTGTCAACTTTTGAGAGACAAATGAAATCCCAATCGTTAGATTTGTATCATATAAAAAGGGTAGACACACTTGGATGAAATGACTATCTAAAAATGAAATAAAATGAGATCAGACAAGAATGCTATTTTACGGGTGGTCAACCAACGGTCCCAAAGCTCGTTTACGTCACTTCAAATCTTGTAAAAAGAATTCTGAAAATTTATTTATATTTTCAGAATAGCAGTGTACATTAAGATTTAAAAATTTGCTTAGATTGATTCTTTTGTCATTTATTGCTTGCTACTGTTATACTTAATTTAATGCCCCATTAGTATGACAAGAGATTTATTCATTCCGTTGGGTCACCACATGTCCCAGTCGGCAATTCTTAAAGTTCAGGCATGGAGGATAATAAAAGCTGACTCTAAATTTGGAAATTAAAAGGCAGAGTCATATTTAAATGCAATCTCTTCTATAGCTTCTTTTTAGGATCTGGATAATTAAGCAATTCCCTCTAAATTGTGTCAGTGTTGATCAGCGCTAATTGTGTCAGTGTTGTCAGATTGATAAAAACAAGGGGAAAATTAACTGAAGCCGGCAGGGGGAACAGTATCCCCAAGGACAATGAAATATGGTTCAAAATGCATAAAATACAAAACTGAGAAATATTTCTAATTTAAATCTTGTTAAAAACGAAGCTCAAGGGAGCACTCCCCCCCCCCCCCCCTCCCCGGAAAATTTCCCGGTGGTGCCCATGGGCAAATGGAATTTACTTGCGTAGTTTTGAAAATAAATGTGCCCCCCACCCGTAAAGGTTTCACAGCAAGCTAGATTCAAACAAAAATAATTACAAGGGTCCTTAAGTAACCTCAAAAAAAAGGCAGAGGACTCAAACCAAAATCTAAACCTCTCTACGCCAATAACATATTAGTCAGTTCAGTTTCTACAATCTTCACAGCCTAAGTTACATATCTTGTTAGTAAAAGTTTCGTCTGTTGGAAGAATTGTTTACGTTTATTATCTTACTTATATTTGTATGCATACCTTTATTTATTTTTTTTTTTTTTGGGGGGGGTCCTGACGTATATAGTCTAAAGAATAATGTGGCTTCGGTGCCCCCTTTCTCCACTACCCAGATGTCTTGCTTCCTTTTGATTCCCCGTTCCCTTCTTGATTTAGCACTGAACTATGTCATTTAGCAAACGAACAGAGTAGCTTAGTGTTTGACATTTCTTGGATGGATTTCACCAGTGGGTTAAACGTATTTCATTACTGCTATTGTGAGGTTTAGGCCTTAGAATTCCAGTTAAGTTTCAATTTTCCAAATAATTTTATTAGAAATTGCCTGCAAAGTTTAGGCTTTTGATATCCAAAAAAATCATTTGTCCAGCGTGCGATTTACGTCGAGTTCCAAGCCGCTTTCCATTTGTATTTTGTTTTTTGCTCATCGAAAAGCTAACGCTTGTATCTCCGTACCTTTCATAAAATCGCCTTGCTGTCACTGAGCTAAGTTGTAACTTTTTACTAAAACTTCGTTTTTAGGTGTCACATGATTAATAATAGCCAGTCACTCGATGTGCGAAAAACAAGTTGAGAGTTTACCACATCGAAAAGTTAGATACATAGTCATTAACGATAGTGCTTAATGAGCTGATTAAATAGGGTCAATATGTTGCTCATTGTCATGATGGAGGGTCGGTTATTAGGGAAGCACTACCTAAGTGCAGGTGAATGTCCAAAATTCCTTTTTCTCTGCTTGGATTCAATTAGCGCTGCAATTGCAAATCAGCTTTTTCAGTCTTATGCAAGCTTTGATGGTAAAAGTTAAATTTAGGTTAGGTTGAATTAGGTTATAAATATCAGAAATGGGTTAAAAACCTAACCTTTCACCATGAAGCCTTGCATAAAACTGAAAAAGTTGACTGGCAACGCTGACTAAATTCAAGGAGAAAAAAGGCATTTCGGACATTCACCGGTGACTATCTACATTCACCAATTTCTGACATTCACGGTAACATACACACTCATGAAAATTTATTTCAGAAATAGGACAAATCACAGCGCCATAAAGGGATGGTGGTCAGGGTAATGAACTATTGAGTAGTTTCCTAATAGCGTTTGAAAGCATAAAAAAGGTATATAAAATCGTTATTGCGTACTCGCGAAGGAGGATCCAAGAAGAAATGTGCGACAAACGTTGTGTCCCATGTAGTTTTTTTTACTGGAAAAGGTAGGAACGTTCATTACTGTATAGCACAGGCTACTGTGGCTCACAGGCTGAACTTGGTCCTAAGAGACGATCAAGGGAAATCAAGAACCAACAACAAAAAATTGGGGGTTGAGGCTCCCAAGTCAGTGGCGTAACTTCGTCAAAATCCTGTGGGGGGGGGCGAGTCGGAGCCAATTTTCCCAAATGAAGGGAAAATGGCAGTGGAAACTGCAAAATGAGCCATATAGTCCCATAAATGCAAAGACATACTACAAAAACTGACCCGTTTCTGTGGATGCTTGAATTATGCAGGCTTATCTTAGTTTTGACAAGATTTTTGAAGAAACTAAATTTGAGCTAGAGGGGGGAAATTCGTTCCAAGTTAGATAGGAGATTAAATACTGCATGGAGCTACTGTTATAAGTCAGTTTGGGAGAAAAGGCTGTAAAGAAAGGGAGTTTGCAATCAGCACATTCACCAAAAGTTAATAATGTGACTTAGCCTACTGTCCCGGTGACTTTCGTGACAAGTGATTTGCTCAGCACCAAGAAGCATGTAAATATAGCCTACGCCTGTGATGAGGGGGGAAAACGGTTTATCAGTTTACTTGTTAAAGCATGTATTAAAGAGGAGGAAAACTGCTTCGACAAGGTTACAAACCATTTTTCTGCGCTAGAGGATAAACGGCATTCCTTCATTCAGTTTAATTTGCCTTCAAATTTATATCACTTCTACTTGCTCTGCATCCTTTCTTTACTTTTAATAATTATTTATGGCAAAAGAAAAAAAAAACCTAAATTTTATCTGTATTAAACTTCTTATTTGTGTAATGAGTTGTTCCATGAAGTCATATCGTATTTATTTTTTAATTTTGCCTCTGGATAGCCTCGTGCCTTGAGCCTCAAATCAAAGAATTTCCGTCGAAAATATTTTATCTATCAAATACTACAAAAAAGGAGTTACCTATACAACAAATACTTAAAAAAAATGTTAGTTACACCATTTGAAGACAGCAAACACTGTTCAAAAGCAGTAAATTAACATGAGCATAAATTAAAATAAACTATTCAATTTTGTCATTGCTTTGGCATATCGCTACTGAGATTAGCATTTGTTTTTACAATGGAATTTAGCTGACTAAGGGTGACGAACGTAATGAGAATAATGTCACGAAGTCTACCCTAATCTCAAAAACAGATAAAAGAATAAATAACACTTTTGTTCAAACATAACTTTAAAGTTCCAATTGAAGACTGCTATGCCACAAATTCCTGGCCAGGCACGTAATCAAGGAAGGAGGGGGTACAATTTTTAAGGGAGGGAATAGAATCACCAAGACATACATATACGCACTGTGTGAACCCAAGTAAAGCCACTTTATTCAGCTCCACGCTGCAATCTTACTTCGCTAATCCTTTTCTTCAGCCGAAGAGGCGATGTTGATTTTTAATTAAATAAAAAAACGATTTTTTTTTTTTAACTGAAAGTAAGATGCGACATTAAAACTTAAAACGAACAGAAATTATTCCGTATTAGAAAGGGGCTGTCCCCTCCTCAACGCCTCACTCTTTACGCTACAGTTTGACTCTTTGCTACAACTTTACTTTTTAAAACAATAAAAAGTTTAGCGTAAAGAGCGAGGCGTTGAGGAGGGGACAGCTACTTTCACATACGGAATAAGTTCTGTTCGTTTCAAGTTTTAATGTCATTTCAAGTTTTAACGTTTTTCAACTAATGCAGGTTCAAATTTGGCTCACCGTAGCATCAAAAATTAAAACTAAATTTGTATATTAATTTTGGCAGATTTGTTCGGTATATGTTAGTTTGCCTCCTCCTGAATACCTTGCTCTTTACGCTAAAGCTGTTAGCACTTTTAAAAATGCTTCCTATTCTAATTAAGAGGTCCCCGTGTTTCAGTGGACGCTCTTAAAAAATTGCGACAAACAGTGAATCTTTAGCGTAAAGAACAAGGTATTGAGGAGGTAGCAACCCTTCATAAATGGAATAATTTCTGTTTGTTTTTCAAATAATGCCGGTAAATCTGGCTTACCCTCTATGAAATACACCCCTCCCCTCAAGGAAAACTCCTTCGAGGAAATTATATCCAACGTAAAGTACACCCCCCTGTCAAATTCCCTCCAGACAGTTCCCTCCTCGCTGAGAACCCCCCTCCCTGTAAAATTGCTTGCGGAGGATTCAGCATGAACAATTCTGCTTAGCATTCTTTCATTTGAATAAGACTTTAATCTCTATTTGGTTTCTCGATCACTTCAGAAATGCCCCCTTCCGTAGAAATTATTTCCTGGAAATCAAAACATGCGGGCAAAAAGCCCCTGGATAATTCCCCCGGAACATCTCGACATGAAAAATTTGGCAAAAAGAATGTAAGACAATTAAAAAGAATTTCGCATAGTAATTCTGTCAAATCCCCCCAGTGCAACATTTCTCCTGGAATATTCACCCCCCTGAAATTTTCCTCCCCAAGAAAGATTCTCATACAGAAATCCACCCCAAGCACAACCCTCCTCCCAAAAATGTCTGTATACTTCCCAACAACAAATATCCTACTACACGTAAACGATGGGCGAATTTAATAACTTAAAGGCCTCTCCCCAACGGACTGTGGGGGGTTATTTTACGCCTAAAGACATAATTATTTAATCTTTCAACTATACTGAACAAAATGTCTATCTCGAAATTTTGATCAGATAATTTTTGGGAAAAAATGGGCATCGAAGGGGGCCCAGTTGCCCTCCAATTTTTTTGGTCGCTTAAAAAGGGCACTAGAATTTTTCATTTCCGTTGGAATACAACCTCTCGTGATCTTCTAGGATCATTATTTCGATACAATATCCCTTGGGGAAAAAAAATAAAAATAAACACACATGCGTGATCTGTCGTCTGGCTGAACTAGCAAAATTCCACATTTTTGCAGATAGGAGCTTAAAACTTCTACAGTAGGGTTCTCTGGTACGCTAAATCTGATAATGTGATTTTCATTAAGATTCCTATAATTTTAGGGGATATTTTCCCCTATTTAAAAAATCAGGCACATTTTTTTCAAGCTCGTATTTTTTAATGGGTAATACTAAACTCGATGAAATTTATATAGCCTATTTAGAAATTAACATAATAAGATGATTCTTTTGATGAATCTGTTGATATTAAAATTCCGTTTTTAAAGTTTGAGTTACTAATGAGCCGAGTCGTTCCTTACTTACAGTTCGTAACCACGAACTGTTTGATGACCAAGTTCGTACATAATGGGAAAGAGAGGCAATAAAAATAAAAACAGTATACATTCAGATTTGCCAACAAAATAGAGATGAACTAAACACTTACATATCAATTAAATTTATGATCATATTTTAAAGAATGAACCTGTTAGTTTATCGATAAAAGTTTGACTTTTTTTAATCCTTTTGGATCAATTAAGACCCAAGGTGAAAAATTAAGCTACAACAAATGCAACCCATAGGATTATTTCGTTACTTTGTTTCCTTAATCTTGTTAAATTGATGTTGGATTTTAGTCCTGATCTGAATTGGAGAGAAGTTCCTCAATATATACATTATAAATTTGTGTTTTTTTTACCTTTGTTTTGTTTTTCTTTGCAATATATTTAGCAACAAAAACTACATTTTAGAATAACCTTGTTGAAGCAACTAAATGTTGCAGATAGGGCCGTATCCAGGATTTTTTTTTAGGGGGGGGGGGGTGCAACAGGATTTTTCCTGTTTTTTCCAAAAAGAAAAACTTAAAAAACTCATAAAAAATTTGTTTATATTCATTTTTGTTGCGTTTTTACGAGTCGGACAAACATTTAGGCGGAGAAGGGTCAAAACCCCCTAACCCCCTTCCTCCTGGATACAGCCTTGGTTGAAGAAAATAGCTTCATAAAATGTTATGGAACTAAAATGGACAAATCTCCTGGAGAAGCCTTTCGTAGACAAAAGCATTACCTAGGTATGGGTTTGTTTCCTCCCCGTTTTTCTCTTTCAAATTTCGAAGAAGCTCTTGAATACACGTTTGATCGCAATCCTTACACTAGGAAACTCAAAGAATACTGACTTTTATAACCTGCAACAAGATTTGAGGTGTTGGGTCAAGATTCCCCGCCCCAAAAGTAAAAGAAATGACAAAAATAGATACTTTTAGGCTAAGCAATTGCAAAATAATAGTTTTTCCCTTTTTGGACCCTTTCCCCACCGTAATGTTTTGGACTACCTCTTGGCCTTCGGCTGTATACGTCTAAACTTTGAGCCATTTTGGCATGCTTTTTTTGGGTATTGTTTGCTATACAAGCAACTGTCTCTGTCTATTAAAGGATGGCAAAATGAGCCACATTTTGCAGATGTTTGGTAACACCCAAGCTTCTAAGAAATATTGTGTATTAACTTACTTTTCAAATAAAACAAGGGACAGAAAGGAAAGTGACCTGCTGAGAAGGATCCTTAGTAACTAATTAAATCTGACAATAATATAGTAGAGAATAGAAAGGTATCTCCTTCAACATATTGTTACTCGCGTGCGTCTAATAAATACTGACTGTCTGTTATAAGCGAGGGATAAAAAATTATTGTTTTGTTTTTGGACCAAGGTACTTTAGCAAAACTCAATAATGCGAAATCAAGCCCTGTTTTGTGTATTTCCCTTTTCCAGCTACATAAATCCTTGTCAGCGCTTAGGGACAAAAAATTTTCCAATCTTCTTTTTTTTCGTGTTTGAGTCAGAAATGTATATATAGAAGGGGAATGCTTTGAGGACAAGATTCAAATTTTAAGACTGCTTGTATTATTTTCTCATTTTATCGTAAAATTCACCCATCTTGACTATTGTCAAACCCCCATCCCCAGGGCTATACCCAGGATTTTTGTTCGGGGGCAACAAAAGAGAGAAGAAGATGGAATTTACTATCCGTGGACTTTGTCGAACGGTCTCAAATAAGATTTCTTTTTGCCGACAGTTTTTTTAAGAAAAACTCACGAGCCAGAGAACTATTTTTTAGTTGTTTTTTTTTTTAAGAGAAGTAGGGTTTTTATTTGTATTTTACGGACAATTTATGATTCGACGAATCATTCGCAGGAAGAGTTTAAACCTGGAAAGCACCACCCCTTGATACAGTTCTGCCATCCTCAATTACTGACGCCCTAAAAAAAAAAAAAAAAAAAAAAATTATCTTTGATCCTGTTTTGAGAATAATGCATGTATTTTAGCAAAAGCATTCAGATTATTTTTTAAATATAATTTGGCTTTCAACGGCTTACATTCTTTCTGCCAGATTAGATTAGCGAGTCTTGCTTTTTCAATAAGTATGGCAATCTTTGTATTCAAAACGAGGGGTTAACAACTGGGCATTTCGAGGGACACCTGGAGGCATGAGGCACGGAGTCACGCCGGAGGCATTAAAAATGGACAGGGAAGGAAACTTATAAAATATTCCAAAGGGCGCAATATGTAAATATATACAGCTTGCCTGTTATTCGGTATCTGTCGAATATTTCAGCACCTTCAAAAGCGATCTTTTAAAACTTGGAAAAAATCATTTACGGGTTTATTTGGCAAGGAAAAGAACCCCCAAGACTGAAAACAACTGATATGTACCTAAAGAAGATGAACGGAGGACTGCAAGTTGTTGATATTCACGCAAAAACTAGGTAACCCTACGATGGCACTGATGGTGTCACTTTTTCCTATTACACATGCAGCGTTGCCACCAGCTCAAAAATAAAATTCCGATTTTTCTTCAAAAAACAATCCCGAAATTTCAAAAAAAATCCCGGAACACGGTTTTTAAGTTATACAACATAGGGCTGCGCGGTAATGACGTAAAAAGCAAGGTGCGAAATTCGAAGTACCGTGAAACGTGGTTTCTAGTTGTAACTAACAACTGATGGTCAAGATTCCTAGTATTATTTCGACGTGAAAACGTTCTGGTGGATTAGTAGGATCTACGACAAATATTTTAGGCCAAAACAATTCGCCAAAGTTCCGAAAAAAACGTGTCTACGCATCCACGTTTCATCGTTATTTGAATTTTCCGCCCAAGAATCGACGTCACGCTTCGCAGCCCTATTCAATATGGCTTGGCCAGCGGTAAAAGTTGCCTTTTATCACGTCTTCACACGTCCCTTTCCCTTTTATTATACCTGCTTTTCTGTTTAGTGGCTGTGCCAAGACGCACCCTTGGATCTCGGATTCTTAATTGTACTAAAAAAAAAAGAAAAAGGAATCTGCTGCTTTGACACGAAAGAATCCGGAAGAAACACAGATCCCTTTTTCCCGAATATACTTAGAATCCAACTTTCTTGGTATTAAACCCAGGCCTTTGGGTATTTGAAGAGAAAACTGTAAAGCAACAGTCAGAAAAACTGTTACTACCGAGTTATTAGTAAAAAGCGCTAAGTAAAGCAACCAACTAAAAAAAATAACTAGTTTCTCAGATATTTATTGGTACGTTTCAGTAATCATCTCGATAATCACAGCTCAAATGACAACCCTAAGAAACTGGACAAATGAGCTTCAGTAAATCAAACTAAGCTCGGTTAGCACAAGTATAAGCACTAAGTCTTCTACTACTAAGTCTTCTACTGAGCATAACAAGTTTTCCGATGGTATTCATCGCATCCGCTGCCCTAGATCTCGGAATGCATTCGAGACTCATAAAATTATATCAAGAACTCAAGCGAATGGGGGACGAGGGGCACACACACTTGAGCTGGAAGGACCAGCCCCGCCATGGGTGGCCTCCTCGTCCGTAGGAGACATGGTTCAAGATTCTGTTCAGTTCTGTGCCCTCATGCACGTCGGTATTAAGGTTATTTTTGTTTTTTTGTTAATGGGTTGGTTGTATTTTTTTTTTTTTCTTGATTAAGGTTGGTCGTAAAAAGGGCTGAAAAAAAGAAAAAAAAAAGAAGAAAAAAGTGCCACCACAAGAATGGGTTTTTTGTGGACGGAGGACGCCCAGTCTACGGGAGAGCAAATAGTTTTTTTTTGTATTAAAAATTTTAAAGTTGTAAGAGTAAGCCTTTTGGAAGACCACCTTTAAAATTCGAATTCGTATTAGTGAAAATTGAAGGATATGAATTTTAAGAAATTGAAGTAAAAATGCCATCGGAAAAGCGTCTCCTAGAGGGGGAAGGACACCCTGGAACGGGGGGAGCGATAGATATTTGGCAAGAAAAAAGTTAAATGGTAGCATGCCTTCATGTCCACTAATATATTGACTGGTATATAATATTTTTTTTTTGAAGTTTAGGTGATATGATAATGTATAAAGTTGTAAGATTTTTATGTTTTTGTATTAAAATATCACCGAGTGGATAGGAGGAGGGGAGAGAAAAAATAACAACTACCTCTGAAAAATGTTAAACAAAATTCCTTCTGTTGACAGACAGAAAATGGCGATGGTGGTGGTTATGGTTTTTAGGTCAGTTTTGGGTTTAGGTGCCATTTTTAATATGATGATTGCGATGCTGACGAGACATCAAGAAAGTGGAACCCTTTTTTCTGGATAAATGAATTCAGCTTTGTGAAGACGTCTGAGTCAAAGCCAAAGACAATGTTGGTGCCGATTTCCATAGAAACAGGTTCTGCTGAATGCATGATATACAGGCTGGAGTCACAGTAACCCTGGTTTACCAATGCGGCAGTTAATGTGAGATCAGCATTCACCCGGAACCACTGGCACAGAATTCCTATGTCATCAGGGAACGGCATCGCCATATTCTGCGTGTCAACAGAGTGGCATCTTCGCCCAGACAAGTAGCCAAACTGTATGACCCGCCCAACTAATACTCTCTTTCCCCTGCCAACCGGTCTGTAAACGCACCATTCACCGATACGCAATTCCGATTCCACACCGACATCTGCATTGGTTTGTGGCGACTCACGTAGTCCTACTCGTCGGCCCTGGACCATTACCCGTTTTAATCGGTCACTACTCAGCTTCTCAGAGCTTTCCCTCAGAAGCCACAACAGCGTGGATTTTTTTATTGGTGTTATGGAGCCGTCAGAAGTCTTGACAAGACAAAACCTAGAATTCTTCATGTTCGTCACAGGCTCACTAACCCAATTTTTGTCAACTTGGTGTTTCACACAGTGAGCAATCACTGGCAAATCTTCAAAGATGCCATCACTTTCCGAGCCCGATTCAGTGTCAGTCGCGGAAGCCTTTTCCTGCTTATCGGACAGAGTATTTTCCTCTGAGTCATCGTCTGAGTCACTGTCGTGAAGTACAGAAAGACGAACATTCGGTACTTGGTGACCGAAAGCAGAAAGTACGTCGTCGGGTATCAAGGCTTTCATTATTCGCTGGCTTTCAACACGAGCTCGCCATAGCTCGAGCTTGATTTCATCGTCCCTGGGCAAAAAAAAATCGGAACTGACAGACACAACACCAATGGATCTAACTCGCTTGGCCTTGGGCAAGGACAACTGTACATTAGAATATTGAGCTTCAAAATCCGTTATACTTTCATATCGACAAATTCGATGTAGAAGTTGGAGGAACGAGAAGCTTATTACAGTACTGTAAGTGCTGGTTTGAGACCACATCTTCCTAAAAAAATCTTCACACGGTTGGCTATTCATGACGGAGAGTTTGAGAAGACGTTCGAGCCCAAGCCGTTTGAATCGACGAATGAGAAGCACTAGGGAATGCATATTTATCTCTGGGCAATGGTAAAGGTTTGTGGTAATAAAATTCTCGTTCAAAGCATAATGTCCACTTTTTAGGACCCAGGATCTCCAATATCGAACGCAGTAAACAACACGACCAAGTAAAGATAACCTCTCAAGAGGAGAAAGTTTGCCGTCGTAAAAAACACGCCGTACGCTTTCCATAAGCCAAAGATAAAACTGTGTTCCTTCGCTTCCAGGAACACGCTGTTTCAGGTGTGCCGGAGGCACAGCCGGAGGCACGAAGGAAGGGACACCTGCGACGGTCAGTTATTAGCCCCTCGATTCAAAAGCCGTTTAATTAAATTTGAGCTCCTACTAATACCGCAAGGAACTTGACTATATTCCTTAATAGGGTAGCCCTTTTTACAGTTACGTTGAGTTTGAAATCTGTATATTATTGTGCCCCGTTGAGAATTGTATAGGCATGTACATTCAAAATGTTTTTGTTTTTTAAACGCTGCTCCTGTCCAAGGCTTCATTGTGCACTGTTTTGGTCAGACAAAAAATATGGCCTACAACGAAGTACTCGAACTAATGACTATTAACTGTGTCTATATGAAAGTATTTGTTCAGGGTATTCTATAGTATGTGTTTTACAGAAAACAACATTAAAGTCTAGCTAAAATAACTATGCGTACTATCTTGGCTCAGTCGTCCAAAATGAAAAAAAAAATATTCCTTCCAAACAGGTTCCGACTTAGATGTTCGACACATGGTTATCAGCCATTTTGTAAAGGTTGGTAGCTGAGACGATTTTAGGGGGGCAGAGGGGGGCACTTGCCCCAGGAGCAAAATTTCAAATAAATAATCAAACGGTTATAATAAATATTTTTTTTAATTTTATTTCTATTAAAATAAATGATGAGAGGCAGTTGGAAGTAAGTACTAATAAATTGAATCCCAAAATTTTCATTTTCCCATATCTTCATCATTATTCCTTGAAAATAAAAGTAAGTAGGCCGAATTCAATCAATTTATATATATATATATATATATATATATATATATATATAATATATATATATATATATATATATATATAATATATATATATATATATATATATATATATATATATATGTATATATATATATATATATATATATATATATATATGTATATATATATATATATATATATATATATATATATATATATATATATATATATATATATATATATATGTATATATATATATATATATATATATATATATATATATATAATATATATATATATATATATATATATATATATATATATATATTCTGTATTCAAGTTTTGTTAATAAACCAAAAATTTTTTGATAAATAAAATTGTTTTTAAAATTTGGCCAGATAATTTTTAGGACAAAGGTGGGAGGGGGGCTAATCAAGATTTTGCACCGGGTACAAGAGTGGCCGGACCACCACTGGTTGGTAGCGTCTGCGATATCGCGAACATGTGCTTCTTTTTTTATCTCGTTTCCAACACCATCTTGCTATAGGCATATGAACAGAAAACAGACATATGGGGAAAGTTTGTAGATATTTTTGACACTTCGAGGATTGGAGGGTCTGAATTAGGTATAAACGTATTTTGATTTTTTTTTTTTTTTTTTTTTTTTTTTTTTTTTTTTTTTTTTTTTTTTTTTTTTTTTTTTTAAGCCTGGTCCAGGTATCTTGGGTTTGGATCTAGAGGACTTGCCATATTCACCCCCGTTTTAGGATTTTTTTTTTTCAATTCTAGCTTATCACAAGAACATCACGTAAATTTTGAAGAACGACAATTCGCTTGGACAGTTTAAAAAGTCAACGAAATTTTAGGGGTTTATTTGCGACATGTTTGGAATTTCTGGGGACATATTCTGGATCGAAATAGCACAATTTTTAAACCTACTGGGACCAGTGGCGGATCTGGCCTCTCCTGCGGCAGGGGCAAAATCTTGATAAGTGCCCCCACCTGTCTCCCACAAAATTTTCAGGCAAATTTTTAACAAAATTTTTATTTATTAACAAAACTATTTTCAATTTATTAATTAATCAATAATTTATTTTCAATTCACTATTTAGAATTTTGATTTATTAATAATTATTTTAATTAAATTTTTATTTATTTTCGTTTGATTATTTTTATTGTTTAATTTATAACCGTTAGATTGTTTATTTGAAATTTTGCACCTCTGAAATTTTGGCGCCCGCGGCAAGTGGCCCCTCTGCCTCCCCTAAAACAACCTCTGTCTTGGACGCACTCTGACAATTAATTAGCGACTACCTGGAGAGGTAAATAAATGTGGGTAAATAAAAGATGATAACTCTTCTTTTCATGTCGTCACTGCCACTTCTAAAGGTCGTACCTGAAATTTTAACGTTCGCAAAATAATTGCCAAAAAGTGTCTTGAGCTGCTTTCAAAGAGAGGATTGACAGGGCAACGTATGCACTTCGATAACACTTCGGTCCTCCTGATATAAATTATCCTGCAGATTATTCCTTTGAGAATAGCTTAGCAGATAATTTTTGGTAATTATGTCGGACGTGTGAAAATGTCAGATCCGACCTTTTGGCACAACAGCAACGATATGCTGTGTTGCAACAGCAACGCAAAAGCTGGATATTTTTGCCATTTATTATTTTGCAATCTTTGACTTAAATGTTCTATCTTTGGTTGAAAATCCTTTTGAGGCTTCTGCAATTTTAGCTCAAACGACTAATTAAAGATTCAATCCAGTGAGTAAATTCGCAAAGAAGCTGTATTCTTTGACGAAATTCTTTTCGCAGTTTCAAGAGAAGAAATTTTTAGCCCCTTACCGAGTATCCGTGGGCCGAATGCCGAAGACTGCATGATGTCTTCGCGGTTCCTACAAGATCTTGTTGTTCAGACAGGGTTGCTTAAATCTTTGTTTACAACTTCTACGGAACGCCTTTAAAATTCTAGCGGGTTATACAAATAAAGCAATAATGAATGTAGGCTACCATAATTGACTCAGAATTGACTAGTTCCGAAGATGTTGAACGGAATAATTTGAGAAATTTGAAATTATTTGATTAATTTCCAATATCCTGTACACCACTTTAATTATTATTATTTTTTCTTCTTAAGCTGTTTAATTGCTTAACCAATACTTGGATAATGTTCTTACATATAAAAGGCAACCTAAAAAAATCGCATAAAAAATTGCATATAAATCGCATATATATTGCATATAAAAGGCAACCTAAAAAAAAATGTTTAACATGTCGTAAATTGAGGCTGAAATAAATTGGCAGTTTCCATTTTTGTCCAATAAAAGATGGTTGAATGAAAATCATCTTTTACGACAGAGTTATTTTGTTTGATAAATTATAGGAGAAAGACCTCTTGGGGAGTTTAAAATGTAAGTTAAAACACAAAAGAAAAAAATGATGTTGACTTCACATCATCCCATTCTTTAATATACTTTAATTCAGAAATTCAGGTAGATTGTGGCAAGAAATGCTTTGTCAGCATGTTTTATTTAAAGAAAGAAAAGAAGAGAGGTCCTTATCTTTATCCTAAGTGAAAAAATGAATTCTTTTTGTGTTAATGTGTCATGACAAACGTGATAGAAGAATTTTTAGATTACATATCTATATATGTAAAATCAAGTGTGTCTGGGGTCTTGTGTATACAGCTAATTGTGTTAACAGAAAACAAAGCTAAACTAAAATAAGCAAGAAACATGAGAACTTTTATCTAACAGGTGAAGCCGGATTCACCAGTTTACGCCACTACACTCTTCTCATCAGAACTTTTGGCTTCCTTCGGCTCGCTGCGGTAAGCGGCTTGGGCCTTCGGCCCAGCGCACGGTTGTTACAAAGACGTCATATTTTTGGGTCTTGATTTGTTTTTCAATTTATATTTGTCGGACTTTTATAACCTATGTTCATTCTGACGGTTCCAAAATTATTCTGCATAAATTTTCGTCTTTCCATCCTGATAAATTTAGCCAATTTTCAGGGCAAGACAAAAAGTGTACGCTAGGCGTAATGTTAGAGCTTGACAACACTTTTTCAAGCCCTAATTGGGGATGTGGATCAATTTTTAAAAGTTCATTCACCTAGATCAATAAACTTTTACGTTAGCGAAAAGCCCGTGAACCATAATTTTACTAGAATTTTTTTTACTCAAAATTAGATGAAAAGAATAGTTTTCTACTTAGACGTAGAGACTGCCCATTACTTCATAATTTATGCTAAGCAATATTTAACAGATTTTAACAAGTTCATAAGCCAACTTAAACTTTTTCGCATGCTGACCAATGGTCTGCGTTGCGCAGGTACCGATGCCTTCGGCTGGGAATGCAAAGCGTGTTTGGGGGGATATCATCCGTCGCTGCCCGTGTTTTCCCCCAGATTTCTCCAGGTACCCATTTAGAGCTGGGTCGACTCTGCCTGAGCTTACAGAGTCACACCATTCACTTCCGTTCGAAACCAAATAACCATATTAGAATATATTCAAAGCAAGGAAATGCTTTTAGAAAAGAATGCTGTGAGGAAATAATCGTAAAAACACAATTAAATCGGTACGGTAAAATAACTTTCAACCATATGGGATATAACCAGGACAGAGGACATTTGGGTGTATGCCCTAATACCAAAAACATAACTATTTGTACCACATTTCCTCTAAGTTCCAACATTGTTCATATAATCCATCTTTCCTGCAATTCCCCCACCCTCTTCCAGTTTTGAGCCCCCAAATTACTTATATCTTAGACAAAAAGAACATTAACAAATTCTGGAATGCTAAACTTTAGATGTTAGAAAAAAAAAATCTGATCGCATTTGAAGTTCAACAAAATCAGTTCCATTGAGAAACTTAATTTCTTTCCAATTTTTACACCAAAGCACCATACTTTGGCGAAAACTAAAATTACAATATTGTTAAAAACAAGACATGAGGGAATTATTTTCACTTTCTAATTTAGCTTCCGCTCAATATAAACAAAGTGTAGAAAAAACTAAAGCAATGTTTATTTTTTTTTTATTTATTCCTTTTTTTTGTAGACCAGTACATTGTAGATGCCACTATTATTAATATGGAGCAATAACAGATCTAGAAAGAACTTAATTTGTTGCAGGTGCAGATTAAGGTAATTACAGCAATCTTCAAAGTCAGAATCATGCAATCAAATCTTGTTTAATGGTACTAATAAGTGTAGACAGAAAATTTATTAAGCTGTTCGTATGTACTTATGCATTTATATTTCATTCTTGTAAGATAAAAAGGATTCCTTCACACAAAAGTTAAGTCGAGCTTGTGCTAATTCTTGCTCGTGGTTTAAAAGCTGATTTAAATGAGATTAAAGAACTTAAATTTGGTAAGAAACAATTCTGATTGCGTGTTTCGAACAATTAAATCAACTTTGTTTTAATGCACCATCAAATGTTTTTGTTTTCCCACTTCAATGCACGTCAAATGCCAAGCTTAAAAAGATTAACATTGTCATTGTTTGGCATTCATATTTTTTTTTTATTCCGTTTTCTGATATCATCTTTTCAGTTTTTCTTGCGAAAGCACGATTCTAACTCAACTACGCATGCTCAAGAACCATACTAAATACAAATATTGTCGTGCAAACACCAAAAGGTGTAACTGACATTCTTATTATTTTACACGAGAGCGAGTTGTTGTCCACTTTCAAAAACCGTGTACACTTTGTGGAACGCATAAAGCGTGACAGAAGTGTGGCAAACGTGACGCAAAGGGGTGCAACATGCCAGAAGTGTGCTTATTAGGAGTGGAGTGTGCCCCACATGGGAGAACAAGCGAGGTCCCGAGACCTAGGACCTCACCAGATGGCGGAGAAGTGAGCGATCCGTCCATACAAGAAGAAATTATGCTTCGAGGTTTTCACGGGACCATAAAAAAAACTAAAAAAGAAGAACAAGAACTATAACATGTAGCTTATAAGCTAGACTTTGAAAGATAACTTTTTCCAAATGAAAGTAAAGATCAATATTAAAGATTGAAAGGGCATAAATTACACTATAAATGAGGGGGGCTGCCGTCCCTACCTCAACCCCATACTCTTTATGCTAAACTTTGATTAAATGCTAACATGAAAACTTTGAATAAATCTAAAACATGAAAAGAAAATTTTTGGCCCAGAATTTCAAAATTTCTGTATAAAAGACCCTTCAAATTAGTATGGGGTCTTAACGGAAAAAAGTAGACCTAATAGCTTGACAAAAAGTTGAACTTTGGTGTAATAGCTGAGGGGGTGCAACATTCTTTGTGCTTAAGCGAATCCCATTTAATTGTGTAAAGCAAATACTCCTAAACGAAACCCAATTATTAAGCCAAAGTATAGAAAATCTAATCTTAACATTGGGATAAAAGTCGAAGTTTAACGTAAAGAGTGGGCTGAGGGTGATGACCTTCTTCATACTAAGGGAAATTCTCTTGTAGGCCTATTGATTAAAAGAAACACACCCAAATGAAAGCTCGCATGGTACAAGCTTTGCTATAAAAAAGAAAGTTAAAATCAAACATAAAAATGTTAAGGGAAGTGGGAGCCCCTCTTATCTTTAGGATAACTGCCAATATGGTATTATAAAAGAAGAGAAGTGAAAATAAAAAAAAGCTTTTTTTTACAATAACATAATGAGCGACGTGTCAGAACCTAAAATGATCAGAAAACGAACAAAGGGGGCCAAAGGGGGCCGCCCACTCAAAGTCCTTCATCTCCAATGCAGACATTCAACTTTTCCATATCAACGCTTCAAGAATGAATGCTCTAAGACAAGAACAATGTAATATAAGGTGACTTAATTTTAAAAAGGTTCGATAGTTGCATTTGAAGCCCCCCCCCCCGGTAAATAAGACAATTTGTATTTGTTTCAATTTTAAACGTCGCTCTTTATCCGTGTTTGAAAACAACTGTTTTTCCTATTTAGCTACGCCTGAAACTCCTTTATTCTATCAAGAATTTGCATATGCGATTCGAAGACAATTTTAAAGATGAATTCGGAAACTTGATCAGAATTTTTTGATCGTCTGACAGTTCTCCACGATGAGTTTTTGAATGTTTTTTTGGAACACCGACGGTTCAGCAAAAAAAAAACGCAAACACTGTGCGACTGATTCACTGATTTTTTTTCTTCCTTTTAATTGGTAGAAGAACACACTAACAACCTAACAAGAAGCATGTAATGTCTGATAAAATCTAAGAATGGCTATCAATAAAGCTGTCTTTTGTAATTTAAAACCGTTAATTGTCCTGGAATCATTAGTTTGATGAACTCATTGTGACCTTTTCAATTTGCTTCTAATATTACAGTGGCGTTCAGAAAAACTTTTACTTCACAAAAAGACTATCATAGCCACAGTACAGATATCTAGATATCTTTACAGTGATCGGAGTCGTTACGATAGTTACGAATGCAGATCAGTGGCTAATTTCGTCAAAATCCTGAGGCAAAGTTGGAGCCGATTTTCTCAAGTCAAGTAAAAATGACGGTGAAAAATAAAAAATGAACCATATAATAGCATCAAGGCAAAGGTATAGGCTACTAAAGAAAACTGATCTAATCCTGTGGATGCTTGAATTAATGTAGGCCTATCTTAGTTTTGACAAGACTTTTGAAGAAGGTAAGGAAGGAGGGGGCAGTTGCTCCCTTCCTCAGAGAAAATTACGGAAGCTGTAAATATGTAAAAAAAATAACTCTTACGGCAGAAGAGAGCATTGTTTTAGTAGGAGTTGAAGGGCGCTATCAAACCAGAATCCACCCGTAATCAATCACAATGGCAGGTTAATTAGAATAAATAGCTCTTTTGAAACTTAAATAAAAAAAAACAATTTTTTTTAACTGAAAGTAAGGAGCGACATTAAAACTTAAAACGAACAGAAATTATTCCGTATATGAAAGGGACTGTCCCCTCCTCAACGTCTCGCTCTATACGCTAAAGTTTTCTATTGTTTAAAAAAAATAGAGTCGTGAGACAGAGTCAAACTTTAGCGTAAAGAGCGAGACGTTGAGGAGGGGACAGCCCCTTTCATATACGGAATAATTTCTGTTCGTTTTAACCTTTAATGTCGCTCCTTACTTTCAGTTAAAAAAAAACTTGTTTTTTTTTAATTTAATTTTTGAACGTTTTTGAATTAATGCAGGTTTTGATTTTGGCTCACCGCACATGAATAATTAAAACAAAATTTGCATATTAATTTTACTTTTATTTGGTTAAATGGCTTTCTTGAAAGTTGTTTAATTTTATTTACGAATGTTTTTATTAATAATAAATATACGTAATTTACGAATTAACATGCGTAACGAACTTCTATATTAATATATTTTTAATGCGTATATTGAAGGGGTTCACCCCATAGTCAATACCCCGATCTTTACACTAAAGTTCGAATTTTGTTCCAATTCTTTAAAAATGACCCCTTAATAACAAAGGCCGTTAATTAGAATAAATAGCTCTTATGAAAGTACTAAAAAATCTTTGACTTAAAGAGCGAGGTATTGACTAATGGGAGAACCCAATCATATACGTAATAATTTCTGTTCGTTTTAAGTTTTGATGTTGCTCCTTACTTTCAGTTAAAAACCTTTTTTTTAATTTAATTTCTAATCGTTTTTTAAATAATTCTGGGAAATCCGGCGCCCCCTTCATAGCAATATCCCTTCCTCCATGAAAACTTCCTCGATGGAAAGATCCTCCTACATAACCCCGACCCCCCTCCCCCACTACCAGAAAAAATCCCCCCTGAAAACGTCTGTATACTTCCCAATAACCAATACATATATGTAAACATTGGGTAAAGCTCATAACTTTCAGCCCTCCCCCCGGGGACTTTGGGGGATTAAGTTATCCGGGGACTTTGGGGGATAAGACATAGTTATTATATTTTAGACCATGCAGAAGAAAATGGCTATCTCAAAATTTGGATCGGGTGACATTTGGAAAAAAATGAGCGTGGGAGGGGGCCTAGTTGTCCTCCATTTTTTAGGTCACTTAAAAAGGGCACTAGAACTTTTAATTTCCGTTCAAATGAGCCCTCCCGCGATATTCTAGGACCACTGGGTCGATACGATCACCCCTGGGGAAAAAAACAAATAAACACGCATCCGTGATCTTTCTTCTGGTAAAACAAAATTTGACATTTTTGCAGATAGGAGCTTGAAACCTCTGCAGTAGAGTTCTCTGATAAGATAAATCTGATGGTGTGATTTTCGTTAAGGTTCTATAACTTTTAGGGGGTGTTACCCCTTTTTTTCGAAAATCAGGCAAATTTTCTCAGGCGCGTAACTTTTGAGGGGTAGGACTAAACTTGATGAAACTTGCATATTTAAAATCTGATTCTTTTTATGTATCTATTTGTATCAAAGTTCCGTTTTTTAGAGTTTCGGTTACTATTGAGCCGGGTCGTTCCTTACCATGAACTGTTCGATACTAAAAAAAAAAAAATTGTAAAGAGCGAGGTGTTGACGAGGGGGTAAACCCCCTCATATACGTAATAATTTCTGTTCGTTTTAAGTTTTAATGTTGCTCCTTACTTTCAGTTGAAAAAACTGTTTTTCAATTTAATTTCTGATCGTTTTTTAAATGATGCTGGGAAATCCGGCGCCCCCTTCATGGAAAAATTCTCTTCTCCCATGAAAGATCCCTCGATGGAAAGATCATCCCACGTAAACCCCTCCCCCGGCCCCACATTAGAAAAAAAATCCCCCCTGAAAACGTCTGTATACTTCCCAATAACCAATACTATATGGAAACAACGGAGAAAGTTCATAACTTGCAGCCCTACCCCGGGGGCTTAGGGGGATTCAGTTATCCTCAAAGACATAGTTATTAGATTTTTTGAATATGCTGAACAAAATTACTATCTCAAAATTTTGATCCGGTGACTTTGGGAAAAAATGAGCAGGTGAGGGAGCCTAGTTGCCCTCCATTTTTTTGTCATTTAAAAAGGGTACTAAAAATTTTAATTTCCGTTTGAATGAGCCCTCTCGCGATGTTCTAGGACCAGAGAGTCGACACGATCACTCCTGAAAAAAAAACAAATACACGCGAATCCGTGATGTTTTTATGGCAAAAAAAAACACAAAATTCCACATTTTTAATCTAAATGGGGATATTGTTTTTCCGTCAATTGAAAAGATAGATTTAATTTAGGGTTCTCTGGGTTGAATTAGGGATTAGAGTATCAGATCTACATTTAAAATAGAAGAAAAAATGCTTCGTTCTTAATTCAACGCTAGAGAACCCACAGATACACTTCTCAAGGGACGCAAAACTATAAAATAATTCCTAAGTGGACATTGGCTGGGCTTTTTTGTCTAGAAAAGTGTCATTCTTCTAAGAGATATTACAAAATTCGTTCCTCTAAAAAATATCTTTTTTTTGTTTTTGGCCTTCTAAGGGGTAAAGACAATGTCTGGCCTGTCTTGATTCCAAGTTTCCATGAGTAGCCATACTAATAGCATTTCGGAGAATTTCGCTTTTTTCCAGGCAGGCACGTAAGCCGAGGATTTTTCTGGCCCCCTCTCCCCCACAAAAAAGAATCTCGAAACAATTGCGATTGTTCCTATATTATCTTAAACAATTCTTGGTACCAACAATTAGCTTACGCTCAGTAGAAAACTAGTGGCGGGTGACATAATAGATTGTAATTATATAATTTGGATGATGTATTTGCACATTAGAGGGGTTGGGGTTAGGTTACCCTCCCCCCTCTAATGTGCAAATATATAGCCCAAATTTGTTTCTAAAGTGTTATATTTCCATCATGTTTTGACACTTTTTGTTAGATTAACCTAAATTCACTTCTTGAGTGTTGGCGGTATAACACATAAATAACCAAAATTCTTATATTTTTGATTTTTGCGTTTCTTGAAGCCCCCCCCCCAAAAAAAAAAAAAAATCCACGTTCGTACCTACTATTAGTTGAAATTTCTGATGTCGAGGTGAAAAACGGCCAACAGATATAATCATGGATTAAGACACATTATTATAACTCTAATTTCTAATCATTTAGTACTTAACTTTTCGAAAAACGATGAAAACAATTCTCTTTTTACTTTCGAATGATTAATAATTAGATAAATATTCATGACTAAAAATTTTGCTGAGTTCTGTTTTTTACTCTTTGACGGTTGAAAATAAATCTCTGCTCAACTTTTATTTCTCAGTAATCCATATTATTATACTTGAATCAAGAGTGAACCGGTTTGACCCCCTGCTGCATGCGCATCGTTTAGATTTCAAAAGTCGGCTGGAGTATGCGCAAAATATTTGCTGCGCGACAAGTGAGGTGAATAGATTGTTAGCAAAAACCAGAACTTGACAGAACAGACTTATATTATGTTTTTTTTTTTCCTGTCTTTTCTTAGATACATCTGGTAACAACGGACTGTTTACAAGTGTAATAATTTGGTTTAATGTCAAGACAGTAATGTGAAATGTCGTCAAACAAAGCCAAAACGACTCGATTTTCTTTTTATTTAAAATAATTATAAGACTTTTTGTTGAGAAAATAAGAAATTGTTTTCGCAAGACTCGCTGTATATAATTCTACTAAGTATGCAGACAAAGAATAATGTCCCTTTTACATAAAAATATTGTTGCGGCTCCAAAAGGGAATTTTTAGATTTAATTAGCTAGGGATTTTGGGCCTTTTTGCATTGAAAATGACATCCGACGTTTTCGCTATCTGTATACCAAAGTTTCTTAAGCTAAAATGGCGTTCGTGTGCTTGCCTAGTGCAACTTACATGTCTAGACGCGTCTTTGTCCAGATTCCAATATCGAGGCAGTTCCCCCTCACATGTAAAATTTAGTGCTTGGCTGCAACACGTCACAGTAAAGCATCCAGTGCTAGAATCTAGAACTCTGTATGTACGAATTCAAATTCTAATAATCAGGAAGCTTCTTTTGTCGTTAAATTCATCATTTGAGCTTAAAAGTGGCGTTCACATGAATATCTGGCTCAAACCCCATGCCTGAGCAAGTGCATCGACAGGTATACACGTCAAGGCAAGGAGGTTTTACTAGAATTGCACATGAACGCAGAGACAAATTCAATCTGACATCACAATCATGGAAAAAGATATAATAGACAGTGTCCTTAGCTAATTTTTGACGCAAAGAGGATAGTGCAGTAACATTGATTCGCCATTAAAGGACCATATTGGTATTGCTCTACCTCTTTAGAAGTTTAAGAAAGCCAGGAGGTAACGTTCTTAATTATATATATATATATATATATATATATATATATATATATATATATATATATATATATATATATATATATATATATATATATACCTGAAAGTAAGGAGTGACATTAAAACTTAAAAAGAACAGAAATTATTTCGTATGTGAAAGTGGCTGTCCCCTCCTCAACACCCCACTCTTTACGCTAAAGTTTGACTCTTTGTCATAACTCTAATTTAAAAAAAAAAAAAACAATAAAAAACTTTAGCGTGAAGAGCGGGGCGCTGAGGAGGGGATAGCCCGTTTCATATACGGAATAATTTCTGTTCGTTTTAAGTTTTAATGTCGCATCTTACTTTCAGTTAAAAAAAAAATTGTTTCTTTTCTATTTAATTTCTGAACGTGTTTCAACTAATCCAGGTTTGAATTTGGGTCACCGTAGGCCTACATGAAAAATTAAAACAAAATTTACATATTAACTTTGCCAGATTTATTCCGGATATGAAGCGTTGCCCCCTCCTCAATACCTTGCTCTTTACGCTAAACCGTTAGCACTTTTAAAAAAGCTTCCTATTCTAATTAAATGGCCCCCGTGTTTCAATTTTAGTAAATAGTCTAACTTTAGTGTAAAGAGTAAGGTATTGAGAAGGGGGCAGCCCTTCATATATGGCATAATTTCGGTTCGTTTTCAAATAATGCCGATAAATCTGGCTCACACTCTATGAAATATACCCTTCCTCCTCACAGATAACTCCTCCCTGGAAATTTCATACAACGCAAAGTGCACTCCCCTTGTCAAGTCCCCTCCAGACAGTTCCATCCTTGCTGAGAATCCCCCCTCCTTGTAAACTGATTTGTGGCGATTCACCCTGAAAAATTCTCCTTACCATTCTTTCATTAGAATAAGATTTTAATCTGTAATCGGTTTCTCGATCACTCCAGAAAACCCCCCTTCCGTGGAAATTATTTCCCAGAAAACAAAACACGCGAAAAAAAACATTGATAACTCCCTCGGAACATCTCCACACAAAAAATTTGGCAAAAAGAATTTAAGACAATTAAAAAGAATTTCGTATAGTAATTCTGTCAAAACCCCCCAGTGTAACATTTCCCCTGGAATATTCACTCCCTAGAAATTTTCCTCCCCAAGGAAGATTTTCCCCATATAAATCAGCCCCAAGTACAACCCCAACCCCCCCTCCCCCCAAAAAATGGCTGTATGCTTCCCAAAAACAAATACTATATATAAACAATGGGCAAAGTTCACATCTTGCAGCCCTTCCCCCGGGGACTGTGGGGGGGGGGTCATTTTACACCTAAAGACATAGTTATTAGATTTTTCGACTATACTGAACAAAATGGCTATCTCAAAATTTTGATCCGGTGACTTTGGGAAAAAAATGAGCGTGGGAGGGGTCTAGTTGCCCTCCAATTTTTTGTGACAAGTACCATCAGAAACTTTTCACTGATTTTAAATGTTAATTTTTGCTTTTCCTAAATAAAATGTCTAAACGTATATAGGCTATACATACGTATATAATGTATTTCAATATCAGAAAACACTATTGTGGAGGTCGTGATGGCTTCGGCCACGTCGAAGACCAAGTCACACAGAAGTTCTATCCACATGAACAATATATACGTCTCCTTCCTTCCGAATTGTTTAAGTAAAACTATTATTAAGAACTTATTCAACAAAACTACTGTTAATCGAAAATTTTGACTAAATGGTCGAATCTGGTTCAAAATTTTATTTTCAATCCAATATTTGAATTCTCAATCAGAAAACTGAAAAAGCGGGAAGCTACCAATCAATTTATAATTATTGGTTTGGTACATACACTTTACTGACAATAAATGGTGTGTTTTTTGGGCTGGTAGCCAACATTACATCTTGGTTAAGCCTGGGCATAATTTGAAAAACAGTTAGAAATTAAATTTAAAAAAAAACTTTTATCAACTGAAAGTAAGGAGTAACATTGCCTCCGACTTAAAGAGGTGAGTAGAACTTTCAATTTCCCTTCTAATGAACATCCAGAATTATCTATAGGAAATATGGAGGGGAATCTTCCTCCGGAGATTTTACCGTGGGGGGAATTTTCCAGGGGGAGCCTAGACCCGAATATTCCGCTCCTTTCTATAAGTGCGCACCTGGAAGAGTACAAATTTCATACCTTGAGACAAAACTATTATCTACAATGCTCTGCGTTTTCTAGTAATTTTAATCAACGCTCAACGTCAAAACAGGGGTTTTTATTGAATTTTTAAAATAAAAATACCTGCAGAATGATGCTCATGGCATCCATAAGTTGAATTTAGGGGGGGGGGGGCTTACCAGGTTTAATTGGCACTTCCCATTCTTTATAATAAGGCAGCGTCATTGAGCCAGGGGGCTGGAACGACTCCCTGCCCCCCCCCCCGTCCCGTATGGACGCCCTTGATGATACTCTGAGTAAAATACAATGGAGTAGGAGCTTGCGTAGTTGCTATTATGTACTCAGGTTGTATTCATTGTGATCTTAATTAGTAGCATTAGATTTTGGATAACATAGTCATCAAATCAGAATTTCGCTGCTACTAAGCACCTCCAAATTAGGTAAAATTTGGACTATTTAGTTAGCCTAAATATTCATTTTCACCATGGAGGAAACGAAAATTCACACTAAAAGAGCAAATTAGTTGCAAACTTGGCTGGAACACTTTTCCAGTAGGTCCCAGCTCCATTTTGTTCCCAGTAGATCAGGCAGACAGAGCTAATAATCTGGAACTCAGAAACGCAAAAAAAGAAGAGAGACATCAGAATCTACTTAATATATTCACGTTTAATCGAAAAAGAGTCCGCACTTAATGATTGTGGAATTTGAAAGTGAAGCCGTCAGACCCAAGGAAACGAATAACAACTTTTATATTTAATAAAATGGAATGTGGAGAGGTACATGGCCGAATAGCGACCCTGTCACTCAAATACTGAAATGGCATAGGATCTTATCTGATGGACAGAGTGACAGCCGATACAGTAATCGAAAAATCGTGATCTATTCATTTGGGAAGAACAATCTGAACCCAGCTCTGGTGTTCGTGGTCTGGCCGCAGGGGGATTTGAGATCAACTTTAAAAGAAAAAAATATTTCAGATACGAATTCAACTGTTTAAGAGATTATATATCAAAATGGCGCATTTCTTAGTTTTAAAAAAAGCAAATGTGGACCAAAAGAGAGGTTACCGAAAGATCTTAACCTTCAAGTAAACAATATTGCCCTGATCTTAAAATCAAGCCCGTCAAAAGTCCCACTTTTGCTGCCACTGCCATCTATCAACTGCCACTGCATCGTTATGCTCAGGTTTTCCTTTCTTGTGTAATCCTTTATTCCTATATTCGAGATCATGTAGTCTGTTACTTAAAATAGCATTACTGGTGGGTCCAAGGGGGCGCCCGCCCCCAAATTTTTTTTCTCGCGCTCTCACTCCTTTTTTCACTCTTTTTTTAAAAATGAATGTGTCAAATTGGTCAATTATTGGCGTCCTTGTCACATTATCCCCCCCCTAGATTTTGCTTATTTGCACCCTTGTCACATCCCCCCCTATGATTTTGCTCTAGCTCCGCCCATGAATAGCATAGTAATAATCAGACTCTCAGAAGAGCCTAGACGAAATTCAATTATAAACTGCAGGAAATTTGAGGACTAATATTGGAGTAGAAATGGTTTTAGTTTCAATAAATAACCTATATTCCATTTTTACTGAATAGAATGCAGAATGTTCCCAACAATAAATAAAACTAAAGAAAAATCCTAAAAGTCATTTTTATGTTATTTTGTATAAGGAACCCTGACTTAACGTGACTTTGAAATAAAACGCGAGAGAGATAAAGTAGGTTAACGTTATTTCAGAAACCTCTCTGCAGTTGCTTTTTTTTAGTTTACTTCTGATCACTCGTGCACAAATTCGTTCAAACAACCGTGGAAGTCCATTTACATAGCCTACACAAACTAAAATTGGTTGCTGACACGACGTCACATATTTGAACAAAAATTTGAATAAATGGTCGTGTTCCCCTCAAAAGGTTGTTGCTTAGCTAAAATTTTGAAAATGGAGATTATGAATTGAAACTGGGGGCGCCATGTCATGTGATAGCTATTTATAGCCCAGAGTCTGGAGCCCGGACCCCCATTATATTCGAATTTTTTCGAGTATATGGGCACTTCTTTTTCAAATTAATATATCACTTGCTATGTGGCTTCCCCAGAAAGAAAAATCATCTTTTGTGGCCTGTCATGCTAGCCCTAAATGTTTATTAAATTGAAATGTTGTCTTTCCTGCCTTATGTCCTTCGACGGGGGCTAGCACAGGATTTTTTAAAGTGGACAGGCCTCCAAAATGTTCTCCGTATCGACACAGTTTGTAAAGCAACTCATAACCAGAAATAAGTCACATTTTCCCCAACATAACAATATTTAGGATTTTGTGCATATACCTAGCCTTCTAAGTTGCTTAAAAAGGAGGTATGGGGCGTAACGTCTGCCTCCTCGCAGTCGCAGGCACCCTTGTCCTCTCTGAAGATAAGGGTGAAATTTGCAGCCGGCATCCGTTAGTGACTATCGAAGATAATCAGATTCCAAGACAAAGGACAAAGAGAGATTAAATATTTAATCGAATGTCACTTAGCCTCAAACTGACAGATGCCAGGCGCTTCGTGATCTTATCTGCCCAAAATTGTGATTAGATGCTCAGCTCCTGACTTCTTAGACTGCCTATTAAGAAGCAATTTCTATCTACTAAGCTTTACAAAAAGGTTTCATGTTACAAGTTGAGCTAGTGTTTGTTCGAGTTTTTGTAATAATTCTCTATCTATTAATCAAGAGGATTAAGCAAACAATTTGGATGTTCTTTTTCGGTTAAGAATAAAGAGAATTTTGAAACTGCAGACTACTAAACAGTTTTTAGGGACTGAATTTAAACTTTCCTAATTTGAAACTTTGAAGGAAACCTCAACATGAGGTCAAACAATACGGAACGAAACTTCAGCGAATACTAAAAAAACAAACAATACCCCAGCAAACACTAGTCAACGGCTCTATGAAATGTCCTCCACTTACTTTTCGGACCCTAAAAAGTTAAACACATTCTAAGTGGAATTATACATCCAAATCTGAAATTTACGTTTACACAGAGGAGGAATATCTAGACTCAGGATACCTTGTTAGCCATTATCTTATACTCTTACCACTAATTATGCATCCCAGTACCAACCCGCTTGAGCTATTCACAGCTACGCACGTTGCTTCCCCGTCCTACTCTGTTCAAATCATCCCACTTGGATTTCCCCACCCCTGGACTTCCTACGTCCTTTATATTCTTGACATGAACTCTTCCCTCTTCATTCCAGGACGTCCTTCTTTTCGGTTGGCACTAGCCGGATCGAACAGTTCATGGTAACGAACTGTAAGCAAGGAGCGACCCAGCTCAATAGTAGCCGAAACTCTAAAAAAACGGAATTTTGAAATCAATAGATACACCAAAAGAATCGGATCTTAATGATGATTTCCAATATATAAGTTCCATCACGTTTAGTCTTACCCATCAACAGTTACGAGCCTGAGAAAATATGCCTTATTTTCGAAAAGGGGGAAAACACCCCCTAAAAGTCATAGAATCTTAATGTTAACCACACCATCAGATTCAGCGTATCAGAGAACCCTACTGTAGAGGTTACGTAGGAGGATTTTTCCATGGAGGAAGTTTTCATGGGGGAAGGGAATTTTCTATGAGGGGGCACCGGATTTCCAGCATTATTTAAAAAAACGACAAGAAATTAAATTAAAAACACAAGTTTTTTCAACTGAAAGTAAGGAGTAACATTAAAACTTAAAACGAACAGAAATTATTACGTATATGAGGGGGGTTTACCCCCTTGTCAATACCTCGTTCTTTGCGCTAAAGCCTTTTTAGTACTTTCAAAAGAGCTATTTATTCTAATTAAACGGGCTTTTTGATTCAGGGGTCATTCTTAAAGAGTTGGAACAAAATTAGAACTTTAGAGTAAAGAGCCAAATATTGGCATGTGGCAAACCCCCTCATATACGTAATAATAACTGACAATAGCACGATTCATTTTTTCCGTCGATTGATTAGCGTTTTCCGTAAAATAGTAAATAAAAAAACTCGTGTAATTGTAAAATATAGTACGAATACATACAGTGGGCTAGTGTGAATAAACGTAGTTTGACTATAAATAGCGCATTTAACCATACAAATTCTTTTTTTTTAATAAGGATGTCTCCCATGCCTACTGGTGGAGATCCTGGGGGTCAGTGCCCCCCCCCCCCAACGAGAAGCAAGACGATGTTAAAAATGTATATAAATAGATAATTGAGTAATATTCCTATTTAAATTTCACTAAAGACAAAGTGCCCGGTATTTCTTGCCCCCTCCCGAGCCTCCTGGGAAATATCCTGGTGGTACGCATGATGCCACCACTTCTCCACCATTTCTGCTGGTTAGCATATGAATTAATCTTTTATTTTACATTAAAATTCGTTATTTCAAAAATAGTGGAGCTATCAACCCGCAGTGCCTATATTATAGGCTTAGTCCAAAAATATTTCCAATAAGGAAGGAAGATTGAGGATTGTCCTTCCAAATCCCCTTCTACCAAACAGTTCGTGGTAACGAACTGTAAGTATGGAGCGACCCGGCTCAATAGTAACCGAAACTCTAAAAAACGGAATGTTGATACTTATAGATACATCAAAAGAATCAGATTTTTATGCTGACTTCAAATATAAAAGGTTCATCAAGTTTAGTCTTACTCATCAAATGTTACGGCCCTGAAACAATTTGCCTTATTTTCAAAAAAGGGTGAAACACCCCCTAAAAGTCAGAGAACCTTAATAAAAATCATACCATCAGATTCTGCGTATCAGAGAACCCTGCTGTAGAGCTTTCAAGCTCCTATCTGCAAAACTGTGGAATTTTGTATTTTTCGCCAGAAGAAAGACCACGGATGCGTGTTCATTTTTTTTTTTTTTCTTTTTTTTTGCTTTTTCCCCCAGGGGTGATTGTATCGACCCAGAGGTCCTAGAATATCGGAGGAGGTCTCATTTGAACAGAAATTAAAAGTTCTAGTGCCCTTTTTAGGTGACCAAAAAATGAAGGGCAGCTAGGCCTCCTCCCACGCTCCTTTTTCCCAGTGTCACCCGATCAAAATTTTGAGATAGCCATGGTCGAAAAATATAATAACTATGTCTTTGAGGATGACTTAATCCCCCACAGTCACTTGGGGAAGTGCGGCAAGTTATGAACTTTGCACAATGTTTACATACAGTATTGGTTATTGGAAAGTATACAGAAGTTTTCAGGGGAATTTTTCTGGTAGTGGTGGGGGGGCAGGGGTTACTCAGGAGGATCTTTCCATGGAGGAGGTTTTCATGGGGGAAGGGACATCGCTATGAAGGAAGCGCCGGATTTCCCAGTATTACTTAAAAAAAGACCAGAATTTAAATAAGAAAAACAAGTTTTTTCAGCTGAAAGTAAGGAACAACATCAAAACTTAAAACAAACAGAAATTATTACGTGTATGAGGGGTTTTGCCCCCTAATCAATCATTCGCTCTTTACGCTAAAGTTTTTTAGTACATTCATAAGAGCTATTTATTCTAATTAAACGGCCTTTGCGATTACGGGGTCATTCTTAAAGTATTAGGTTTAGGTTTATTTCATCAAATAAACAAAAAATCAAGCCAATATAATTAGAAAACACTACGCTAGAAAAAAAAAGTAATTTTTGCTAACGCGTAGTGATTACATACATAACTCTTCCTAAATCAACCTAAATTAATAAATCAATTCCACAAACAAATAATAGGGAAAACAACTTTAGCGTACATGGGCGCCCATAAGCTGAATTCGAGGGGGGGGGGCAAACCTCGCCTAATTGGCACTTTTAATGCTATATATTTGAAATCCCAGAACAAAAATATAAAAATAAGGCAGCATCATTCAGCCAGGGGGTGGGCGCCCCCCTTCCCCCCTAATGGGCGCCCATGTTAGCGTAAAGAGCGAGGTATTGACTAGGGGGCGAACCCCCTAATATACGCAATTAAAACATACACATACTGAAGTTCGTTACGTAAGTTAATTCGTAAGTTACGTATATTTATTACTAATAAAAACGCTCGTAAATAAAATTAAAAGTTCTAGTGCCCTTTGTACGCAATCCAAAAAATTGGAGCGCAACTAAGCCCCCTCCTCCGCCCCTTTTCTCTCAAAATGGTCCGATCAAAATTTCGAGAAAGCCATTTAGCCAAAAAAAAGTTAAAATAACATGCAAATTTCGTTTTAATTATTCATGTACGGTGAGCCAAAATCAAAACCTGCATTAATTCAAAAACGTTCAGAAATTAAATAAAAAAACAAGTTATTTAACTGAAAGTAAGGAGTGACATTAAAACTTAAAACGAACAAGAATAGGAAGCTTTATTACAAGTGCTAACAGCTTTAGCGTAAAGAGTAAGGTAAAAAGGAGGGGCAAACCTTCATATAAGAAATGAATCTTCCAAAATTAATTTGCAGACTTAGTTTTGATTTGTCATGTACTGTGAGCCAAACTCGTACCTGCATTAGTTTAAAACGTTCAGAAATTAAATTAAAAAAAAGTTGTTGTTTTTAAACTGAAAGTAAGGAGTAATATTAAAGCTTAAATCGAACAGAAATTATTCCGTATACGAAAAGAGGTTGCCCCCTCCTAAACGCCTCACTCTTTACTCCAAAGTTTTTATTGTTTTAAAAAGTAGAGCTTTAACAAAGAGTCAAATTTTAGTGCAAAGAGCGAGGCGTTGAGGAGGGAAACAGCACCTTCCATATACGGAATAATTTCTGTTCGTTTTAATTTTAATTCAAAGAAGAAAAACCTATTGCCTGTTGCTTACACATAGCATTTGTTATTATTAGGTAAAGTAAATAGACATTTTTTGGGAGGCGAATTTTCTCTGAGGGAATTTTCAGTGGTGGGATGTGGGGGATGCCCCCTCGTAAATACTTCGCTCTTTACGCTGAAGTATGACTTTGTATCCCAATCCTTTACGAACAAAAAGTTAAACACAAGGTTCGTTAAGTTAGAATAAGATAGCTTTTTGAACATTCTAAATAACATTAGCGCGAAGAGAGATGTGTTGTGGAGGGGATATCCTCCTCATGTCGTAATAATTTCTGTTCGTATAATTTTGACCCTTACTTTCTGCTGAAAAAACCTTTTTTTGTTTAATCACTCATAGACACACACAATTTTCAGGGGAAAACATTGAAAGGCCTATGATTTTGAATAGCCGAAAGTGGTTCGCTTTGGATGCGTGAGCTAATTGCCTATAGGCAGTTAGATTGTCTCTGCATCGCCTTTGTCAACGTATCGTTAATCAGCTATGCAAGAGGAGAACGTGACGTAAATTATGCAAATAAGGTACATAATTCCCTGGGATTCTGACCATAAATGACTTGTAAAACGCAAACTAACCATCTTAGACTCTGTGTTATATCCCTTGACACATTTAATTCCTTTCGAAAATATCTATTTATTCTAACTTCTCCGAAATTCCACTTCGGAACCATACTAAACAAGTGTCATTACAATGACTGGTACAGGTGCATTATATGGACACTTCTAAGAAGTCAAGTTTGGTTAGTGCTAATGAAATAAATTAAAATAGGATGAATACATAATAGTTTATAAACAAATTTGGGCTATATATTTGCACATTAAGGGTGAGGGGTGGGGGGGGGGGGTAAAGCATAACATATATTAAATACGTAACCTAACCTATGTACCTTTCCCCCCTAAACCCCAAAAAACAACAGTTTAAATATCGTAAACGCAATGAAAACCACGCTTTGCATTGCATTTCTCTATAGCGGTCTCTTGCAATTAACCCGTTACCACTCGATGCCTTTTTTATGCTCTTTACAAATATAATAATCATTTTTGTCAGAAATGAATTTTACCCCCCACCCCTATATATACCAATTCAGGGTATATATTTGCACATTAGGGGGGTGGGTGGGGGTAAATTTTATTTCCAATGTAAATTGAAGGTAAGTTTAAACTTTACCTCACCCTCCCTAATGTGCAAATATATACCCTGAATTTGAATATATAGGGGTGGGGGTAAAATTCATTTCTGACAAAAATGATTATTATATTCTTAAGGAGCATAAAAAAAGCCATCGAGTAGTATGTTCACTTTATTCGTAAGTCAATAATATGAACTGCAGAAAATTTGCCCACGAATTTTCCCATAAAGATTTCAAAGTTCTGCTTTGTGCTCCGCAAAATTTCTATGATTAAGATGAGATGAGATGACTTTTATTTTCAACTATTAATTACATCATACTTAACCGGCACTTACCACATTTTTTTTAATAACATTATCAACAAACGTAGAAATGGTAAGAACGTGTGACGTTTTATTAAGCCACTATTGTGGCTTGAGCAGCGTCACACAATCTTTTAATATAAACCAAAACACTCTGAAACAAGCGGTTTTTACTACGATCTTGCAGTTGTAACTTGCACAAAAAGAACAAAATGGTTATATCATTGGAAAGTGGAAACATCAGTTACAGATCTATCTATTCACCGAACCAGAAATATGATATTACTTAGACTTTTTCTTTGGGAACATTCTAGGCTTACTAAAAAGAAAAAAAAAATAGGAAAACGGTCCTTTTTCCAACGACTTTTAATCAATTTTCAAAGTATATTTAATCTAAAAAAACCGTCTACACCAAATTTCAAAAATATAATTCGGCAGATGGATGGAATTGAATGTCACTTATGGAGTGATATCAAAATTGTCTTTTTTCTTTGATATACAAAAATCATAGGAAAGCAGAAAAATAATATCCTAAAAATTACACAAGGAACATAACCCTTAAGGGACAAAATTAATTTAAAGGTGCATTAAAAATCGGTAAACGAAAGGAAGATTTCATCCAAATTATTCTCATATACTGACCTCGGACCGTTTCAAATATGTAAAATGTATGTTCTCTATCCAGCCTTTAATGTTACCTATTCAAAGTACAAAATCATACTAACTGTTGCAATTGGATCACTAAGAGTGCTGATACCTGCGATCTAGGTATTGGTTGGCTTGTAGCTCTACCCATCGAGCTTTAACATTCTTGATCTTTGAAAAATGCTACTTAAAAGGGTTGGGACAGCTCAAATGGCTGGAGCTTCCCTGCTGTAACTTGTAATTAAAGTGGAATGTAAAGTTTATTTTTTTATGTTCTTTTATTGCCCGTAATTAATTAAATGTATTGCATGGCTAAAAATGAATTAAATTTTTATTATGTGAAATGGCAAACTTATGCATAAATGCTTCATTTATATTTTTTGTTTCTTTTCAAGACTGTTTCTTTGACGTTTACAGGGCTTAAAAAATGATGGTAATTGAGACTGCATAAGTAGTTAGCATTAAGGTTGCCACGCTTGAATTATTGCCTTTACAAAGGTATTTTCAGAAACATGTAAGCTTGGATGTAAATGTACAGAAGTTCAATTTTCCTACAAAAATTTAAAAGAGTAGTCAGAAGGGCACCATTTTAGACATCATTTTTTTTTTACAAATATCATATGATTCAGCTATTTGTTTTCCTGTTTTAACAGACTTCCATCCCACCACCACTTTCCTCCCAAAATATAATAATAATAATATTATATTACTATTATTATTATGTAGTAGTATTAGATAATGGGTAGCAAGGTAACATCGGTCTACAAAATCATCCTACGTGTACGTATATTTCAGGTTCGCATGTAGAATTCCAGTTTGAATGTGTTAAACAACACTTTTTTTTTTATAAATGTCGTATAATTCAGCTATTTTTTTTATGTTTCAACAAGCTTCAATCCCACCACCACTTTCCACCCAAAAATAGGGTAAGAACCTCGGTAAAGAGAAAATAATTTTCCTAAAGATTTAAAAACTGAAGTCAATTCCACTTTTACCCATTTTCAGGCACTTACCCAAATATCGGGGTACATTTTCAGCTCTCTTGACTCCTCTTCACATCTATCCCCTACCTTATCCCCTACCCTTAGCCATAAGGAAAAATCCAAGAATGAAACACAAAATAAAGAAAGAAACGTTTGAAGTGTAGTCTTGCGTTCCGTTTTAAAGATTTGACCACCAGATAAATAAGAACTTTGGGATATTTTGTTGAGGAAATTGACGGCAACACTGGATGTAGTCTTAGGAAAGACTACAGATATGTAAGTTTGTCAAAATCTCGAATCCTTACAACAGAATTGATGCGCATAAACAAAGGACAGTGCTTTAAGACCCTTTATATAATAACGTATCAACAAACATATGTTTTTAATTATTCAAGCTAAATTGAACTTATAGATAATTGCGAACAACATTTCTTCTTGTTCTCAAATTAAAAACAGATAAAAGAGCGAACCACAGCCCATAGTAATCAAAAGTTGAAAAATGTGTTTTCAAAAAAACTGTCTAGTTAGAAAAAATTGCCATCTGACACTGAATCAGGAATGGTAACTATTGTTTCGGTTAATCTTAGAAGTGAAAGTTTATTGCGAAAAGAAATTTATGGTGATTTCAAAAAAGAGCCTAAAACCCCTTGGAAATGGTGTTAAATCGAAATAAAAAGTGTACCATCGGAATTAGCATGGTCCTAAATCTTTTGTAGGATAATTACAGTCCCCCACCTTCAACACCAAGGAAAATGACTTTTTTGCATGGGTAGCACTGATCTGTCTCCCTTTTTTTCTTTTTTTTTCTAGCAGGGCTAGGGGGGGACCAGAGCATCATAGAAAGGTGTGTAATAGCTCATTCGAAAGGGAATTAAATTCGTAAGGGCCCCTTTTTAAGTTACCAAAAAGATTGGATGGCAAATAGCCCCCATCCCTTCGGGCCCCTCCCCCAAACTAGTCCTATAAAAATTTTGAGATAGCCATTTTGTTTAACATAGTTCAAAGGTCCAATATATATGGTTTTGATGATGATATGGACCTCCATATCCCCTGGGGAAGAACTATATGTGGTATCGAGCATATCGATATAGCGCGTATCAGTATCGGACGTATTGGTATTGCATATATCGTATCGGGAATATCTTTATCGGTATCCGCTTTTTTTCAGTCATTTTCTAGGCTTATTTTTTAAAGCATGTCCCGGCAAGATATCATGGTTGCAGTGACCGCTGCAAACTAGTAAAGATCGAACCACAGCTCATAGTACCCAAAAGTTAAAAAACGCGTTTTGAAAAAAACTACCTAGTGAAAAAAATTCACATCTGACACTGACTCAGGAACGTTAAGTATCATTTCGGTTTGTCTTAAAAGTAAAAGTTTATTGCGAAAAGAAATTTATGGTGATTTCGAAAAAAAGCCTCAAACCCCTTGAAAATGGCGTCAGATCAAAATGAAAAGTGTCCCATTGGAATCAACATGGTCAAAAACTTGTGCACGAAAGTTACAGTCCCCCTCCCTGAACAACAAGGAAAATCACTTTTTTGCATCGGTAGCACTGATCTGTCTCCGGTTTTTTTGTTTTTTTTTTTTCTTTTTTTTTCAACAGGTCTAGCGGGCTACCAGAACATCATAGAGAGATTCTCAATGGCTCATTCATAAGCTATTTCTCATATCTACGTGCTTTTTATAAATTCTGCCATCTTCAAGTGCCATATGGCACTAAAATGGCACTGTTTTGCTATTTCTCAAAGGCACTAGCAGAAAAAGGGATTTTGATGGATTAAGGGATTTTGAAAACAGGGAGCCTGATTTTCGAAAAAGGAAGAAACACCCCCCAAATAGTCAATAAATCTTAATGTTAATCAGATCTTCAGATTTAGCGTATCAGAAGATGTTATTGTGGGGGTTTTGATCTCCTATCTGCACAAATGTGGATTTTTACGTTAATTCTTATGAAATAAAACAAAATAGGATAAAAATATAATAGTTTAGAAACAAAATTCGGTTATATATTTGCACATTAGGGAGGTGGGGGTAAAGCCTAGCGTATATTAAATACGTAACCTAACCTAGGTACCTTTTCCCCCCCTAAACCCCAAAAAACTAAAGTTTAAATATTGTAAACGCAGATAGAAACCACTGTTTGCAATCCAATTCTCCGTTGAAAGAACCTGTTTGACTAGTTTCTTTTATCATCTATCTTGCGTGGTTTAGAGCGAATAGAACAGTACCAATTCTACTTTAGCTACTTTGGGTTATCTTGGAAAGGAGTTAAGTTAGGAAAATAAAACTTTCAGGGATGGGTCTACAGGCTAAATTATGGGTACTTATGTACTATCTGGAACATACAAAATAGGATAAAAATAAAATATTTTAGAAACAAATTTCGGCTACATATTTGCACATTAGGGGGGATGGGGGGTAAAGCATAGCATATATTAAATACCTAACCAAACCTAGGTACCTTTTTCCCCCTAAACCCAAAAAAACAATAGTTTAAATATTGTAAACCCAATAACAAACCACGCTTTATAATACATTTCTCTATTGAAAGAAACCCGCATCTTCCCTATATAATATAGCGCGTGTGTTCAAGATGGTACATAAGTACCAAAGTATGTCCCAGGAAGGTATTTTGAAGTACCTACCTCCACTCCTTTTCCCTCTAGAGGGCCCTTAAATTTACCTACTTGACAGGTCTGTACTTATTGAAATTTTGACAAAATAACTTTTCACCTTAATTTTTGGCTATCAGTTTCTTTTTCTCAAGGTTTAGTTCCGAAAATGCAATTCCTGTTATTTGAGTAGAATTTCAAGCCATATCAATGTTTTTTTTCTTCAAAATTTAGGAAATGTGTTTGAATATCTTTAAAACCTTACAAATTGGAATTGAGCAAAGTTGTGAAGCTGAAAACAATTTTGTTGTACTTCATCTAAGCAGAAGATCTATTTTGCAAGGTTTCAATTTTATAACACACAGATTTTATGAGGCGGCGAACAAGAGATTTGATAAGATCTGATGAGTAAGTCAAAGATATCATAGGCAGCGCGCTAGCGCTGCCTAAGTAAAGAACGATGTGGGCAAAATGTGTTTTTGTTTTTTTTTTTTCTCCATACCCGGGCACTTCGTATCGAAGGAGTTGTTGTAGAAACTTCGAAAAGGGCTCATTCGATTGGAAATTGGAGTGGCTAGTGCCCTTTTTAATAGTCGAAAATGATTGGAAGGCAATTAGCCCCCCCCACGCCCATCATTCCCCCAAACACATCCAATCAAAATTTTGAGATAGCCATTTTGTTCAGCGTAGTTGATTTCCAGATAGAAAATATCTTTTGATGAGGAAACTCCCCATGACCCTCGGGGCAAGGGTTTTAAGCTATGCCCTGAGGGTATATAAGATCAATGTTGACACAATGTACAGTTTATTATTTTTTTTTCTTTAGAGCAGGGCACTTCATAAAGAAGGGGTTGTCTCGTAGAGACTTCAAAAGGGGCTCATTCGATTGGAAATCGAGAGTTCTAGTGGCCTTTTTAATAGTCGAAAGTGACTGGAGGGCAACTAGCCCCCCCCCCCCCACGACATCATTCCCCCAAACACATCCTATCAAAATTTTGAGATAGCCATTTTGTTCAGCGTAGTTGATTTCCAGATAGAAAATATGTTTTTGAAAAGGATACTCCCCCACAACCCTCAGGGCAAGGGTTATAAGTTATGCCCTGGGGGCATATAAGGTTTATATTGAAGGCGTTGTCGTAGAAACTTCAAAACAGGCTCATTCGATTGGAAATTCAAAGGGCTAGTGCCCTTTTTAATAGTCGAAAGGGATTGAAGGGCAACTAGCCCCCCCCCTGCCGATCTTTCCCCCAAACACATCCAATCAAAATTGTGAGATAGCCATTTTGTTCAACGTAGTTGATTTCCAGAGATTGCCATTTTGTTCATTTTGATTGTGAGATAGCCATTTTGTTCAACGTAGTTTATTTCCAGAAAATAGGTTTTTGAGGAGGACACTCCACCAAAACCCTCAAGGCAAGGGTTTTAAGTTATGCCCTGGGTGGATATAAGGCTTTTATAGAAGGCGTTGTCGTAGACACTTCAAAACAGGCTCATTCTATTGGAAATTCAAAGGGCTAGTGCCCTTTTTAATACTCAAAAGTGATTGGAAGGTAAATAGCCCACCCCCCTTCATGCCCATCGTTCCCCCTAAAACATCCAATCAAAATTGTGAGACAGCCATTTTTTTCAGCGTAGGCTAGTTAATTTCCAGATAGAAAATATGTTTTGAGGAGGACACTCCTCCGCAACCCTCAGGGCAAAGGTTTTAAGTTATGCCCTGGGGGCATATAATATTTTTATAGAAGGCCTTGTCGTAGACACTTCAAAACAGGCTTATTCGATTTGAAATTCAAAGGGCTAGTGCCCTTTTTAAAAGTTGAAAGTGATTGGAGGGAAACTAGCCCCCCCCCTGCCCACGCACATCATTCCCCCAAACACATCGAATCATAATTTTGATATAGCCATTTTGTTCAGCGTAGGCTAGTTGATTTCCAGATAGAAAATATGTTTTTTAGGAGGACACTCCCCCACAATCCTCAGGGAAAGGGTTTTAAGTTATGCCCCGGGGGCATATAAAGTTTTTATAAGAAGGCGTTGTCGTAGAAACTTCCCTTCTTAATAGTCGAAAGTAATTGGAGGGGAACTAGCCCCTCCCCCACGCCCATCATTCCCCCAAACACATCCAATAAAAATTTTGAGATAGCCATTTTGTTCAGCGTAGTTCATTTCCAGATAGAAAATATGTTTTTGAGGAGGACACTCCCCAACGACCCTCAGGGCAAGGGTTTTAAGTTATGTCCTGGGGTATATAAGGTTTTTATAGAAGGCGTTGTCATAGAAACTTCAAAAGGGTCTCATTTGATTGGAAATTCAAAGGGCTAGTGCCCTTTTTAATAGTCGAAAGTGATTGGAGGGCAACAAGCCCCCCCCCACGTCCATCATTCATCCAAACACATCCAATCAAAATTTTGGGGTAGCCATTTTGTTTAGCGTAGGCTAGTTGATTTCCAGATAGAAAATATGTTTTTGAGAAGGACAATCCCCCACAACCCTCAGGGCAAGGGTTTTAAGTTATGTCCTGGGGTATATAATGTTTCTATAGAAGGCGTTGTCGTAGAAACTTCAAGAAAAGCTCATTCGATTGGAAATTCAAAGGGCTAGTGCCCTTTTTAATAGTCGAAAGTGATTGGAGGGCAACAAGCCCCCCACGCCTATCATTCCTCCAAACACATCCAGTAAAAATTTTGAGATAACCATTTTGTTCAGTGTAGTTGATTTACAGATAGAAAAGAATTCATTTTAGGATTTTCTTAATTTTTTTTACGTTTAATTTGGTCACTTCTGCACAATGGCTCAGTTCAATGACTGGTTCTCGTTTTGGTTCTTAAAAGGACATGTGATGATTAGTTTGTACACAAGTTCGAAGTAAGGCCATCTTGATAGTAGTAGGACTATAGACTAGCTTTAGAATTTGTATCATAGCTTAAAATTCACTCTTCTATAGAGAGAAATAACCGGATCTCCAGAGTTTATATTATGTCTTATTTGATCTTCATTTCAAGAGATACTAAATCATATTTTTTACAATTTAAGACTGTATATTACCCACTATTGGGATTTTAGCAGGTGAAAGCAAAATGCTGCTTGATAAATCAATCCAATATTTCTGTATGCTGTTCAATTACTTCGCTGTTATTAAAAAATATTTAGTTTTACGCTTATATTTTTAAGATAATTTTAATTGTATACTGAAAGTTACTAATGTCACAACTGGTGTAAGACTATGAAAAGCTTTATAGATTCGTTTAGTGTTGTCAGGCTACATCACAGTTCATATAATTATCCAGTATGATCATTCCCTATCTCACCCATTATAAAAACCCGGATCGGGGTGCGAGTGCTCCGGAGAACGTTTTTGCAGATAGAAACATAGGCGGCATCAGATCTTTTCAGGGGTAGACAAGCCAGACTGTGATCTAATCGGGAACAAGTGCAAACCCGCTATTACGAATAATGCACTTTGTTGGAAACAATCGGAAACAGACTAACCCGCTAATGCAGAAAGAAGTGGGAGGAGCTTTTTGTTCGCACCGAGAACGAAGAAAAGAAATGATCTGCGATAAGCTTACTGGATAATTATATGAACTGTGGGCTACATACTCACTTTTGACTCTTAAATCAATAATCCTGTTTTTTATACTTGACTTTTGTGTTGTCAGTAAAGCGCTAGTTTTGCATAATCATAAAAGCATAGGAAAACATAATTAATTGGTTTATTTGTACTAGTTATATTAATATATATTAAATAAGCTGTGAAGTAATAATTTTTTTCCGTTTTAAGTTTCAACTTCGCTCTTTACTTCCCTCGGAAAAACCTTGTTTTTTTATATTAATACCCATAATGTGCAGTTGGACACTGCTTGACTGAAAAGCAAAAGAAGTAAAATTTATTGCACAAAAAGATCTGTTTCAGATACTACAGATTATAATTTTTCATGAATTCTTTTTATTTTTTTTATTTTGACTTTTTTTCTGATGCTCTAAAATCAGCGGCATAAACTTGTCCGGAATACCAAATATCATAAAATTAGTAATGACCATTTTCCTTTCTTTAACTGAATTGTAAATTTTATGATTCTTTACTTAAATTTCTGGGTGTGATTTTGTTTTTCGTCCACCTGCCTTCCGTGCTTCCTGGTGTACGAATAATTTAATTGTAGGTTTAAAGAGCTATTAATCACACTCTATCAGATTCACCGTATTAGGAGACCCTACTGTAGAGGTTTAGAGCTCTTTTTTCTTCAAAAATGGGGTATTAAGTCATTTTGCATTGGATATTACAGTCATGGATGCGTATTTATTATATTGTTCTTTTATTTTTTCCCCCCAGAGGTGAGCAGATGTTTCTAGAATACTAGGAGAGAGCTCATTCAAACAGAAATTATTAGTTCTAGTGCCCTATTTAAGTGACCAAAAAGATTGTAGGGTAACTGTATTATTCACTTCTTTCTTCGATTTTACCAAGCACTGCTACTTTGGGTATCGCCTCACTGCAGAAGCCTAAAACCAACTGCGTCATTGGCGCTTCACTGAAAACGAATTACTCGTATATGACTCTTGAACAGTCTTGGAAAGTATAAACAAAATCAAATTGAATATTAGATATATAATGATATTAATTGTTGAAAGATCCATCAGTTCAAGATTTTTTTTTCACTGTAATTTTTATTTTCATTTTCAATGCTGTAAGAACTCGAAAAGAATAAATTTGTAATATACGAGTAATTCGTTTTCAGTGAAGCGCCAATGACGCAGAAGGCTTTAGGTTTTACAGTTAAAGAAGGGGGCAGTATCCAAATTTTGTTTGTAGTGAAACTATATTTGTCTTGACCAATCTTGGAAAGAACTAATAAATTAAACTGAATATTTGATGTATAATGATGTTAATCGCTGAAAGCTCATCAGTTCAAAATTTTACTGTAATTTTAATATTTATTTTCAATATTAAGTACAAAACAAAATATTTGTAATATAATTCGTTTTCAGTAAAGCGCCAATGACGCAGTAGGTTTTAGGCTTCTGCAGTGAGGCGATACCCAAACTCTTGTTTGTAGTTATTTTTATTCGATTCAAAGTTGATTTGTATATTCGATTTAAGTTTAACTCGTTTTAAGATTTATTTATTCATTTACATTAATATATATTGTATGTTCGTTCGCATTGATTGTTTATTTAATTTCTGTTCATTTTAAGTTTCATTTGTACTTTAATAGCACACTACTTTTTTCGTTTTAAGCTTGATTTTCATATTCAATCTAAGCATTACTCGCTTTAAGATCTATTTATTCATTTATGTTATTACTTGTTGTATGTTTTTTGCTATGATTGTTTATGTAATTTCTGTTCGTTTCGGGTTTCATTTATTCTTTAATAGTAATTTCTCGTCGTTTTGAATTTGAATTTTAACAGGTATTTGTATCTCCTGAGCTTAAGTTTAAAATGGCCTTTACTTGTCTTTGAAAAACTTATTTTTCGGAAAGTTTTTTTTCAATTAATTTTTGTTTGTTTTTGATTGCAAAAAGTTTCAAGTTTTTATGGCATGGAGGGGGGGGTTGCTTACTGTCCGATTATTCTTGACTTTAAAAAACGGATCTAAAACTTTCAATTTAAATCGAATGAGGCTTTTTTTCAAAGTCTATACGATTACCTCTTTGATAAAAACCTTATATATGAACAATAGACAGCTTGCATAACTTGTGGACAGCGACTGACAACAATGAATGGATTGAAAAAATAGCTCCTATAAGGGTGTTTTGACCATTTCACTTGCTGACACAAAGGGATCACGACTGCTTGGAATTGACCTTACTAGGATTTTGTGTGCCAAAGCAATTTTATATCTATTACAGAGTATGTATTTTAACCTTATAATTGGATAATTATAATAGATTTTCTATGTGTTCTTCCCATACAAAACTTTACCTTATTAAAGTCTTTGGGGTGGGGGTGGCGTAGTGGGCAAAAAGAAGAAAACTATAGCGTAGACAGTAGGAGGGGGAGGGGGAAGTTGGAAACTCATCCAATACGGGGCGGAACTTCACTTATCTCCTCCGTTCCCGATTTAGGAGGTTAGACAGACTCATTGGGCTGTAGAATGTTGGACCGTTTGAGTTGTGGAAGACGTTAAAATACTCAAAAATACTTTATATTTTCAGTTATTGCAGGATGGATTTCATAGATTGTGGAATGGTGAGGCCCCTGGCCCATCATTTGGTTGAGCCTCAACTCATAATATGCAATTTTGATTAATTGTTCCGTGTTATGTGCATACATTATTCTATATATATTATTTTGAGTTATACTTTTATCGCATTGCGTTCATTTTTAAGCCTTGAGATAAAAACTAAAACCTTAGTGGAGACAGTGGTGAGGGAAGTCTCCCCCCTCACATGCATAATTGAGCAGCCACAGTGAAAGTAATACAAATGAAAATAATCTGTCTTTTGAAATTGTCTTTTTTCAAAAGACACAAACAAAATTGTCTAAAGGAACCTGAAGTGCTATCTCTGACATTTCCGTTGATTCTTTATTCCCGTTTTTTTCAGATGTAAAATTTAGAACATTATCGAATGGGTTTAGTCGTCCCCTCCCTGAATAATTCACATTTGGAAAACCTACCCCTGGGAAATTCCCCCCCCCCTCAAAGAACATTTGCTTTTCCTGCTGGTAATTCCCCCGCGTTAAATTCCACCCAGCAGAAATTTCCCAGCCGTGGAATATGCTCCCTCAAACATATTCCCCTAAGATAATTTCGGATATTCATAAAAATGGAAGCTGAAATTTCTACTCAACTTTTCAGGTGAGAAGCAATGCTATAGCATTACCTAAGTAAAGAGCCATAAGGGTTCAATGAGTTAATACTTATTTATTTTTCCAGGGGCACTTTATGTGGAAGAGGTGGTCGCATAAACTTTGGAACGGGGTTCATTGAATTACAAATTAAAATTTATAGTACCCTTACACCAGGGGAGGATCCAGGATTTTTTTAGTGAGGGGGGGCTAGTTGCCCTCCAATCACTTCGACTATTAAAAAGGGCACTAACCCTTTGAATTTCTAATCGAATGAGCCGTTTTTGAAGTTTCTACGACAACGCCTTCTATAAAAACCTTATATACCCTCAGGGCATAACTTAAAACCCTTGCCGTGAGGGTTGTGAGGGAGTGTCCTCCTCAAAAGTATATTTTCTATCTGGAAATCAACTATGCAGAACAAAATGGCAATCTCAAAATTTTGATTTGATGTGTTTGGGGGAATGATGGGCGTGGGGGGCTAGTTGCCCTCCAATCACTTTCGACTATTAAAAAGGGCACTAGCCCTTTGAATTTCCAATCGAATGAGCCTTTTTTGAAGTTTCTACGACAACGCCTTCTATAAAAACCTTATATGCCCCCAGGACATAACTTAAAACCCTTGCCCCGAGGGTTGTGGGGGAGTGTCCTCCTCAAAAGTATATTTTCTATCTGGAAATCAACTACGCTGAACAAAATGGCAATCTCAAAATTTTGATTTGATGTGTTTGGGGGAATGATGGGCGTGGGGGGCTAGTTGCCCTCCAATCATTTAGACTACTAAAAAGGGAACTAGAACTCTCGATTTCCGATCGAATGAGCCCCCTTTGAAGTTTCTACAACGAACCCTTCCGGTATGAAGTGCCTCTGGAAAAAAATAAATAATAAATAAATAAATAATAAAACATTGGAGCCGTATGGTCTTTACTATAGGCAGCGTTACAGCGCTGCCTCTGATAAAAACACACTGTTCGCATGTGTATGCAGGTTTTCGAAAGACCGCGTCAACAATATCTCAGGAACGGCCTAGGGTAGTAAGTTGAAACTTTAAGGGAATTTGAAGGGGAATGTCGAATTAACGAAAAGGCACTATATGCAGATATAGTACCTCGGAAAAGGAAGAGGATATTAATACATTTTCATAGGATTAAGTAGATTTTCCACCCACCTATTTAAATACTGTTCCCTGTACCCATCCATTTAAAGCACTACAGTACAAGTATTATTAAATCTGATACAGAATTTAGCACTAATCCTCTTTGTTGCATATTCTGCTTATTCTAAGTTTCAATTGGCTATTTACTGTAATTTCTGTTCGTTTCAGGTCTCATTTATTTACTTATGGTGATTTTTAGTTGTTTTACGCTTAAAATATTATTTGAATTTATTTCTGCTTTTCTTTGGTTTAATGCAGCTCTTTACTTCTCCTTCAAAAATTTGTTTGTGGGTAATTTCGTTTTTAATTAATCTTTAAAAATATTCTTCAAATTGTAGGCTCCACAGAATAAAAGTAGGGCCCCTAAAATTCCGAACTGTTCAACAACTAGATATCAGGAAAGCATACAGGATTTTTCTTTTTTTTTTGGGGTGGGATACAAAAAATCACATTCGTGCTCTAAAGAATCATAAAACTAGGGGAATTGCAAGAAAATATGAAACTACAGAAAATATATTTGAAATCACATGGTTTTATAGGATAAGACAGTGATTTCCTGATGCACATGACGCACAAAACTTTGGCCATGCTACCATAACAAAGATAAACACGTCACCATCTCTTTTAAAACATTAATTAAAATAATTTTTTCCACAAAATATGTTTTTCAAGGAAAAGTAAAGAACTCCATTTAACCAAAAACGAGCAAAAATAGAATCAAATAATCTACCAAGCGTAAAACTACCATAAATCAGTACCAATAAATAAATGACACCCAAAACGAACAGAAATTACAATATGTCCCCTCCTCAACGCCTCGCTCTTTACGCTAAAGTTTGACTCTATCTCACAACTTTATTTTTTAAAACAATAAAAAACGTTAGCATAAAGAGCGAGGTGTTGAGGAGGGGACAGCCCCTAAGATAAGAAAGTACTTGTAGTAGTTGTGACAGGAGTAGACGCAGCGGTAGTTGTAGTAGTAGTAGTTTGCAAATATTGCCTTTTTGGTCAATTGATAATCTCCCTTGTCATTTCTTGTAAGTTCCATGTTAATGACTCAGTCATTTCTGAGTTACGCGCTTTTGACAACCCATATACACAAAACATGTTTTGATTTAGTTCAACACTCCCCTCAACATTCCTTGAAAGACTCACCTTAAAGCCCTTCGTATTTTGGGAAAGTAGTTGTCAAACATGCATACCTTTTCTCAATGACATATACTATATGTAAACAATGAACAAAATGCCTAACTTACAGCCCTTGCCCCGACGTCTCGGGAGGGGGGTTGACATCCCCAAAGGTATAATGACCTAACCTTTCAACAATTATGAAAAAATAGGCGTCTCAAAACTTTATTTGGATTTTGTTCTTGGGAAATGATGGGCAAGGGGGGGGGCTGTTTTCTCTCAAATCAATTTTGACTCTTAAAATAGGCACAATAACTTCCATTTTCAATTCAAATGAGCCCTATCTGAAGTTTATACGACAACACATTCCATAAAAACCTTATATGCCCCCGGGTATAACTTACAGCCCTTGCCTCAGGGCTTTGGGGGCCTTTGTCAACCTAGAAGCATTGTCATATGTTCTTTGGATTATTTTGTTTTAAAATGGATATTTCACAATTTAAATCAGATTTGTTTCATGAAAAGAGGGGTAGTTAGGGGGGGCCTAGTTGACCTCCATCACTTTTGACTCTTAAAGGGTAAACTAGGACTTCTAATTTTCAAACAAATGAGCCACCTCTAAAGTTTATACAACCATCCTTTCCATAAAAACCATAAATACCCCCGGGGCATAACTTACAACCCTTGCCCCCAGGCTCTGGTGATTTGTAACAATTCGAAAAGCCTTGTTACATGATCTTTGCACTATTTTGAATACAATGGTTATCTCAAAATTTCTGTTGTCCGCATTTCGGAAAAACACGACGTGTGGAGGGAGGTAGCTGCCCTCTGATCACTTTGACTCTTAAAAAGGGCACTAAAACGTCTGATTAAGTTTCCAATGAGATCACTCTAAAGTATATACGACCACCCTTTCTATAAAAACCTTATATTCCCTCAGGGCATAACTTAAAACCCTTGCCCTGGGGGCTCTGGGGTGGTTGTCAGCCTCAAAGACATAATTTTCAGACCTTTCAACTACACTGAACAAAATTTCCATCTCAAAATTTTGATTGGATGTGCTTGGGGAAATAATGGGCGTGGTGGGGGGGGGTGTCAGGTTGCTCTAAAATCACTTTTGACTGTTAAAAAGGGCACTATAACTTCCAATCTCAAATCAAATGAATCCCAGCTGAAGTTTATCGGACAAGCCATTCATTTAAAAAAACCTTATATGCCCCCGGGGCATAGCTTACAACCCTTGCCCCAGGGCTCGGGAGATTGTGCCAACCCTAGAGGTATTGTTATATCTTTAGACTATTTTGAACGGTTTTAGGCGTTTATTCCCCCCCCCCCCTTCCTGGCGTTTAACCCCTGGGAAATACCCCCCAAGGAAAATACCCCACCGGAAAACAACCCCGATAAATACCCCCGAGAAAATACCCCCCCCCCCCCGTAAAAAATACCCCCAGCGGGAAATACCCCCCATGGAAAATACCCCCCATGGAAAATACTCCCCACCCCTGTGGAAAATCCCCGCAGAAAATAACCCTCAAAAATGCCCCCTCGTGGAAAATGCCCTTTCCGCAGATAATATCCCCCCCGGTAAATAGCCCCGGAAAATATCCCCCGTGGAAAATAAGGCTTTCCAAATTGAGAATTTTATTTGAATTTTTTTGGGTAGGGGGAAGGAATTTTGGTACTTGTGCATTATATGCCACTCAAGTCCACGCTGTGCAAAACGCGGGAACAAACCAGTTTCTTCGTTAGTTTCTTGCAGCTTAGCGTGAGACAAGACAAAGGCAAGTGACAGTATAGATGGGAAATATTTAATTTGGCTATATATTTGCATATAAGGGGGGGTAAAGTATCTGGACAGTTTGAAGTTAGAAAACAAATCTTAGTTCATAATATGCAGAATAATTGTACCTAACACCTTTTACATGCAGACCTGCTATACAGCACCCCCCCCCTCTCTAATGTGCAAACATATAGCCCTAATTTTGTTTCAAAAGTAACGAAGAAAACTAATGAAGAAACCGGTTTGTTCTCGAGTTTTACACATCGTAAACTTGAGTGAGATTTTTAACTGAAAGTAAGGAGCAACATCAAAACTTAAAACGAACATAAATTATTACGTATATGAAAGGAGTTGCCTCGTCCTCAAGACCTGGCTCTTTACGCCAAAGTTTTTTCTTAGAGTTAAAAAAACAAAGCTTATTATTCTAATTAAACGGCAATTGTATTTCATGAATCAAGGAGGCACACTTGTGCCTCTTTAAAGAGGCGACCCACCAAATGTTAAGCGATTTCCAGTCCTAGAGGTCGCAGAGAGACGGCGGTGCTCGTATTTTGTAGCCCAAGCTCAAACTAAGAAACGTGCAAAATTTCATCCTCCTCCGACTTTACCTTCATGGGGTAAACTGGGCCACAAGTTTCGACCCTCCCACAGCCCCCCTTTAACGTTGTCCGATCGGGCTGAAATATAGAGGTTAAGCTTTCCTAGGGCCCGGGAGCTTATCCTTAAAATTTCAGCTCAATCCGATCACTCCTTCCCTGTTTTCCAAAAACCAGATATAGCCACTTAATCTTCATTTCTCTTTTTTTTTATTAGCCACGCCTACAGGCCACAGTTGGCAACGGATCCGGGTGAATGAGGACTCATTCGAAGCGGAATTTGACCTGTTAGGGCCTTTTGATATTTTCAGACCGAAAAAATTATCCCCCGAATTTACATTTACGAAAAACCTCGTTTTCCTATAAGAGCCCATGTTAAATTTTCCCACCACAGCCCCCGTTTAACGTTGTCTGATCGGGCTGAAATTTAGAGGATAGGCTTTCCTATCCTCTAAAGGCCTGGGAGCTTATCCTCGAAATTTCAGCTCAATCTGATCAATCTGATCTGACCAGCTCAATCTGTTTTCCAAAAACCAAATATCAAGTTTTGTGGGGATTTGTTTGCGTCAAAAATAGACCGTGGAGACTAAAAATAAAATAACAATTGTCTCTGTGGTACAGTGGTCGCTACTCCTGACTTTCAGGCGGAAGACCCGGGTTCGATTCCATGTCAGAGGAAATATTCATATATTGAATTTAAAGTTTAAAAAAGAAACTCAGTTTCTTTTTTAAATCCAATCTATTAAATCCTTCGGCTCAACAGGCGTCTCCAGAAGAATATCACAGTCGGCCTTCAGGTTACAGATAAGTCTCCACTGCTTTGATAACATGCCGTATACCTGCATGCTCGAAGACAAGTTGAAAAAAGAAAATCTTACTGTGCATTTGATTTGAGTATTCAGGAATTAAAAGCCTTAACACAAGAATCTTCAAGAGCGGGGGGTTTGGGGGGTGGCAGCCCCCCAACTTTAACTCCTGACACGATCAGCTAACAGTTAGTCAAGCAATAATAAGTAATAAACTGTACAAAAATGTGCAGAAATTATTTGAAAAAAACTACGTTTTCTAATGAGTTAAAGAGGTTGAGTCACAAGTTCGAACCTTAAAACGTACAGGGATTAGGAGGTACAGTTGGGGGGCAGCCGCCCCCAAAACCCCCCACTTTCACAGCCATTAAATAAAAAAAAAGTTTTTTAAACTGAAAGTAAGGAGCGACATTAAAACTTAAAACGAACAGATATTATTCCGTATATGAAAGGGGCTGTGCACTCCTCAACGCCTCGCTCTTTACGCTAAAGTTTTTATTGTTTAAAAAAAAGAGTTGTGAGAAAGTCAAACTTTAGCGTAAAGAGCGAGGCGCTGAGGAGTGCACAGCCCCTTTCATATACGGAATAATTTCTGTTCGTTTTAAGTTTTAATGTCGCTCCTTAATTTCAGTTTAAAAATTTTTTTTTATTTAAAGGCTGCGAAAGCGGTGGGTTTGGGGGGCGGCAGCCCCCCAACTGTACCTCCTAATCCCTGTACGTTTTAAGGTTCGAACTTGCGACTCAGCCTCTTTAACTCTTTTGAAAACGTAGTTTTTTTCAAATAATCGTTCTTAAGGAATTAGGACAAAAAGTCAAAACTTTAGCGTAAAGTGCAAGGTCTTGTGGAAGGGACAACTCCTTTCACATACGTGATAATCTCTGTTGGTCTAAAGTTTTGATGTTCCTCGCACTTCTAGTTGAAAAATTTGTTCTTTTTTTAATTTAATTTCTGATTGTTTTTTAATAGCACCGGGAAATCCGGCTCTTTCTCCATGAATAATTCCGGTACATATGTATTATACGCCACTCACTCAAGTTTACGATGTGTAAAACTCGAGAACAAACCGGTTTCTTTGTTATAGTTTCTTCGTTACTTTGGAAACAAATTTGAACTATATATTTACATATTAGGGGGGGGGAGTATAGTGGGTCTGCATGCAAAATGTCTTTGGTACAATTACTGTGTATATTATGAAGCAAGAATTGTTTTCTGACTTCAAACTGCCCAAATACTTCCCCCCCTCTTATGTGCAAATATGTAGCCCAAATTACATATTTCTCATTTATTCTGCCAAGATCTTGTAGACAAGACAAGTCTTTGTCTTGTCTCACGCTAAGCTGAAAGAAACTAACGAAGAAACCGGTTTATTCTCGAGTTTTAAACAGCGTAAACTTGAGCGAGTGGCGTAATACATAAGTAGTCTACCAAAATTCCTTCACCTACGGAAAATAAAAAAACAAAACTCAAATAAAATTCTCAAATTTGGAAAGCCTTATTTTCCACGAGGGAGGGTGGTGGTAAATCTGGGGGCGGTTATTTACCGGGAGGTATTTTCCAGGGAGTATTTTCCACGGGGGTATTTTCCACGGGGGGTATTTTCCGGAGGGGGTGTTTTCCGCTTTTCCGCACCATTTTGAACAAAATAGCTATCTCACAATTTCAATCAGATGCATATGGTGAAAAGAGGGGTTTTCGGGGGGGGGGGACTAGTTTCCCTTCATCACTTTTTACTTTTTAAAGGGGACTAGGACTTCCAATTTTCAATCAAATGAGACTCTTCTATGGTTTATACAACCATCCCTTCTACAAAAACCTTAAATGTCCCCGGCGCATAACTTATAGCCCTTGCCCCCAGGCTATGGGGTTTTATTTCAACCCCAAAAGCCTTGTTATATGATCTTTGGACTATTTTGAAAAAAATTGCTGTCTCAAAATTTCAGTTTGTTACATTTCGGGACAATACTAAGTGTTTGTGGGGGAAGGGGTAGCTGCCTTCCGACCACTGTTACTCTTAAAAAGAGCACTAGAACTTCTGATTACCAATCCAATAAGCCCCATCCGAAGCTTATACGACCACCCTTTCTAAAAAAAAACCTTATATGCCCGCAGGGAATAACTTAAAACCCATCCAATGAGGGTTGGGGGGGGCATCCTCAAAAACACAATTTCCGGGCCTTTCAACTACGCTGAATAAAATAGCTATCTAAAAATTATGACTGGATGTGTTTGTGGAAATGATGGGCGCGGGATGGGGTCTAGTTGCCCTCCAGTGACTTTTGACTATTAAAAAGGGCATTAGCCCCTTCAATTTCCAATCGAATGAACTTTTTTTGAAGTTTCTACGACAACTCCTTCTATGCGAAGTCCCCTGGTCTAGAATTAAAATAATAATATTAAATACATTGCGCCAACATAGTTCTTTACTTAGGCAGCACTATTGCGCTGCCTATGATTATATTAATGAAACTGAACTTCGTAAGAAAAAACGTGCCGTAGGTAAAGAGCGACCTTTTTAATTAGAAACCAGAGTTCTAGAAAGAGGAATTTTGACAAAAAATGTAAAACAAAACTGCTTCCAAATCGACAAAATTCGTTAATTTTAAGTCTACCCACTACAGATGTGGGAAAACATCCTTAAAAAGGCAGCTAAATCTTGATGAAAATTACAAAATGATTTTCCGCGTGTCCGACAACTCTGGAAGGGGGTTTTCAATCAGCTAGCAACAAAAATACGAAATTGCTTGCATTTCCCGAGAAGTGTCCCCAAGTCTGAAGGTTTTTTTTTATCCATGGGGGACCTGCGAATATTCCAAGAGCTGTCTTCATAACTGCTAATATATATATATACTTTTACCTCTGGACAGTTTAGCATATATTTTCTGATTTGATTAGTGTTAGAAAAAAAAAAAAAAAATTGAGGAGGCAGAATAGCTCAAGATGTTCAATCCTGTTAGTTGAATTTTATTGGACATTCTGGAATTTTTTGAATCCGATACCCTTACCTTAAAGCTCATTAGATTCAAACACCCAAAGCAAGCACGTAAGTGTGACTTTGATTTTGGACATAATATTTTGGAGGCGGAGGATGCAAACACCAAGCAAAATAGGTTCCTATTCTGAGCACGTGGCTGATACGAATTGTGTAGCTACTTTCAAGATTTCATACTATTTTTTTAGAGGGGGCGGGGGTCACCAACCCAAAGTATATCTAAAATCCTCCAAATTCTGTCTAAGGCTGGCCTGTCATATTGAACAGACAGTCACATGCACGCCATTTTAGAATGTGGCAACTCAAGTATAGTAATTTTGCATAAATGAAAAAAAAAAAATGTTAAAATCATTTCGAAAAGATTAACTGGAGAGCGTCAAACCTTTTTCATCTTTGACGGTCCCTGCATGGGACAGCATTTTTGAAGTTCATGTATGAACAAATACACTAAACGCAATAAACCATCCTAAATATTTATGAGTTCTTTTTTGTCGTATAGTTAAAAAGTAATATCGTTGCCTATTGTTATGTCGTTTTCTTGCTGTATGAAGCGATTAAAATCGAAAACATGAGCAAAGCTGATTTTGACCTGAACCGCCCGCAGCGTTGTCACTACCCTCAATCATCTCGACTTAATCGGATAAATCTATACCGGTGTCATAGCTGGATTCCAACTATTGTCATAGGCTAAAGGTATGGATGCATATTTGATAGGGTACATTCCTTTGAGATATTTATCTACCCTAAGCATTTTATTTTTTGCCTTTGTGTTGATTATAATCGATCTTTTAAAGCGTTAAGCGCAGCAAGTCAAGAACAGAAAAATAACTGACGAGGTATCTATGTGTTCAAACCGGTGTATCTCTTTTTAATATCTAAAAAGTAGAGCAAATACAAATTTTAGAGCTTTTCATAGGGATAATTTCTTGTTTACACAAGTTCACAGACAGATACAACTTAAGGGATCAGCTCAGCTCTCAATTCCCCAAAAAAATCTCTGAAGGTTCCATTCCCAAAATTTTCTAATTTCTTTAAAATGTTAAACGAAGTCTATGAGGGAAGCAACATCAATCCTAAATGATAATAATAAAAAAAATAACTGCCCCTAAAACTGAATAGAAAATTGTTAATATGGTTTTTGATTATCTATACACCTGCAAGCTTATTTTTTCCAGAAACAATGTATCTTGTCATATATAAAAGAAAGAACCCTTATAAGTACCGGAAAAAGTTGTTAAATCTCGGGACAATATTTTGGAAGTAGTACGAGGCAAATCCCCCCCCCCCCTTTATGCGTAAATACATGTTGCAGCAGCTATTTATAGATAAACTTAGTCTATCATGGATTCCATCACTCGGACAAAAAGCTGACTTGGGTCACTTTGATTATGAGCAGGGGCAAATCTCCAGCATTTTTATTGGGGGGGGGGGTCAAGAGGGGTCCATATCTGGATAGTCAAAGGGCATGGGATGTATAATATTTTTTCCACATTATTGGGGGGGGGGACTGCCCCCCCCCCCCCCCTTTTGCCACCCCCAAACGACACCCCGGATTATGAGCCCTGATTCTGAGAATGACCAACCAATGTATATACATGAATCAATTTTAAGGATTAACAACCTATTAAGGCATGCCTTATACGCAAGCAGGAGGGTGTGTCTTTTTCCTTTCCTCTCGATTGAAACATAAAAAAAAATCTTAATATTTTTGTATAGTTCTGTGCTATGATTTTTTCTTCTTGAATTTGTCTTACCATCCGAATGAGGTTCCTGCGTCAATTCTGGAAAGCCATATGTATCATATTTACCATAGTTTATCCTCTTTAAAATATACTTTGCACAATGAATACACATAATCTGACCATTTTGGGTGCCTTCTGAAAATTATCTTTCAACCCATAATTCTGCAGCAACTAACTTACTATGGACGCCTTTACCGGAGTTGTTACGAAAGGGGGAGAGGGTATATTTGTCAAAACAGCAAGGAATCGAAGGATTATAAAACAAATAATATAGAATATATGCATACTACGGAAACGGGGATAAATCGTGAGAATCCGGCTGAAGAGTGTCAGTCGAAATCATCCAATGCACATGTAATTTCTCTTCGTTTTGAGTTTTAAGTTTGCTCCTAATTTTCAGTTGAAAAAAACTTGTTTTTTAATTAATTTCTAATCGTTTTTCAAATAATGACGGTAAATCTGGCTCACCGTTCATGACAAATTCCCCCCTTTCATGGAAAACTCCTCCTTGGAGAGTTCTCCTCACGTAAAATACACCCAACCCCCGTAAAATCCCCCCGAGGCAATTCCCCTGTAAAATTCCCTCCGGACAATTCTATCCTTGCTGAAAATCCTCCACCGCCATAAAATTTCTTGCGGACGATTCAGCCTGAACAATTCTCCTCAGCATACTTTCATTTGAAAAATACTTTAATTTCTAATCGTTTTCCCGATCATTCCGGAAATTCCCCTTCCATGGAAGTTGTCCCTCAGAAACCAAAAATGCTGAAAATAGCCCCCAGATAATTCCCCTGGAACATCTCCACATGCAAAATTGAGTTTGCAAAGAGAAAGTAATACAAATAAAAAAAAATGTATAAGAATTCTGTCAAAGCCCCCCCCCCCCAATTTAAAATTGTCCCTGGAAAGTTCACCTCCCGGAAAATTCTCCCTCCCCACGGGAAATTCTCCCCGTGGAAACCCACCCCAAGCACATTCCCCCCTCCCAAAAAATGTCTGCATGCTTCCAAATATCAAATACTATCCGTAAACAATGGGCAAATTTCATAACTAACAGGCCTCTCTTCAAGGGTTGTGGGGGGTCATGATAACCCTAAATACATAGTTCTTGGATATTTCAACTATGCTGAACAAAATAACTATCTCAAAATTTTGATCGGACAATTTTGGAGGAAAAGAGGCGCGGGAGGGGGCTAGTTACTCACTAATCTTTTTGGTCACTTAAAAAGAGCACTATAACTTTTAATTTCCGTTCGAGTACCACCTCTCCCGATCTTCTAAGACCAGTATTTCGATACGACCACCCCTGGGGAAAAATAAATAAACATGCATCCGTGATCTTTCCTCTGGCAAAAAATACAAAATTCCACATTTTTCTATAGAAGAGATTGACACTTTCCCCCCAAAAATCCAGGATGATAGTGCATATTTTACCATTCGATTCTCCAACAAGCACCCTTTCCCATAAGCACCCAACGAGTCAAATACACCCAAAGGCTATATACAAAACTTGACGAGGAAACACTATCAAACTAAAATTATTACTTTATATTGTGCAGAAAATCTCCATTAATCCGATTTCCAGGGTTCCTTACCATTTTTCCAGGTTTTGCAATTAGACTAGAACTATATCAGGTCCTGTTATGAGGGTATGCAATTGTCACGGTAGCAACCACTGTGTTTTGAAAGAGTGTTGAATGGTGAACATAGTAGGCCTACTCTTTTGTTACTATAGTGTTTCCTTCATAGCAGGAATCTTGGCTCGCAAGACCCTGGAATTAAAACACATTAAAAAAATCGGTTTATCTTAAGATCGATCTACCAACATAGTCCCTCGTGGCTGTTTAGTATCTAGAAGGGCAGTTTCATGTTCGGGTTCAAGCAGGCTGAACAATTTTAGGGAATTTCTTAATTTTGGAAACCATATTTTAGCCGTGATACAATCTGAGATGAGGCGATTAGTTGGCTATGCCTAACAGGTTCTACATAGAAGTGAAATATTAGATGTTTTCGGCTCAGTGGCCTGCAACAGTATAAATGGTCTAATACTTGAAATGTTTTGGTGTCCGTTTCATTGACTGGGTAATAGGCCTGACGCCAGCCTACCTATTCAATTTCAAGATCTAGTATGCGAAGTCGGGAGTGAAAAAAAACGTAATTTATCAGTTAAGAAAAAAAGGAGTCTTAGAATTTAAAAAAAGTTCTAGAACAATGACCAGATTTCAGCTTCCTAGTACCCTCAACTTCTGTCTTTCATTGAAATGCAGCCTTGTGTATTAATGTTTTAAATAATCTGATTTCCACCTAATAACAACAACAACAACAAAATAATAATAATAATAAAAATCAAATAGAAGTTTTCTTTTTTAATGCGAAGAAGAAGGTAAAATTAAAAATGAGCAGAAATTAGCTCATCGGCATTGTTGAAATTCAAGGCAAACAGAGATGGATCCAACCAAGTGCCTGTACATCTCAAGAGTTACTCGAATAAAAAATAGTAAAAAAAACCGTCATTCGGACTTAGCATGGATGCTTTACCCAAGGTGAAGAATAGACCGCCACTCGAAAAGTTTTATTTGCATATAAAAGTTTCAGTTATTTCATGAACTGAATGTTTTACTGAAAATGCAAGGCTTTTTGCAACAAATATACCACCAGCCACTCCTATTTTCTCCAACAAGCTCCCACTTAACCCTTCTTGACCTCCTTCTTTCACTTCCCAATGTTTCCCAGCGATCTATGACATTGGATAAAATTTTGAGATGGACAATTTTAAACGGCGTGTTTCTGGATACAAAAAAAAACTTTGAGATAGTTAAGGATTGTAGTATCACATGCCAAGAAATATATAATGTAATTAATTGAAAACTAATTCTGCATTCCTCTCCTTTTCAAAAGCCCTCCACCACTATCATGAGATTGCCTTGTCATGACAGAGGTAAATAACGCGGCACTAAACTTGGCAGTCTCTAATGGCCGTGTTGATCTCCGCTTCTTGCCTCTTCTGCCAGGAAGTGCAATGGGGGAGGGGCTGCGAACCAAGCACTTTGTGCTTTAACACACCATTCCTGTTTACCTTTCTCGGATTCCTTTAGAGGGGTAGGAGGCAGGAAGTTTTTTTAATAACGGATTCATTATGCCAATATGTCCAGTTACGGTAAGGTATGTAAGTAAAAAGTAAGTAAGTATGACGGCACTAGACCCTTAAGGTCCAAACCGGTGGTGCTGATCTCCGTTTCGTGGCCCTTCAGCCAGGAAGTGCAATGGGGGGGCGGCTGGGGGCCAGCCATCATGTGCTTTCGCATACCCTTCCTGCTTACCTTCCCCAGAATTCTCAAGGTACCCATTTAGAGCTGGGTCGACTCTGGCTAAGCTTACAGAGTCACACCACTGACCCGCGTCCTAAACCAAATAACTGGCCACGCCAGGGATCGAACCCGTGCCCCTTGGACAAAGAATTCTCAACCCAACGCACGTCCACTTAGCCAGGACGGCTCTTTTAAAAAAGTTGACCCAGATGAGGTTCGAACTCGACGTCCTGGGATTTCAAGGGAAGGTATGATCCGATATCTAATCCAAAAATGTCACAGGATTAATGCCACATTGAATAAAATGTTAACGAAAAGAGTAATAACATGGATTAAAAAAAATAAATGAACATCCTATCAATACAACTAGATTTACATAAAAAACTATCTATAACGTCCTACATTTTTCAACGTGCTCCATACTCAACCTGAATAGTTTTTGCTGTCTCTGAACAGTTTATTAATATTCACTCCCAATCACAGTTAGCAGCCACTTTTCGCCATATTTTATAAAACCCAGCAATTAATTTATTATTATAATTTTTTAACCTAAGGCATCAAATGAAACAGGTTTTCAATTATAAAAAATTAAATGCGCACCCTCATTAAAAAAAATAACCCAATGTATACTCATTACTCTCCAAGGGACTAAAAGTCAGTCCTTAATAAAATTACCTACCTTAAGAGCTCTGTCTTATAACCCCCTTCAAAACAATAGATCATGCATGTACCCCTTTATCCCGACAATTTATTTTTGAAGATGCTGCTACTTAATTCTTTACCAGCCGTTTCCGAGTTTCTTGATCCCTCAAAATATATTCAGCCCTTTGAAATGCTGCTACTGCCTAAATCCAAATCTTTGCCTTCATTGCTACCCCGCCCCCCCTGCTATACAGGTCACATCTCTCAACGATTTCTTAATGTGGTAAGTTGAAGAATCGGCACTTCTATTCCTAATTGAATTAATATATCCTGGTTTTACGTGGTAAGCCATTTTTCATCAGTACCTTACCTTATTTACTAGCCCACTGCTTTTCAAAGAGAATATGCGTAGACCCCTTTACTGATTAAGCTATTTGTTCGTGTACTAGCCCCTAAATATCTCTTGAAGTGGTGTCACTGTAGCACAGGGGCGGATCCAGGATTTTTTTCGGGGGAGGGGGTAAAATAGGTTGATCTGATAAACTTGCGTTAGGAGCAAGTTTATTTAACGCAAACTTACGTTAATTAAGCAAATTATCATACTTTAGACCACGTTAGGGGGGCGCGCGCCCCCTTCGCCCCACCCCTGGATCCGCCACTGCTGTAGCAGCTGCGCCTGCTTCTCTACATACTCATACCCCATAAACTTAAACAATAATGAGCTACTTGAACGGTATTTGTCTAGATATCTGCTTGTACGTTTTAATGTTTTGCATAGAATCAATTAAAGAAAAATATCCAGAGGTCGGGGGAAAGGATGCATGCGATACTACTTTACTTTGTGATTCCGTATTAAGTTGTGTAACAAAAACACATTATTAGGCTACATCGGACTAGGTAAATAGTCTTTTAGCCAAACCAATAAACAGTGCAATACAAATCATTTTTCCTTGTCAAATAGGTATATCAGGACTCAGGCACGTACACTTAGGAGAGAGGGCTGTGAACCCGTGCTTCTTTGAAATCTCACGAGTTTTAGGATTTATGCAATAATTTCGTACAAAAATGAACAAGAAACATGCTATTCACATTGCGTCTCGCTTTCAGTGGAATATTAGCATGATAGCGACAATTGTAATTATTATTGAACGGATTCCATGCCGGAATGTAAATAGGATCAAGAACCAGAAGCAAATCATGAATGTTTCCTTCAATTTATAAATCAATACTTGTAGAAAAACTGATTTTACTGTATCTTTTGTTGTGTTGCTAAAAGTATTATTCCCAATGTATTTATTCTTTAAAAAGAACTAAAAAAAAAACAATAGTTGAGTTGATAAAATGCTGCATGCTGCCCATGCTTATTTTTGGAAGGCACAGGCTCGGTGCCGCCCATAGCACGTGTTTGGTTTCCGTCCTCTCGAGTGAGGTTGACCCCCTTCGACACCCCCTTCAAAATTCTTATATTTGACAGTGTTACTAACAACTACCTTGTATGTAAAAACAAATTTTTTAATAGCTCAGTAAGCTTAAAGTAAACACTCAATACGCTAGGCCTATAAGGATAATTGAATTGATTTATAATATAAGGATTCAGTCCAGATCTCATTAAAGATGGTTTTTCATGTACAGGAATTTGATATTCCTTCAGTTGAAGGGATGTTACAAACAGAGTAACCACCGCATTATTGAAATTCGTTTAAAGAATCTCTTGCGATAGTTAAAAAATTTTACCCTGACAATCTTTAAGGTTTCAGGCTTATCATCTACAATCTTTATTTCATTCTATATATATATATATATATATATATATATATATATATATATATATATATATATATATATATATATATATATATATATATATATATATATATATATATATATATATATATATATATATATATATGTATATATATATATATATATATATATATATATATATATATATATATATATATATATATATATATATATATATATATATATATATATATATATATATATATATATATATATATATATATATAGATGGGCGACCTAAATAGACGAGATTTACCTTCATTGTGTTCGGTTGCATTCTATGATGAATGTCTGGCAAGAGTCAAGATTTTGTCGTCTTGCAATTAAGTACATAGACAAGCTTTGGACAGTTTGAGCTTTTGATGTCTTTTGTATCAGTGACTATAAGAACGCATACCAAACTGATGGCTAAAACCCATAACTGACCTCTGTGACATCAAAAAAGAATAACGACAAAAGCCCAATGAATGTGACAGTCGGAATTTTCAAGGGACTGATAACTTCGAAAATGCTGGAAGGTTTGAACGTTATTTTTTGTTAAGAGAACCACGGAAACACGAGCTCTAAGTACTGGATAAATTTTGTTTGGATCAAGACACAAGTTTTTATTATCGGGTGTCTGTGCAAGTCAATGCCGTTCAAATTAACCCCCATTTAACTCAATCCCTGTTTTACTCAACAACCACTCAACTCAACTCCGTTCAGCTCAACCTTCGTGTAACTCAACCCCATCGAACTCACGCCCATAAAAATAAAAATCCATGCAAAACCATCCCCAAGTATCTCATCCATCGTTTAACTAAGCCCGCACGCAATTCAACCCCCATTCGATCCAACCCCATTTGCTAAATTTCCTGTGGTTGACCACATCTAAAGGAAACATGCTAATAAAATAAAAGCTGTACCATTAGATTCCTCATTTTATGTTCTTTCCAAATATCATGGTTGTTTTTCCGACAATGCACCTCCCCCCTGATGGTCCCAGATATAGCCCTAATAACTTATTAATTTAAAAAAAAACAAAGTTTTCCCGAGGGAAGTAAAGAGCGAAGTTAACAAAAATTATTACTTCACAGCCTATCTAACCTATATCAATAAATCGAGTCCAAATAAATCAACTGGTGATATTTCCCTATGTTTGTAGGATTACAGATAACTAGCGCTTTACTGAAAACACAAAACGATGTAGGAGTTTTGGTGCGATAAAAGTAAACCATTCAAGTACAATTTTAACAGTATAAGAGTAAAGCATTTTTAGATTGTTGATCTTTTTTTTTCGTTTAATTTGGCATCACTTCTTTTTAATAGTCGAAAGTGATTGGAAGGCAACTAACACTCCTTCCACGCCCAACATTTCCCCAAACACATCCAATCAAAATTTTGCGATGACCATTTTGTTCCACGCAGTTTAAAGTTCAGGAAATTATACCTTTGAGCAGGACACTCCCCCAACAGTCGTCAGGACAAGGGTTATAAGTCTTACCCTGGGGGCATATAAGGTTTTTATTGAAATCTTTGTCGTAGAAACTTGAAAAAGGGCTCATTCGATTGGAAATTCAAAGGGTTAGTGCCCTTTTTAATAGTCGAAAGTGATTTGAAGGCAAATAACCCCCCTCACACGCCCTTCTTTTCTCCAAACACATCCAATCAATATTTTAGATTGTCATTTTATTCAACGTAGTAGAAAGATCTGGAAATTAGGTCTTTAAGGATGACAACATCTCCCCCCCCACAGCCCTCAGGACAAAGGCTGTAAGTTATGCCTTGGGGCGTGTAAGGTTTTTATTGAAAGCGTAGAAACTTCAAAAGGGCTCATTCGATTGGAAATTGTAGACACATTGTCTTTTTTAATAGTTGAAAGTGATTGGAGAGCGACTAACACCCCTCTCACGCCCACCATTTTCCCAAACACATCCAATCAAAATCTTTAGATAGCCATTTATTTAACGTAGTTGAAAGCTTCGGAAATTAGGTCTTTAAGGATGACAAGCCCCCCCCCAGAGCCCTCAGGGCAAGGGTTGTAAGTTATGCCCTAGGGGCATATAAGGTTTTATCTAAAGCGTTGTCGTAGAAACTTAAAAAGGGCTCATTCAATTGAAAATTGAAAGGGCTAGTACCTTTTTTAATAGTTGAAAGTGATTGGAGAGCGACAAACGCCCCTCTAACGCCCACCATTTTGCCAAAAATATCCAATCAAAATTTTGAGATAGCTATTTTGTTTAACGTTGTTGAAAGTTCTGGAAATTAGGTCTTAGAGGATGAAAATCACCCTAGCAGCCCTTAGGGTAAGGGTTGTAATTTATGCCCTGGAGGCACATAAGGTGTTTATAGAAAGCGTTTTCGTTTCAAAAAGGGCTCATTCGATTGGAAATCGAAAGGCCTAGTGCCCTTTTAATAGTTGAAAGTGATTAAAAGGCTTGACATTTTTATAGTAAAGATCGATGTGATTATAATTTATTATTTTTGTTGTTGTTTTTGCTTAGATCAGGGCACTTCGTATGGAAGGAGTTGCCCTTTTTAATGGTCGAAAGTGAGTGGAGAATAATTAACCCCCCTCTCACACCCACCATTTCCCCAAAAACATTTAATCAAAGTTTAGAGATAGCCATTTTGTTCAACGTAGTTGAAAGTTCTGGAAATTATGTATTTAAGGATGACAAACCCCCCACAGCCCCGAAGGCAAAGGTTGTAAGTTATGTCCTGGTGGCATATAAGGTTTTTATAGATATAGCTGTCGTAAAACTTCAAAAGGGGCTTATTTAACTGGAAATTGAGAGGGCTAGTGCCCTTTTTAATAGTTGAAAGTGATTGGAGGGTAACTAACCCCCCTCTGACGCCCACCATTCCTCCAAACACATCCAACAAAAATTTTCAGATAGCCATTTTGTTCAACGTAGTAGAAAATTCTGGAAATTAGGTCATAGAGAAGGACAACCTCCCCCCCCCTCAGCCCTCAGGGCAAGGGCTGCAAGTTATTGCCTGGGGGTATATAAGGTTTTTATTGAAAGTGTTGTTGTAGAAACTTCAAAGGGGCTCATTTGATTGGAAATTGAAAGGGCTAGTGCCATTTTTAATAGTTGAAAGTGATTTGAGAGCGACTAACGCCCCTCTCACGCCCACCATTTCCCCAAACACATCCTATCAAAATTTGGAGATAGCCATTTTGTTTAACGTTGTTGAAAGTTCTGGAAATTAGGTCTTAGAGGATGACAACCACCCTAGCAACCCTTAGGGTAAGGGTTGTAATTTATGCCCTGGGGGCATATAAGGTGTTTATAGAAAGCGTTTTCGTTTCGAAAAGGACTCGTTCGATTGGAAATAGAAAGGCCCAGTGCCCTTTTAATAGTCGAAAGTGATTGGAAGGCTTGACATTTTCAAACAGTTCGTGGTAACGAACTGTAAGTAAGGAGCGACCCGGCTCAATGGTAACCGAAACTCTCGAAAACGGGTTTTTGATACCAATAGATACATCAAAAGAATCAGATTTCAATGCTGATTTCAAATATATAACGTTCATCAAGTTTAGTCCTACCCATCAAAAGTTATGTGCCTGAGAAAATTTGGCTGATTTTCGAAAAAAGGGGGAAAGACCCCCTAAAAGTTATAGAAACTTGATGAAAATAACACCATCATATTCAGCGTACCATAGAACCCTACTGTAGAGGTTTCAAGCTCCTATCTACAAAAATGTGGAATTTTGTATTTTTTGCCAGAAGAAAGATCACGGATGCGTGTTTATTTGTTTTTTTGTTTTTTTGTGTTTTTTTCCCCAGGGGTGATTGTATTGACCCAGTGGTCCTAGAGTATCGTGGGAGGACTCATTGGATCGGAAATTAAAAGTTCTAGTGCCCTTTTTAAGTGACCAAAAAAATGGAGGGCAACTAGGCCCCCTCCCACGCTCATTTTTTTCCAAAAGTCACTTGATCAAAATTTTGAGATAGCCATTTTGTTCAGCATGGTTGAAAATATGATAAATATTTTCTTTAGGATGACTTAATCCCCCGAAATCCCCGGCGGGAGAGCTGAAAGTTATGAACTTTGCCCAATGTTAACATACATATTGGTTATTAGGAAGTATACAGACGTTTTCAGGGGGGATTTTTTCTGGTAGTAGGGGGGGGTGGGCGTATATTTATTACTAATAAAAACGTTCGTAAATAAAATTAAACAAGTTTCGAGAAAGCCATTTAACCAAATAAAAGTAAAATTAATATGCAAATTTTTGTTTTCATTATTCATGTACGGTGAGCCAAAATCAAAACCTGCATCAATTCAAAAACGTTCAAAAATTAAATAAAAAAAACAAGTTTTTTTAAACTGAAAGTAAGGAGCGACGTTAAAACTTAAAACGAACAGAAATTATTCCGTATATGAAAGGGGCTGTCCCCTCCTCAATGCCTCGCTCTTTACGCTAAAGTTTCGCTTTCTCACAACTCTTTTTTTTAACAATAAAAAACTTTAGCGTAAAGAGCGAGGCGTTGAGGAGGAGACAGCCCCTTTCATATACGGAATAACGTTGATGGTGAAGAAGTCATGGCCTCTCAGAATAACACTTTTCTGTTTTTTCACCTTTTTATATTCTTAGTCCTTCTTAAATTGACTGGAAACCCTCTAATCTAAGCCATAAACAAGCTATTCGTTTTGCAAATATATCCTAGTCTGTTATTTGTATGATATGAACTCAATTCAATTCAATTTATTGAAATAAAAAAAGATGAAACATAACACCAATAATAATAAGGATCCTGGAAGCGAACTTTTTGAGGACCATAACAACAAAAAAATTGAAAATGAACAAGAGAGAAAAAAAGAAAAAAGAGAAAACACGGGTAAATTAAAGCAAATTGATTACAAATTTAGAGATTTATAATATCAAAGTTTAGTAATATTGTTATGCAGCGTGTGAAAGCTTGTGGATAGCTCGATACTGGAGGGTATTATATTCCATTCAAGTATAAATTTATAAATGGGGGATTGCTGGGCAGAGCTAGAGACACACTTGGGGACAACAATGGAATGGTTGGATGAACCCATACTATAACCGCCCCGACTATATCCCACCCAGGACTTGTTCTCCGATTTTAGTATTATCCCTTTTGAACAAATCATTAAAAAATTAAATTTATCCCTTGCATACCCCGCTTACCATAAAAACCTTCCTCCCCAATTATTATCTTATTTTAATTGTAATAATTCTGAAGGCCTATGTCTCCGTTAGTAGAGTACTATGTACCATTTCTACCGCTGCTATAGGAATTCCCATACTATTTGCTTGATGCTATACATCTTTTCAAAGATACGAGAGGGTATTCCCCTTGCAAAAAGCGAGATATTTTTTTGGACAATTGCCTTAACTTGAGAGTAGTTTGATTAAGAATGTAACGTGTCTAGAATTGATGCCAATATGCTGTTGAATCATTTACCAAAAAAATAACTCTATTTACAAAAAAGGGTTTAGCATTTGCGAATGGAACTCTATGAACGATACTAATTAATGTTTGAATAATAGGAGCGTGAATGATTCTAATTAGTGATTGGATCGTATGAAGGTAGAGAAAAAAAAGGATAAGGGATTCGCGAATTGGACTATACAAACGAAATTAATTGAATAATAGAGAAAAAAAACAGAGCTACATAGTATTTGCGAATTGGATTGTATGAAGGTGGAGAAAAAAAGGATTAAACTGATTATCAGTTAAGGTAACCCCGAAGGGCTTGTTAACTCAGGAAATTTGTTATAAATTTGAAACAACATCAATCTATGAAAATGGCTAACGATGATAGAATGACATTGTGAGTTGACCTAGCTTTACCTCTCCGATGTGGTCTGTATAATACACAAGTGATGTTTGAACAGTGTTGTCAATTTAAAATAGGGTCTAACGTTTTAGTACACTAAAAAGTTGAAACTAAGAGAGATGTAGATGGTAAGAAAATAATTTTAATAATGAAATTCAGAACAAACCTTAAAAATCCTTGCAAATCAAATAGTAAGGTGTATGTGAGTACGAACCATCAAGGATCATAAGCATCAACGACCCTAACCAGCAGAGACATCAACTCCCCAAAGGTCCCTTATCCCCAAACTCGAAGGGCGCCCCCTCCCTCCGACTTTTGCCCCCCCCCCCATTTTTTTTTGGAATTTTTTTTTAACATGATATATTTTTTCAACTTTTTTTTACATGTCTTCGAATGAGATGAAACAAACTTAAATTCAGTAGTGTTTTGTCGTGGTTTACCTTGTCACAGTTACATTCTCTTAATTTTTCAAAGTTCATTTTGAATTTCTTTCGTTGAAATGCAAGAGTTGGAATATTTCAGTAGTGTCTTGTTGTCCTTTACCTTGTCACAGTTACATTCTCTTGATTTTTCAAAGTTCATTTTGGATTTCTTTCGTTGAAATGCAAGTGTTGGAATATTTCAGTAGTGTTTTGTTGTGCTTTACCTTGTCACAGTTACATTCTTTTGATTTTTCAAAGTTCCTTTTGAATTTCTTTCGTGAAATGCAAGAGTTGGAATATTTCAGTAGTTTTTTGTCGTGGTTTACCATATCACAGTTACATTCTCTTGATTTTTCAAAGTTCATTTTGAATTTCTTTCGTGAAATGCAAGGGTTGGAATATTTCAGTAGTGTTTTGTCGTGGTTTACCTTGTCACAGTTACATTCTCTTGATTTTTCAATGTTCATTTTGTATTACTTTCCTTGAAATGCAAGAGTTGGAATATTTCAGTAGTGTCTTGTTGTGCTTTACCTTGTCACAGTTACATTCTCTTGATTTTTCAAAGTTCATTTTGGATTTCTTTCGTTGAAATGCAAGAGTTGGAATATTTCAGTAGTGTTTTGTTGTGCTTTATCTTGTCACAGTTACATTCTCTTGATTTTTCAAAGTTCATTTTGAATTTCTTTCGTGAAATGCAAGAGTTGGAATATTTCAGTAGTGTCTTGTTGTGCTTTACCTTGTCACAGTTACATTCTCTTGATTTTTCAAAGTTCATTTTGGATTTCTTTCGTTGAATTGCAAGAGTTGGAATATTTCAGTAGTGTTTTATCGTGGTTTATCTTGTCACAGTTACATTCTCTTGATTTTTAAAAGTTCATTTTGGATTTCTTTCGTTGAAATGCAAGAGTTGGAATATTTCAGTAGTGTTTTGTCGTGGTTTACCTTGTCACAGTTACATTCTCTTGATTTTTCAAAGTTTATTTTGGATTTCTTTCCTTGAAATGCAAAAGTTGGACTATTTCAGTAGTGTTTTGTCATGGTTTATCTTGTCACAGTTACATTCTCTTGATTTTTCAAAGTTAATTTTTGGATTTCTTTCGTTGAAATGCAAGAGTTGGAATACCATTTTTCGTTAAGTGCCAGAGTGAATAAATTCATTATCAACATCGTTTGTCAGATACATCAAATAGAATTGAAAAAATCTAAATTTCAGAATGAATAAATGGTTTAACAACATCCTTTATCGGATATGTCAGATAAAATTGACAAAATCTAAGTATCAGAGTGACTAAATTTTTTATCAACATCCTCTGCCAGATACATCGAATAAAATTGATAAAATATAAGTGTTAGAGTGAGTAAATTTTTTATCAACATCCTTTGTCAGATACATCAAATAAAATTGACAAAATCTAAATTTCAGAATGAATAAATTCATTATCAACATCCTTTGTCGGATATGTCGGATAAAATTGACAAAATCTAAGTATCAGAGTGAATATTTTTTTTATCAACATCCTTTGCCAGATACATCGAATAAAATTGATAAAATATAAGTGTAAGAGTGAATAAATTTTTCTATCAACATCCTTTGTCAGATACATCAAATAAAACTGACAAAGTCTAAATTTCAGAACGAATAAATTCTTTAACAACATCCTTTATCAGATATGTCGGATAAAATTGACAAAATCTAAGTATCAGAGTGATTAAATTCCATATCAAAATCCTTTTCTCGGATGCAATTTTTTTTATCAACATCCTTTGTCAGATACATCAAATAAAATTGACAAAATCTAAATTTCAGAATGAATAAATTCATTATCAACATCCTTTTGTCGGATATGTCGGATAAAATTGACAAAATCTAAGTATCAGAATGAATAATTTTTTTTATCAACAGCCTTTGCCAGATACATCGAATAAAATTGATAAAATATAAGTGTCAGAGTGAATAAATTTTTTTATCAACATCCTTTGTCAGATACATCAAATAAAATTAACAAAATCTAAATTTCAGAATAAATAAATTCATTATCAACATCCTTTGTCGGGTATGTCGGTTAAAAGTGACAAAATCTAAGTATCAGAGTGACTGAATTCTATATAATCATCCTTTTCTCGGATACATAGGATAAAATTGACAGAATCTAAGTGTCAATGTGAATAATTTTTTTATCAGCATCCTTTGTCAGATACATCAAATAAAATTGACATAATCTAAATTTCAGAATGAATAAATGCTTTAACAACATCCTTTATCGGATATGGCGGATAAAATTGACAAAATCTAAATTTCAGAATGAATAAATTCTATATCGAAATCCTTTGTCGGATATGTCGGATAAAATTGACAAAATATAAGTTTCAGAGTGAATAAATTTTTTTATCAACATCCTTTTGTCAGATACATCAAATAAAAATGACAAAATCTAAATTTCACAATGAATGAATGCTTTAACAACATCCTTTATCGGATATGGCGGATAAAATTGACAAAATCTAAATTTCAGAATGAATAAATTCTATATCGAAATCCTTTGTCGGATATGTCGGATAAAATTGACAAAATATAAGTTTCAGAGTGATTAAATTCTATATCAACATCCTTTTCTCGGATACATAGGATAAAATTGACAGAATCTAAGTGTCAGTGTGAATAAATTTTTCTATCAACATCCTTTGTCAGATACATCAAATAAAATTGACAAAATCTAAATTTCAGAATGAATAAATTCATTATCAACATCCTTTTTCGGATATGTCGGATAAAATTGACAAAATCTAAGTGTCAGAATGAATAATTTTTTTATCAACATCCTTTGCCAGAAACATCGAATTCACTCTGTATCCGAGAAAAGGATGTTGATATAGGATTTAATCACTCTGATACTTAGATTTTGTCAATTTTATCCGACATAACTGATAAAGTATGTTGTTAAAGAATTTATTCGCTCTGAAATTTAGATTTTGTCAATTTTATTTGATGTATCTGACAAAGGATGTCAAAATCTAAGTATCAGAGTGACTAAATTCTATATCAACATCCTTTTCTCGGATACATAGGATAAAATTGACCAATTCTAAGTGTTAGAGTGAATAAATTTTTTTTATCAACATCCTTTGTCAGATACATCAAATAAAATTGACAAAATCTAAATTTCAGAATGAATAAATTCATTATCAACATCCTTTCTCGGATATGTCGGATAAAATTGACAAAACCTAAGTATCAGAGTGACTAAATTCTATATCATCATCCTTTTCTCAGATACATAGGATAAAATTGACAGAATCTAAGTGCCAGTGTGAATAAATTTTTTTATCAACATCCTTTGTCAGATACATCAAATAAAATTGACAAAATCTAAATTTCAGAATGAATAAATTCATTATCAACATCCTTTGTCGGATATGTCGGATAAAATTGGCAAAATATAAGTGTCAGAGTGAATAAATTTTTTTTTATCAATATCATTTGTCAGATACATCAAATAAAATTGAAAAAATCTAAATTTCAGAATGAATAAATGCTTTAACAACATCCTTTATCGGATATGTCGGATAAAATTGACACAATCTAAGTATCAGAGTGACTAAATTCTATATCAACATCCTTTTCTCAGATACATAGGATAAAATTGACAAATTCTAAGTGTCAGTTTGAATAAATTTTTTTTATCAACATCCTTTCTCAGATACATCAAATAAAATTGACAAAATCTAAATTTCAGAATGAATAAATTCATTATCAACATCCTTTGTCGGATTTGTCGGATAAAATTGACAAAATATAAGTGTCAGAGTGAACAAATTTTTTTTTATCAATATCATTTGTCAGATACATCAAATAAAATTGAAAAAATCTAAATTTCAGAATGAATAAGTGCTTTAACAACATCTTTTATCGGATATGTCGGATAAAATTGACATAATCTAAGTATCAGAATGACTAAATTCTGCATCACCATCCTTTTCTCAGATACATAGGATAAAATTGACAAATTCTAATTGTTAGAGTGAATAATTTTTTTTTTATCAACATCCTTTGGCAGATACATCGGATAAAATTGACAAAATATAAATTTCAGAATGAATAAATTCATTTTCAACATCCTTTGTCGGATACATCGAATAAAATTGACAAAATCTAAATTTCAGAATAAATAAATGCTTTAACAACATCCTTTATCGGATATGTCGGATAAAATTGACAAAATCTAAGTATCAGAGTGACTAAATTCAATATCAACATCCTTTTCTCGGATACATAGGATAAAATTGACAGAATCTAAGTGTCAGAGTGAATAAATTTTTTTTATCAACATCCTTTTCTCGGATACATAGGATAAAATTGACAAAATCTGAATTTCAGGATGAATAAACTCATTATCAACATCCTTTATCGGATATGTCGGATAAAATTGACAAAATCTAAGTATCAGAGTGACTAAATTCTATATCAACATCCTTTTCTCGGATACATAGGATAAAATTGACAAATTCTAAGTGTTAGAGTGAATAAATTTTTTTTATCAACATCCTTTGCCAGATACATCGGATAAAATTGACAAAATCTAAGTATCAGAGTAAATAATTTTTTTAATCAAAATCCTTTGCCAGATACATCGAATAAAATTGACAGAATCTAAGTGTCAGACTGAATAAATTTTTTTTTATCAACATCCTTTGTCAGATGCATCGAATAAAAATTGACAAAATTTAAATATCAGAATGAATAAATGCTTTAACAACATCCTTCATCGGATTTGTCGGATAAAATTGACAAAATCTAAGTATCAGAGTGATTAAATTCTACATCAACATCCTTTTCTCGGATACATAGATTAAAATTGACAAAGTCTAAGTGTTAGAGTCAATAAATTTTTTTATATCAACATCCTTTGCCAGTTACATCGGATAAAATTGACGAAATCTAAGTGTCAGACTGACTAAATTCATTATCAACATCTTTTGTCGGATATGTCGGATAAAATTGATAAAATCTAAGTATCAGAGTGATTAAATTCCATATCAATATCATTTTCTTGGGTACATGGGATAAAATTGAAAAAATCTAAGTATCAGAGTGAATAAATGCTTTATCAACATCCTTTAAATGCATTATCAACATCATTTGTCGGCTATATAGGATAAAATTGACAAGAAAGACATGGTGTGTACACTGCGACGGCGCATACATAGTGAGAGAGACATGCAAAGTCGACATAGCTTTATTTCATTTTTTAGGTTAATTTAGACGAGGTTACGTGCGCGCACGTAACCTCGTCTAAATTCAATCACTCTGGTACATAGATTTTATCAATTTTATCCGACATATCCGACAAAGGATGTTGATAATGAATTTAGTCACTCTGACACTTAGATTTTGTCAATTTTATCCGATGTAACTGGCAAAGGATGTTGATAAAATAAATATTCACTCTAACATTTAGATTTTGTCAATTTTAATCTATGTATCCGAGAAAAGAATGTTGATGTAGAATTTAATCACTCTGATACTTAGATTTTGTCAATTTTATCCGACAAATCCGATGAAGGATGTTGTTAAAGCATTTATTCATTCTGATATTTAAATTTTGTCAATTTTTATTCGATGCATCTGACAAAGGATGTTGATAAAAAAAATTTATTCACTCTAACACTTAGATTCTGTCAATTTTATTCGATGTATCTGAGAAAAGGATGTTGATATAGAATTGTTGTTAAAGCATGTTGTTAAAGCATTTATTCATTCTGATATTTAAATTTTGTCAATTTTTATTCGATGCATCTGACAAAGGATGTTGATAAAAAAAATTTATTCACTCTAACACTTAGAATTTGTCAATTTTATCCTATGTATCTGAGAAAAAGATGTTGATATAGAATTTAGTCACTCTGATACTTAGATTATGTCAATTTTATCTGACATATCCGATAAAGGATGTTGTTAAAGCACTTATTCATTCTGAAATTTAGATTTTGTCAATTTTATTTGATGTATCTGACAAATGATATTGATAAAAAAAAATTGTTCACTCTGACACTTATATTTTGTCAATTTTATCCGACACATCCGACAAAGGATGTTGATAATGAATTTATTCATTCTGAAATTTAGATTTTGTCAATTTTATTTGATGTATCTGACAAAGGATGTTGATAAAAAAATTTTATTCAAACTGACACTTAGAATTTGTCAATTTTATCCTATGTATCTGAGAAAAGGATGTTGATATAGAATTTAGTCACTCTGATACTTAGATTATGACAATTTTATCCGACATATCCGATAAAGGATGTTGTTAAAGCATTTATTCATTCTGAAATTTAGATTTTGTCAATTTTATTTGATGTATCTGACAAATGATATTGATAAAAAAAAATTGTTCACTCTGACACTTATATTTTGTCAATTTTATCCGACATATCCGACAAAGGATGTTGATAATGAATTTATTCATTCTGAAATTTAGATTTTGTCAATTTTATTTGATGTATCTGACAATGGATGTTGATAAAAAAAATTATTCACACTGGCACTTAGATTCTGTCCATTTTATCCTATGTATCCGAGAAAAGGATGATGATATAGAATTTATTCACTCTGGTACTTAGATTTTGTCAATTTTATCCGACATATCCGAGAAAGGATGTTGATAATGAATTTATTCATTCTGAAATTTAGATTTTGTCAATTTTATTTGATGTATCTGCCAAAGGATGTTGATAAAAAAAATTCATTCACTCTAACACTTAGAATTTGTCAATTTTATCCTATATATCCGAGAAAAGGATGTTGATACAGAATTTAGTCACTCTGATACTTAGATTTTGTCAATTTTATCCGATATATCCGATAAAGGATGTTGTTAAAGCATTTATTCATTCTGAAATTTAGATTTTGCCAATTTTATCCGATGTATCTGCCAAAGGATGTTGATAAAAAAATTTATTCACTCTGACACTTATATTTTGTCAATTTTATCCGACATATCCGGCAAAGGATGTTGATATAGAATTTATTCATTCTGAAATTTAGATTTTGTCAATTTTATCCGCCATATCCGATAAAGGATGTTGTTAAGGCATTTATTCATTCTGAAATTTAGATTTTGTCAATTTTATTTGGTGTATCTGACAAAAGGATGTTGATAAAAAATTTATTCACTCTGACACTTATATTTTGTTAATTTTATCCGACATATCCGACAAAGGATGTTGATAATGAATTTATTCATTCTGAAATTTAGATTTTGTCAATTTTATTTGATGTATCTGACAAAGGATGCTGATAAAAAAATTTATTCACAATGACACTTAGATTCTGTCAATTTTATCCTATGTATCCGAGAAAAGGATGTTGATGTAGAATTCAGTCACTCTGATACTTAGATTTTGTCAATTTTATCCGACATACCTGACAAAGGATGTTGATAATGAATTTTTACATTCTTAAATTTAGATTTTGTCAATTTTATTTGATGTATCTGATAAAGGATGTTGATAAAAAAATTTATTCACTCTGACACTTATATTTTATCAATTTTATTTGATGTATCTGGCAAAGGATGTTGATAAAAAAAAGTATTCACTCTGATACTTAGATTTTGTCAATTTTATCCGACATATCCGACAAAAGGATGTTGATAATGAATTTATTCATTCTGAAATTTAGATTTTGTCAATATTATTTGATGTATCTGACAAAGGACGTTGATAAAAAAAAATTTATTCACACTGACACTTAGATTCTGTCAATTTTATCCTATGTATCCGAGAAAAGGATGTTGATATAGAATTTAATCACTCTGACACTTAGATTTTGTCAATTTTGTCCGACATATCCGACAAAGAATTTTTATATCGAATTTATTCATTCTGAAATTTAGATTTTTTCAATTTTATTTGATGTATCTGACAAAGGATGTTGATAAAAAAAATTTATTCACACTGACACTTAGATTCTGTCAATTTTATCCTATGTATCCGAGAAAAGGATGTTGATATAGAATTTAATCACTCTGACATTTAGATTTTGTCAATTTTATCAGCCATATCCGATAAAGAATGTTGTTAAAACATTTATTCATTCTGAAATTTAGATTTTGACAATTTTATTTGATGTATCTTACAAAAGGATGTTGATAAAAAAATTTATTCACTCTGACACTTATATTTTGTCAATTTTATCCAAACATATCCGACAAAGGATGTTGATAATGAATTTATTCATTCTGAAATTTAGATTGTGTCCATTTTAATTAATGCATCTGACAAAGGATGCTGATAAAAAAAGTTATTCACATTGACACTTAGATTCTGTCAATTTTATCCTATGTATCCGAGAAAAGGATGTTGGTATAGAATTCATTCACTCTGATACTTAGATTTTGTCAATTTTATCCGACATACCCGACAAAGGATGTTGATAATGAATTTATTCATTCTGAAATTTAGATTTTGTCAATTTATTTGATGTATCTGACAAAGGATGTTGATAAGAAAATTTATTCACTCTGACACTTATATTTTATCAATTTTATTCGATGTATCTGGCAAAGGATGTTGATGAAAAAATTATTCACTCTGATACATAGATTTTGTCAATTTTTCCGACATATCCGACAAAAGGATGTTGATAATGAATTTATTCATTCTGAAATTTAGATTTTGTCAGTTTTATTTGATGTATCTGACAAAGGATGTTGATAAAAAAATTTATTCACACTGACACTTAGATTCTGTCAATTTAATCCTATGTATCCGAGAAAAGGATGTTGATATAGAATTTATTCACTCTGATACTTAGATTTTGTCAATTTTATCCGACATATCTGATAAAGGATGTTGTTAAAGCATTTATTCGTTTTGAAATTTAGATTTTGTCAATTTTATTTGATGTATCTGACAAAGGATGTTGACAAAAAAATTTATTCACTCTTACACTTATATTTTATCAATTTTATTCGATGTATCTGGCAAAGGATGTTGATAAAAAAAATATTCACTCTGATACTTAGATTTTGTCAATTTTATCCGACATATCCGACAAAGGATGTTGATAATGAATTTATTTATTCTGAAATTTAGATTTTGTCAATTTTATTTGATGTATCTGACAAAGGATGTTGACAAAAAAATTTATTCACTCTAACACTTATATTTTATTCGATGTATCTGGCAAAGGAAGTTGATAAAAAATTTAGTCACTCTGATACTTAGATTTTGTCAATTTTATCCGACATATCCGATAAAGGATGTTGTTAAAGCATTTATTCATTCTGAAATTTAGATTTTGTCAATTTTATTTGATATATCTGACAAAGGATGTTGATAATGAATTTATTCACTCTGACACTTAACGAAAAATGGTATTCCAACTCTTGCATTTCAAGGAAAGAAATCCAAAATTAAATTTGAAAAATCAAGAGAATGTAACTGTGACAAGGTAAACCATAACAAAACACTACTGAAATATCCCAACTCTTGCATTTCAACGAAAGAAATCCAAAAATGAACTTTGAAAAATCAAGAGAATGTAACTGTGACAAGGTAAACCATGACAAAACACTACTGAAATATTCCAACTCTTGCATTTCAAGGAAAGAAATCCAAAATGAACTTTGAAAAATCAAGAGAATGTAACTGTGACAAGGTAAATCACGACAAAACACTACTGAAATATTCCAACTCTTGCATTTCAACGAAAGAAATCCAAAATGAACTTTGAAAAATCAAGAGAATGTTACTGTGACAAGGTAAACCACGATAAAACACTACTGAAATATTCCAACTCTTGCATTCCAACGAAAAAAATCCAAAATGAACTTTGAAAAATCAAGAGAATGTAAATGTGACAAGGTAAAGCACAACAAGACACTGCTGAAATATTCCAACTCTTGCATTTCACGAAAGAAATTCAAAATGAACTTTGAAAAATCAAGAGAATGTAACTGTGACAAGGTAAAGCACAGCAAAACACTACTGAAATATTCCATGCATTTCAACGAAAGAAATTCAAAATGAACTTTGAAAAATCAAGAGAATGTAACTGTGACAAGGTAAAGCACAACGAGACACTACTGAAATATTCCAACTCTTGCATTTCAAGGAAAGAAATCCAAAATGAACTTTGAAAAATCAAGAGAATGTAACTGTGACAAGGTAAACCACGACAAAACACTACTGAAATATACCAACTCTTGCATTTCACGAAAGAAATTCAAAATGAACTTTGAAAAATCATGAGAATGTAACTGTGACATGGTAAACCACGACAAAACACTACTGAAATATTCCAACTCTTGCATTTCACGAAAGAAATTCAAAATGAACTTTGAAAATCAAGAGAATGTAACTGTGACAAGGTAAAGCACAACAAAACACTACTGAAAGATTCCAACTCTTGCATTTCAACGAAAGAAATCCAAAATGAACTTTGAAAAATTAAGAGAATGTAACTGTGACAAGGTAAAGCACAACAAGACACTACTGGAATATTCCAACTCTTGCATTTCAATGAAAGAAATTCAAAATGAACTTTGAAAAATTAAGAGAATGTAACTGTGACAAGGTAAACCACGACAAAACACTACTGAATTTAAGTTTGTTTCATCTCATTCAAAGACATGTAAAAAAAAGTTGAAAAAATATATCATGTTAAAAAAAAAATCCAAAAAATGGGGAGGGGAGGCCCAAAAGTTGGAGGGAGGGGGCGCCCTTCGAGTTTGGGGATAAGGGACCGTTGGGGAGTTGATGTCTCTGCTGGTTAGGGTCGTTGTTGCTTATGATCCTTGATGGTTCGTACTCACATACACCTTACTAAATGATTTGGAAGGATTTCTACGGTTTGTTCTGAATTTCATAATTAAAATTCTTTTCTTACCATCTACATCTCTCTTAGTATTAACTTTTTCGTATACTAAAACGTTAGACCCTATTTTAAATTGACAACACTGTTCAAACATCACTTGTGTATTATACAGACCACATCGGATTTGTAAAGCTAGGTCAACTCACAATGTCATTCTATCATCGTTAGCCATTTTCATAGATTAATGTTGTTTCAAATTTATAACAAATTACCTGAGTTAACAAGCCCTTCGGGGTTACCTTAACTGATAATCAGTTTAATCCATTTTTTCTGCACCTTCATACAATCCAATTCGCAAATACTATCTAGCTCTGTTTTTTCTCTATTATTCAATTAATATTGTTTGTATAGTCCAATTCGCGAATCCCTTATCCTTTTTTTCTCTTCCTTCATACGATCCAATCACTAATTAGAATCATTCACGCTCCTATCATTCAAACTTTGATTAATATCGTTCATAGAGTTCCATTCGCAAATGCTAAACCATTTTTTTTGTAAATAGAGTTATTTTTTGGTAAATGATTAAACAGCATATTGGCATCAATTCTAGACATGTTACATTCTTAATCCAACTACTCTCGAGTTAAGACAATTGTCCAAAAAAATATCTCACTTTTTGCAAGGGGAATCCCCGCTCATATCTTTGAAAAGGTGTATAGCATCAAGCAAATAGTATGGGAATTCCCATAGCAGCGGTAGAAATGGTACTTAGTACTCTACTAACGGAGACATAGGCCTTCAGAATTATTACAATTAAAATAAGATAATAATTGGGGAGGAAGGTTTTTATGGTAAGCGGGGTATGCAAGGGATAATTTTAATTTTTTAATGATTTGTTCAAAAGGGATAATACTAAAATCGGAGAACAAGTCCTGGGCGGGATATAGTCGGGGCGGCCGAAAAACTGCTTTGATGGAACGGTTTTGGGCAGATTTTAATTTATTGGTAACTGAAGGATAAGTGTTGCCCCAAACAGATCCGCAGTATGAGATATATGGGTAAATAAAAGAGTAATAAAGGGTAACAAGGATATCAGGGAGAAGAAAATTATTCACACGATTCATCATACTTACCTGTCGCAAGATTATGGCTCTGATGTAGGAAACATGAGTTGCAAATGATAGGGAGGAGTCTCTGTGGACACCAAGAAACTTGGCAACTTCGACCTGCGGGAGGAGATTGGTGGAATATTTTAGGCCAAGTGCTTGCTGAGCTTCATTTTTTTGTAAGGGGTTCGAAATAATACAACCTGACTTTTCTTGCTGTTAATGGTCATGCAGTTAACGAGAGACCATTCCTGTACTCTAATAAATAAAAAAAAACAAGTTTTTTTTAACTGAAAGTAAGGAACGACGTCAAAACTTAAAACGAAAAGAAATTATTCCGTATATGAAGGGGGGTGTCCCCTCCTCAACGCCTCGCTCTTTACGCTAAAGTTTTTTTATTGTTAAAAAAATGGAGTTGTGAGAAAGTCAAACTTTAGCGTAAAGAGCGAGGCGTTGAGGAGTGGACAGCCCCCTTCATATACGGAATAATTTCTATTCGTTTTAAGTTTTAACGTCGTTCCTTACTTTCAGTTAAAAAAACTTGTTTTTTTTATTTAATTATAGTAAAGATCGATGTGGTTATAATGTATTATTTTTGTTGTTGTTTTTGTTTAGACCAGGGTACTTCGTATCGAAGGAGTTGTCGTGGGAACTTCGAAAAGGGCTCATTTGATTGAAAATAGAAAGGGCTGAAACCCTTTTAATAGGCGAAAGTGATTGGAAGGCAGCTAATAACCCTCCCACGCCCACCCTCTCATTTGCCCATTATGTTTAAAAACTAAATGTTGCCTTAAGATTAAATCAAAATTCACTGTGTTAATGCTATTTCCAAATAAGGCTTCTCAGCAGTATCCCAAGAACGAAAGTAGAGACCTATGTTCCATTTCTAAGGGAGCTATAGGAAAACATTTCTACGGGTTTATGTTCCTTACCATGCTATTTGCTTAATGCTCTACACCTTTTCAAAGAGAGTGAGTAGCCCGTAGCACCTATGTTCCATTTTTACCGGTCCTATAGGAATCACAGTGCTATTTGCTTGAAGCTCTACACCTTTTCAAAGAGAGTGAGTAGCCCCTCACACCTATGTTCCATTTCTACCGGTCCTATAGGAATCACAGCGCTATTTGCTTGAAGCTCTACAACTTTTCAAAGAGATTGAGTATCCCCTCGCAATGTCGTATGGATTCTACGGGTTTATGTTCCTTACCATGCTATTTGCTTGAAGCTCTACAACTTTTCAAAGAGAGTGATTATCCCCTCGCAATGTCGTATAGATTCTACGGGTTTATGTTCCTTACCATGCTATTTGCACAGACCTATATACCTTTTCAAAGAGAGTAAGTAGCTTTTCATGAGAAAGATCGAATTCAAGGATGATTTACTCCTCTCTCTCTCTATCCCACTCAATTTGGTGATCGTAGCTCAGTTTCATTTTGGCGGTGAGAGTGTCAACACATGAGAAATGTTCCATACATGTCCGCTATGCATGTATACACTGGGCAGCTGGTCATCATGTGAGAATTGTACAATGATTGATGAGTATGATGAAAAGTGCAGATTATGCAACCCGAGAGACCATTCCTGTACTCTAATAAATAAAAAAAAACAAGTTTTTTTTTAACTGAAAGTAAGGAACGACGTCAAAACTTAAACGAACAGAAATTATTCCGTATATGAAGGGGGGTGTCCCCTCCTCAACGCCTCGCTCTTTACGCTAAAGTTTTTTTATTGTTAAAAAAAATGGAGTTGTGAGAAAGTCAAACTTTAGCGTAAAGAGCGAGGCGTTGAGGAGTGGACAGCCCCCTTCATATACGGAATAATTTCTATTCGTTTTAAGTTTTAACGTCGTTCCTTACTTTCAGTTAAAAAAACTTGTTTTTTTTATTTAATTATAGTAAAGATCGATGTGGTTATAATGTATTATTTTTGTTGTTGTTTTTGTTTAGACCAGGGCACTTCGTATCGAAGGAGTTGTCGTGGGAACTTCGAAAAGGGCTCATTTGATTGAAAATAGAAAGGGCTGAAACCCTTTTAATAGGCGAAAGTGATTGGAGGGCAGCTAATCCCCCTCCCACGCCCACCCTCTCATTTGCCCATTATGTTTAAAAACTAAATGTTGCCTTAAGATTAAATCAAAATTCACTGTGTTAATGCTATTTCCAAATAAGGCTTCTCAGCAGCATCCCAAGAACGAAAGTAGAGACCTATGTTCCATTTCTAAGGGAGCTATAGGAAAACATTTCTACGGGTTTATGTTCCTTACCATGCTATTTGCTTAATGCTCTACACCTTTTCAAAGAGAGTGAGTAGCCCGTAGCACCTATGTTCCATTTTTACCGGTCCTATAGGAATCACAGTGCTATTTGCTTGAAGCTCTACACCTTTTCAAAGAGAGTGAGTAGCCCCTCACACCTATGTTCCATTTCTACCGGTCCTATAGGAATCACAGTGCTATTTGCTTGAAGATCTACACCCTTTCAAAGAGATTGAGTATCCCCTCGCAATGTTGTATGGATTCTACGGGTTTATGTTCCTTACCATGCTATTTGCTTGAAGCTCTACAACTTTTCAAAGAGAGTGATTATCCCCTCGCAATGTCGTATGGATTCTACGGGTTTATGTTCCTTACCATGCTTTTTGCACAGACCTATACACCTTTTCAAAGAGAGTAAGTAGCTTTTCATGAGAAAGATCGAATTCAAGGATGATTTACCCCTCTCTCTCTCTATCCCACTCAATTTGGTGTTGGTAGCTCAGTTTCATTTTGGCGGTGAGAGTGTCAACACATGAAAAATGTTCCATACATGTCCGCTATGCATGTATACACTGGGCAGCTGGTCATCATGTGAGAATTGTACAATGATTGATGAGTATGATGAAAAGTGCAGATTATGCAACCCGTGTAAATTGCATAGAGGATATGCTGTACAAATTAAAGGTTGTAATTCCTGTCTTGAAGGGGTGTGTGACTCTCATCCTGGAGGGCATCTATGTTCGAATTGCCACTATGATAAATGTAATCAGTGGGAAAATACATATCCTGGTATGATTGGAAAGAATCCTACGCGTGATTTTAGTTTATTGCTAAGAGATTGGTATCGTCGTGGCTTTAGATTGTTCTGGGAGGAGGAGCCGGGTCAACGATTCAACTGTTGAAGCAACAAAAGAATTTGGTTTCTACATCATTGTTGTGAAGACAATGGCTACTATGATTATAAGCCCACTGATTTTTATTTGGCTCTGACGGAATGTGATTCGCCACTTGAGGACACTGTTTGTGAAATTGCTTCAAATAAGCAAATTGAAACATGCAAATTCTATAAAATGAATGAGAATAGTATCATTGACTATACAAAGAAATATGATAAGAGTGAAGTTACACCCTACTGTAGAAAATTTGACCCTGACATTGCAGCACATCAGGATCAGTATACTGTGAATTCAGATAATATACCTGCATTAGTTGTTCTCGACAAATACCTATACCTAGTAGAAGATGAAATCTAAAGAGTAGAAAAGTTGTTTTTATCATGTATATACATTATTTTTATTAGTAAACAATTTCACATACATTTTTAGAACAATTTATTCGTAGGGCACTAAAATCAATATTAAACACGCTTGTAAGTATATTTTCCACTAGAAAGTCATTCAATCGAGGAAAGTCAACTTAGATGTTGAGAAACTGCTTGTAGGTATAACCACGACATCTGAACATGAAAAAGAGTAGTGCATGAAAGCCGCATGTCTTAGTCGTTAAATCCTGTACTCTCCTTTGGTTTTGAATAATAGTTTTCCCACTGCCCTCAATAAAGTTGCTGATGTGTGGAGTGTAGAATTCATATGATAGGCCAAGAGGATCAAAAAATTCAATATTCTTCGCTGTTTGAAAGATGCATAGCCAATGGCCTGTCTTCAAAGTCGATGGACTGCTATTAACAATGATTAGGGTATTGTTAACACTTGGAATTTTTTTCAATGAAGTCCTATGGTATGCAATAGGACTTGTACTGGGACATGTATGGATTTATAATAAATACGCTGATTATTTGGTTTGTGTTCATGGTGCTAGGTCTAGTAGAACACTGCCGTCGGGTGTGATTTCCCAATAGGTTTCAAATTGACTCAATGATAATAGCATGATACTCTCAGTCAAAGCATCGGCAAATGTGCACTCTAAACGTACATTCCCTGTTCGTACTATGCTCATATCCTGGGTCCCCGACAGGTCCAAAACAATTACACCATGGTTTTTGAAAACATTAAATCGGTTATTCCATTTTCAAATAGTTAGGAGTCATGATCTAAGGATTGCATGGTCAACTTATACAGAGTTCTATAGGATTTTTTCTCAAATGATAGAGTGTACAGTGGAATACCATTTACTTTACACACAAGGCTAGATAGACAAAAAAAAATTAAAATCATGGGGGGATGCAGTCCAGGACCCAACGGCACTCCCACTCTTCACAAAGGCCAAAGCAAGTTTTGATGGGATTTCTTCATTGATAAATGATGAATCGGTATAACTACGAGAGCCAGTGGCAATGTGACGTTGATTGTTGATCGTATGGGGGACAAGAAGTTTAATGTTATTGCCATTGGCTCTTAGCTTTTCCACTGCCAATGCAAAAGAGCTCATAACCTGTTGTTTTCGGACATGAAGAATTGCCGATGTGATAATGACATTTGCATCGGGTGCTGCAGGAAGTGTTTTTCTCAAAATTAAATTCGATGGGGCTAGTTGTAACTTTATGGAAATCTTGACATTGGGTGGTAACAATTGGGATATATTGAATATCTCATGATTTAATTTTCCAACTAAATGATACTCCTGGGTCACTGCAGTAGTCAACTCACCGTCAGTACCAACACCTGATCGATATTCATAGCCCAATGACTGTCCTCTCAACTCCTTATATGCCTTTGGTGTCATCATCATAAATTGTATGTAGCTTGCATAGTTGGATAAATTATTGCTAGTGCTCACCAATGTTCCATTAATAAATACATTAATTTGTTTGAACAGGTTGTGTAGAATACAGTTTTCGTAGGAGAGACCCTTGGTAGCAATTGGAGTTGTATTATCTGACTTTTTCTTCACCGCAACATTTAAATCAATAAACGTTGATAACAAATCAGTGAAATAGTCTTCATTGGAAAATATCTGAAAGTGTATATTTTCCGAGAGAGGTTGCTGGGGATGAAATTGTTCTTAGTAGCTATACTTGACACTGACATCAACATTTTCAGCATTGAACAGATTCAATGAGGAACTGATTGATGGATGTGATTCCTTGTGGGGGAGATAAGTCATCTTAAGAGAAGAAATCCTTCTTTGATATAACAATCTTTTTTTCTTCTTATTGGTCTTCTTCGTTTTATTCCTCAAAGTCCTTGTTGATGTCCTTCGCTTCCCACCTGGGTAGAGACTGATGAGTGAATGACGCGCAAACATCCTTTTCAATCCCTTCACATTTTGCTGAGATTTTAATTGCTCACCAACGGCTGTTGCTGAAGATCTAATATTTTCCTTAACACTCTCGTTGAAATTTTTATCCGACCCAAGTCCTGTAGTGTTGAGGCAGCAAAATTTGATGCAGCAGGTACAAGATATTTTCTGGCAAGGGATAGTGCAGAACGAAATAGCCTAGCAAACAAGCTACCAAGACCATAGCCAGACATTGTAGTACGCCCTTTGTAATAGTCCGATCCATGACCTATTTGACGTGGACTCAGAGCACCAACATAGCAATCGGTATCAGGACAGACAAATGGAATTCTTCTATTGTTCATTTTAGGTGCTGTCAACGACGATGGGTCGAAAACGACATGTAATCACGGCTAAACCTTTTGTTATTGCTAGAGGATCACCCAATTCACTTCTTAGTGTTAACTGACAGAGTTCCAAATACGAAGTGTTTACAGGAACATACTGAAGATGCTTTATATTATAGCGATGAACAAGTTCATGGGTTGTTTTTCGTTCAAGAACACGAAGGAGGGGGACATTTGAATTACCAACTCTCGATGTTTCCACAAAGGATGCATACAGAAATATACAAGAGTCCGAGGTGAAACCGGGTGGATAATCAGCAAATAACCTGATCGATCCCGCTAACAGTGCCTGCGTTTTCCCCATTGATCATATTCTGTTTAAAGCCAAGAACATCTCTCAGATTATCATTGAGATGAATCATTTCAGTGTCAATAGGTGAGGTAATGTAAATCTTATCGTGTTCCATTGAATAATTAAAATGGAATGTACCTTTCCTACGATATGAGATTTTTCTATTGATTGCACGACACAAATCCATCATAGTACCATATTCTTTATATCTCAATGTAACATCTGAATAGTCACTAGATTTACATGCTTCAACCCTTTCATACTCGACAAAGAGTGACCAATCGAATGTTATAACTTTTATATCGTACACACGATCCTTTTTCAGGATACCATAGGTATTTTTGAGAATACAGTCGAAAAGAGCCACTTCATACTTTCCGTCATCGAATTTACGACTTGCTCAGCGAGTTTCGTCCAAAAATCACTTGTTTTATTCAAGTCATTGTAGAGAGGATCGCAAACGTTGGACATAAATGTTACAGAGAAATCATTGGGCATTGTCAATATCTTCAACACCGATCCAAGAATCAAAATCAGAGTTGTATCCTAGCCACCAAACAAGTAACTGTTTCTTACCCCTCTGAGTACGAGTCCTTAATATCTTTTCAATTTGATAGATTTCACTATTATTTTTAACTTTTTGTAGTTCATAGTCATAAAAACCACCGAGAATCTCTTCATCTTTAGTATCGCGCAAACGATAAGTTATGGGTTTGGTGTCTAGGATTTTTGCCACTTTAAAAAGTTCAGTGGACCACAAGTAATTGCCCTTTCAAATACATTAGTTGTTCTATTAATTCGAACAGTATCACCGACATTAAATTTTTTATTCTTCTTGACAATCGTTTCGTTGGAATATTGTTTAAGAAAGTATCAATTGTATCGTGATCAGAATGATGAACTTCCGTTGGGGTTGAGTTGGGCAATGATCGATGAGGTCGTTGATAATAAATTAACATGAATTTATCTAAATCATGAATAAAAGCAGGTGTATTTTTCACTGTACAATATCTTGAAATTAAAAGTCGAATAGTTCTTATCAATCGTTCGGCCAATGCAGCCTTTATAGGACTATGACTATGATAGAGCAGTGCATTAAATTTCGCTAGTACTTTTCAACATGGGGATTAACAAATTCACTACCGCGATCCGTTTGAATTTTTTTACACGAATCCTGTTCGAGAATACTTTCAATAGCCTGAGCAACTTCAACACCTCTCTTTGACCGCAATGGATTGGCATATGCATAGCGACTAAAAACATTGATTTCAAGTAGAATGTACTTGTACGGTGTATTGTGACGTCTTTGAATCTCATCTAGAGTTAAGAGATCTGCTTGCATTATATGCAATGGGAAAAAGGCTTTAGTTTTTCGATAATGGTTATCACGAAGCCTATGATTTCTATACAGAGTGTAACTTGATTCATTTTGTAGATAGTCTTGGTCACTTTTATTTTGAACACCTTTGACTTTGGAAAGAGTGGTGGGGGAACCCACTTCACCTATATTTTCATAAACACGTTTCAGAACTTCAACCATTTTGAACGTAAACACGTAGTGTAACGTCCGGTACCCTTTTGTATAATAGTGGTTGGTGGTAGTGGTGATGTTGACTTGATACGTCTTCGCTTTTGTCTAGCTATCAGTGGTGTGATCCTCCTCCTCATTGTCAAATCAATGTTTCCACTAGGTGTGCTAGTATTTTCCATGATTGATTTAAAATCTTCTTCTTCTTCATGTTCATATTTTAATGGTGTTGAGGTTGCATGTTCATTTAAATTTTTTTAGAATTTGCCTATTGCTAATAAGGGTTTTGGGGAAGTTTAATGTATTTAGAAATGTGTATAGATGACCGTCGACTGATAATAGTCCTTTAAGATTTGTAATCATATCGTATATTAAATCAAGTAGATTATAGCTCCTGCCCTGAATTATAATCTCTTTCCCATTGCTGTCAACTTGAATATGATCTTGAACACTTTCCATGAGATATGTTATGAGTCGTTTACTTTGTTCGCGATATGAGTGCGGCATTAGATTTCCAATGCTCGACACGATTGAATCCAAGTCCTCCTTCTTTAAATGTGTTCGAGCAGCAGCGATAGCAGAAGAAGAATCCTGAGGGGATGGTTCTTTTTTGTGATCAATGCCACTGGCCTTCGCACGATAGGGCTTATGTTTGTCCACTCGGCGAAGTGCATCTTGAAGTCAAAGCAGTTTTTTATCATCCTCAATATTCTCTTTGTCAATGAATTTACTCAGATTGTTCTCAAAGTGTTCCACGGGTGAGAGAGCGAGTTCTATTGGAGTCAATTTGTAAGGTTTAGACATCTAGAGAAATCTGTTTACAAGTCCTGCAATTATCGGCAGTAAAAGTGTGAAAAAGCTACCGCCCGCTTGAAGAAGACGTTTCCTTTTAAAATTCTTTCCTTTCTTTTTACAGGCCAATGTTTGTACAATGGAACGATGTTGCTTCGCCTGATGCTTAACTACTTCTGGCAGTTGAACATTACCCTCGGTTTAATTTAAACAAAGTTAAGATATTAGATTAATGAAATCATTGTCAATACCATGTTTGAGTATGGCTTTCCTAAGTGGGGGTTTTGAAGTGCTTAGAACAGAAAATAAATGTCTATTTTCATGTAGTTTCTTCAGTGTCATGATGGCAACTAATAGGCCTTTTTACCGTTCACGGGGAGATATACTGTAATTTCATTGTCAAAAATATCTGTGACTACACGCAGATCCTCGGGTGTATTTTGATTAAGATCCAATAGGATGTAACCGTAGGGTTTATTAGTTGCCTGATTGTACGCTGAAAGTAGAAATTTTGGTGCGCCGGGGTATATTTGTTTATTGAGGGTTATTAGCGAGCTAGAATCACGAACAACTCTGTAGAGGATATAGTAGGTGCAGTTCAATGCAAGTGTTAGCATACATTTGCTCTGATGAAAGAGATTGTGTAGAACTAGAGTAATGGAAATCTGTTCATGATGAGAGCGAACAGTGAACAATTGTAGCATTTCCTGGGACCATTTTTCAATTGATTCAGCTAAATCTTCAATAATGAGCCAAGAGTTTGGTTCAATAATGCTGAAAACATCAAGTCCCTGTATGAATTGTATCTGCACCAACCCCGATATAGCAATTGCTTTTATTTTATCGTATGACTCCTGCCAAATACTGTAACAATAGTAGATTTTTTTCAGCTTTTTCACAAACATTTTATCGCAATTTTTAATTATTTTAGTTAAGAGTGTCGTTTTGCCTGACATTGATGGACCACACACAAACGACCTGAACGGTGTTTTAAATTGATACATGTTCCCTTCAAAAGTTCACCTACAACTAACTATAGACTATAGTTGACTAATGACTAAATAATTTCCCTACTACTACTACTCCGTTCAGGAATAATGAGAAGAACAAAATCAATAAAGAATCATATTTTTTATATTATTAACATGAAAAAACAGCACTTTACAAATAATACATTACAGAAAAAAAACACATTAAACAAGAAGAATGCGCTTAAGATTTTTTTTTTAATGTATTTATAGGAAAAACATAAACATTTATTTTAAAAATGCACTAGAAAAAAAGCACTTTAATAAATATATTTTTTTTATTTATAAAAAATACAACATTTAATGAAAAATACACTTAAAATAATATCGCTTTTTTTTTACACAATTTTTAATTTGAATGCAACAACAACAACATGTATATTTACAAAAGTACAAAAAAATATGCTCTAAGTAAAAAAAGATACCGTTGGTGGTGGCCCACCCCCTCCCCCCCACTGACGGCCGGCCGGGCGGCCGAAGGCCCCCCGGGCCGCGAGGCCCCCCCAAAGTTTTGGGAAATTTGTTTTATTGGACTTTACTCAAACCGATACTTTCCCTATGACTAACGCATTCGGCTCGGTCGGAAGTTAAATAGTGTCCAAGGAGGAGGGTACTCACACCGTCTTGACAAACATAGATCTTGTCGGAAATGGTACCCATGGCAATTTTTTCTATATCTATAGTGAAGTTCCTGTAGTTTAACGAGCGAATTGCCAACAATTTCGATCGTGGAATTGCATTTTCAACTATACAATTCCTATAAACGTCCATGTCAAATTCTTATCCACATAGCGAGTAGGTACTCCTTTGCAACGTTTTTTGATTTCCTCGTCGTGTGTCAGTATAAAGTACACCTTCGGACTTACAAACATACCACGGGAAATCATGTCACTTCCCGTTTCTGATTTTAAAAATAAAAGTTTATTTGGTGCCCGACGTTTCACTAGCTCTGGGTAGACCTCCCCACTCCAGTTGGTGTAGTCCATCCGCGAGCTGATGATTTCACCGTGCGCCAAATCATCAAGTAGGTTTTGAGTTTTTACTTTTAACAGTAGAGAATCTGTGTCCCCATAGCAGACCTCTACTTGTCCCTTCCCTGGCCACTGTCTACCAGGATGCAGATGTGAAAATCTGCATCCAGATTTTCAAAAAATATATCTCCAAAACAAGGAAACAGTTAAAGTTATCAAGTTGATGTTTTCAAGAAGGGTTGAGGAGGATGTTAAACTAAATCAAAAGATACAATTGAATCTGAGCTGTCAAAAGGGCGCATCTGCAATATTTCAGAAATGACTAAGGATCTCCATTTTAAATTTTTAGGGAATGTTGAACTAAACCAAAAAACGGTTTATTCACCCAGGTTATAACCAGGATGTATTTGCAACATGTAAAGAGTGGCTAAGAGTATTAAGTTGAAATTTTCTGCGCAAGTTGAGAGTAATGTTGACCTAAATCAAAAGAGACTGTATGCATCCATGTTTTCAAAACGGCATAGCTGCTGTGCATTGGGAAGGGCTAAGAGCATTAAGTTGAAACTTTCAGGGCATTTTGAACTAAAAAAAAAACACTACTGGGATTCAGGTTGTCAAAATGATGTGTATTTTATGTTTCAGGAGTGGCTAGGGGTATTCAGTTCAAACTTCAAGCAGGGGAGTAGCTCCAGGATTTTATGGGGGGGGGGCAAGAGGAGTCCATATCCAGATAGTCAAGGGACATGGGCTATATAATTTTTTTTTCTCCAAATTACTGGGATGCAACTTCCCCTTGCCCCCCCCCTCGAAACGACGCCTGTGACTTCAAGGGGATGTTGAACTAAATCAAAAGACGCAATATGCATCCAGGTAGTAGAAAGGTTGTATCTGCAATACCTCAGGCATATTTTAAATTATGACCTAAGGGGACTAAGGGTAGCTCATCGAAGAAAAAACTATTTCAACACAAATGTGGCTTTTTTATTCTTAGCACACAAAATTCTTTTTATATTCTGGTGTGCTTTAAATTTCGGGCAATGCAGACTTTTTGATCAAAGTTCTAGAACCAAGGGAGCCTCAACCGGAACAGATCTTGTTGAATTGATTTTTTTTATCCCTAGTTTCATTTTTTTTGTAAATAGCAAATAAAACTCTTTTTAATAAATGAGCTCAAAATACACTTATTTAAACAAACAAGCAGTTAAAATATTATATACCACAATAAAATTCTTATAATAAAGTGTTAAACCAATATTTGTCTATATTCAAGGTTGTTAAATGATTGGGGCCAGCATGGCTTCAGCCCTATAGAAGGCCAAAAATTATGTAGATTTTCAATCCATTCATTTGAATAATATTACCCCTACTCATCCATCCAAAACTATACTTATAATTATACTCAAAGCTACAAATATATGATGTTTGAAAAACTCTCTTTGTTCAAAATAAAAATAGCAAGCCAAAGTTTCAATTCTTAAGATCAAAGCAGAAAACTAGAACAAAACTTTATAAATTTTCGTTTTATAAATCAATCAAAAAGCAACGTTAATTAAAAACGAACATAAATGAACTTAGAAATAACTTTCAAATGGATGTTTTTAAAGAACAATGAAGAGCTACATTAAACCAAAGACGAAGAGAAATAAACTTAAGTAATAACTCAAACTTAAAACGAGCAGGAACCATTATCAGTGAGCAAATGAGACCCGATACGAAAAGAAATTACAATGAATAATTGAATCAAACAGTTCGTGGTAACGAACTGTAAGTAAGGAGCGACCCGGCCCAATGGTAACCGAAACTCTAGAAAACGGATTTTTGATGCCAATAGATACATCAAAAGAATCAGATTTCAATGCTGATTTCAAATATATAACTCTTATCAAGTTTAGTGCTACCCCTCAAAAGTTACGCGCCTGAGAAAATTTGGCTGATTTTCAAAAAAGGGGGAAAGACCCCCTAAAAGTTATATAACCTTAATGAAAATCACACCATCATATTCAGCGTATCAGAGAACCCTACTGTAGAGGTTTCAAGCTCCTATCTACAAAAATGTGGAATTTTGCATTTTTTGCCAGAAGAAAGATCACGGATGCGTGTTTATTTGTTTTTTTTGTGTTTTTTTTCCCCAGGGGCGATCGTATCGACCCAGTGGTCCTAGAATATCGTAGGAGGGCTCATTGGAACGAAAATTAAAAGTTCTAGTGCCCTCTTTAAGTGACCAAAAAAAATGGAGGGCAACTAGGCCCCCTCCCACGCTTTTTTTCCCAAAGTCACCCGATCAAAATTTTGAGATAGCCATTTTGTTCAGCATGGTCGAAAATATGATAAATATGTCTTTTAGGATAACTTAATCCCCCGAAGTCCCCAGGGAGAGGGCTAAAATTTATGAACTTTACCCAATGTTAACATTTAGTATTGGTTATTGGGAAGTATACAGAAGTTTTCAGGAGGGTTTTTTTCTGGTAGTGGGAGGGAAGGGTGGGTCGGGGATTATGTTGGAGGATCTGTCCATGAAGGATGTTTTCATGGGGGAAGGCAAATTGCCATAAGGGGGCGCCGGACTTGCCAGCATTATTTATTGGTTATTGGGAAGTATACAGACATTTTCAGGAAGGATTTTTTTCTGGGGGGGGGGCTAGAGGAGGGGGTTACTCTGGAGAATCTTTCCGTGGAGGATGATTCTTTGGGGTAAAGGGCATTTCTATGAAGGGGGCGCCGGATTTCCAAGCATTATTTAAAAAACGATCAGAAATTAAATTAAAAAAAACATGTTTTTTCAACTGAAAGTAAGAAGCAACATTAGAACTTAAAACGAACAGAAATTATAACGTATGTGAGGGGGTTTTCTCCCCCAAGTCAATACCTCGCTCTTTACGCTACAATTTTTTTTAGTGCTTTCAAAAGAGCTATCTATTCTAATTAAACGGCCTTTGTGATTCAGGGGATGTGAATCAAAATTTTTTTTAACTTTTAACGTAAAGAGCGTGGTATTGACTAAGGGGAGAACCCCCTCATATACGTAATAACGTATACGTAATAAAAAAAACAATAAAAAAACAAGCGATACGGCTCAATAGTAATCGAAACTTTTAAAAGCTTTTAAAAATTTTGACGTCAATAAATGTATCAAAAGAATGTGTTTATAATGCTGATTCTAAATATGTAAATTTTATTAAGTTTAGTATTACTCATCAAAGGCTATGAGCCTGAGAAAATTTACCCGATTTTTAAAGAGGGGGGAAACATCCCCTACAAGTGAAAGAATTTTAATGAAAATCACACCGTCAGATTCAGCGTATCAGAAAACCCTATTACATAGGTTTAAAGCTCATATCTGCAAAAATCTGCAACTTTGTATTTTTTGCCAGAAGAAAAATTAGTTATGTAAATTAATTTGTAAAGACATCCATTTAGCAAAAGAAAAGTAAAATTTTTATGCAAACTTTGTTTACTTATTCAATGACGGTTAGCCAAAATAAAAGCTGCATTAACTAAAAAACGATCAGAAATTAAATAACAAAAACAAGTTTTTTAAACTGAAAGTAAGGAGTGACATTAAAACTTAAAACGAACAGAAATTATTCCGTATATGAAAGGGGCTGTCCCCTCCTCAACGCCTCGCTCTTTACGCTAAAGTTTGACTCTGTCTCACAACTTTTTTTTTTAAAACAATAAAAAACTTTAGCGTAAAGAGTGAGGCGTTGAGGAGGGGACAGCCCCTTTCATATACGGAATAATTTCTGTTCGTTTTAAGTTTTAATGTCACTCCTTACTTTCAGTTTAAAAACTTTTTTTTTTATTTAAAAAAATAAAACTTAAAACGTACAGAAATTGTGCCTTCTGAAGACTAAACTGTCATTGCCGCTTCACTGAAAATATAACAAACGTGAACATTTTCTCTCTCATAACGTTAACAAAACAAAATTATTGATTCTTCCAAGAACGAATATCCTTATATATTAAACAGCCAGTCAGCTTGTTTTAGTCCTTTAAGTAATCTTAGTTATTATGGCAATTTTCTTTCTTTTCTTGTTGATGTTTTGTCGAATAAATACAATGTTCGAAATAACATTTTTTCCATAAATTGCAAATGACACTTTGGTCTTTAGAATGCTCAAGGGCGATTGTCCTCCTCCTCCTGTTTGTGATAATCTCTGAGTTGAGATACTCTTCTCTGTGTTGAGTAGATGTTCTTGCTGAAGACAGTCGTACACGCCTTGACTTGACACTGTACTAAACCTTGCGTTTAGAGATTGCAATTGTTTATAAGCTTTAAGGCCACTCGTATTTGGTAATAGCCGCAAGGTCATTCGAAACCTTAGAAATAACTTTTGAGCCTTATTGTCGGCTGATAGTCTGGAAGACAAAGGGCCCATTAGAGAATTATCCCTACGCTTCCTTCTGGTGTGTTACCAGAAGGAAGCTAATTCAACCAATGAACCTGTGAGAAAAACTTTCTCGCAAGATCATTTGTTAATCTACTTTCCAGTTTGTCTCCAATATGTAAAAAATGGAGAAGCGATTTTACTATATATATTTTAGATCCTTTGGGTCGGTTCCAAGTAATCATCTTACGAAGGCAACTATAACCGTGACTGCCTTACTCACCTCCGCTTCCTTTTCTATCCTCATTGAAGTTTTTTGGTCCTTACGCATTATATGAGCCTTTACAAGGAAGCCAGTCACGGAAAACCCGCCAGACGGGTCAATTCAAGAAACCGCTATAGAGTAATGCAATGCAAAGCGTTGTTTTCCTTGTGTTTACGATATTTAAACTGTTGTTTCTTGGGGTTTAGGAGGGAAAAGGTACCTAGATTAGGTTAGGTTACGTATTTAATATATGCAGTGCTTTACCCCCCCCCCCCTAAAGCAAATATATAGCCCAAATTTGCTTATAAAGTATTATATATTCATCCATTTTTATTTTATTTCATTAGCATTAACCAAACTTGACTTTTTAGAAAAATCCATATAATGTGTAAGTACCGTTTTTTTTTTAATTTGCACAATTGAAAAATAAAAGGTCACTCGTTTTTACTTCTTTTTTCATCTTCTTATTTCAATACAGCAAGAAAAAAAAATAATATTTATAGGTAATGTATACGAACGCAGACGTTAACACAAAATCGTGAAATTAAAGGAGGAACGACGAACCAATTCTTCTTCCCCAGTACATATATCTTCTTAAATATGTTTCATAGATTTTTTTTAGCCCTAGGGTGGCACGGTCTCTCTTGCTCTACTTCAAATGGATCCCATGGATTAGCTCTGTCTCTCTAGCCCTCAAGAAAGTCAGTCAAGTTTAATTAAAGTAATCAAAAAATGCCTGTATTTATGTATTTGTTGGTTTTAACCACTGTAGATAGATATATAATTTATATACAGTGGTTTTAACATTCTACCACAACTATAATTGGTGATGTATTGCTTGACAAGCGGAAGGTCTACTATACACAAAGTGTCACAATTCTTGGTACTAAACTGCTACCCTTTTCTTTTGTAACAGATGAAATTCCGGTATTTTTACTTTGAATAAGAAGCTTTGTATGCGTGAGAAAAACCGGTAGCAATGTATCCTAGTTGGGTATTGTCAATGTCAATTTCAAGTTGGTCCATTTCTGTGGGTGAGTTTTCGCCAGATTCCCGAAAATGACCATCATTTATCACTAGGATGACTAAAGTTGTCAAAAAAGGCCATTCCTTAAACCTATACTCTTTAGTATAGTGATTTTCTTTTGTTATTTGCTTTTCTCTTTTTCAATACTTTCAAAAAGGTGAACGAGTTATTATAGTTGGGGCTCTAAACTCCCTGATGCCAGAACCGGAGAAATGCTACCCAAGAATAAGACTTGTGATCATAGTCTTATAAGACTTAGATAACGGGCAGTCTTTATCATAGGCAGCGCAATAGCGCTGCCTAAGTAACGAACGATGCTGGCACAATGTATTATTTATTTATTTATATATTTTTAGGGTTTGTTTGTTTCTTTTAGACCAGGGGACTTCGTATCGCAGGATTTGTCATAGAAACTTCAAATAGGACTCATTCGATTGTAAATTGGATGAGTTTGTGCCCTTTTTAATAGCCGAAAGCGATTGGAAGGCAACTAAAACCCCTTCTACGCCCACCATTTCCCCAAACATATCCAATCAAAATTTTGAGATAGCCATTATGTTCAATGTAGTTGAAAGATCTGGAAATTACGTCTTTGAGGAGGACACTCCTCCCCCCACTGCCCTCGGGGCAAGGGATGTAAGTTATGCCCTAGGGGCATATAAGGCTTTTATAGAAAGCGTTGTCGTAGAAACTTCAAAAAGGGCTCATTCGATTGGAAATTCAAAGGGATAGTGCCCATTTTAATAGCCGAAAGTGATTCAAGGGTAACAAACCCCTCTCTCACTCCCACCATTTCCCCAAACACATCCAAGCAAAATTTGAGGTAGGCATTTTGTTCAACGTAGTTGAAAGTTCTGAAAAATTAGGTCTTTAAGGATGACACCCCCCCCCCCCCAAACCCTCTGGGCAAGAGTTGTAAGTTATGACCTTGGGTATATGAGGTTTTTATAGAAAGCGTTATCGTAAAAACTTCAAAAAGGGTTCAATCGATTAGAAATTGAAAGGGCTACTACCCTTTTTAATAGTTGAAAGTGATTGGAGGGCAACTAACCCCCTCTCAAGCCCACCGTTTCCCCAAACACATCCAATCAAAATTTTGAGATATCAATTTTGCTCAACGTAGTTGAAATTTCTTGAAATTAGGTCTTTCAGAGATAACCCCCTCAGGGCCCTCAGGGCAAGGGTTGTAAGTTAAGTCCTAGGGGCATATAAGGTTTTATAGAAAGCTTTATCGTAGAAACTTCAAAAAGGGCTCATTTGATTGGAAATTGAAAGGGCTAGTGCCCTTTTTAATAGTCAAAAGTGATTGGAGGGCAACAAATCCCTCTCTCACTCCCACCATTTCCCCAAACATATCCAAGAAAAATTTTGAGATAGGAATTTTGTTCAACGTAGTTGGAAGTTCTGGAAATTAGGTCTTTTCAGGATGACACCCCCCCCCCCCCCAAAGCCCTCTGGGCAGGAGTTGTAAGTTATGCCCTTGGGCATATAAAGTTTTTATAGAAAGCGTTATCGTAAAAACTTCAAAAAAGGTTCAGTCGATTAGAAATTGAAAGGGCTACTATCCTTTTAATAGTTGAAAGTGATTGGAGGGCAATTAACCCCCTCTCACGCCCACCATTTCCCCAAACACATCCAATCAAAATTTTGAGATATCCATTTGGTTCAACGTAGTTGAAAGTTCTTGAAATAAGGTATTTCAGTAATAACCCCCTCAGAGCCCTCAGGAAAAGGGTTGTAAGTTAAGTCCTGGGGGCATATAAGGTTTTTATAAAAAGCGTTATCGTAGAAACTTCAAAAAGAGCTCATCTGATTGGAAATTGAAAGGGCTAGTGCCCTTTTTAATAGTTGAAAGTGATCAGAAATGAGGTGATTGGTGAATAAAGTGAAGAAAACATAAAAATACTTTTAGAAAAAGCACGGGCTTGGCGGGACCTCCGCTCCATATGTACGACCTGTATGTAATTTTCGTGGGATTTTTTTATTTCTCCCTTATCATAAGAAGAACACTACGTAAGATTCGGACATGAAATCAGTATAGTTGGCAAGTTTCTCACAAGCAGAATGTGTCAAGGAATAAAGATTTTTTTAAGTGGAGCTCAGGCAGCAATTACAGGTTTTGATAGAAATTTTAGTATTCAAGTCAGCTAAGTCATGATATATAGTGCGACTTACTTCCCTTTTATATGTATTGAATAAAAAAAGTTTTTTTTTAACTGAAAGTAAGGAGCAGCATTAAAATCCAAAGCAAACAGAAATTATTAGTTATGTAATGGGGGCTACCCCCTTATAAAAACAAAAGTTGAACAAACGGTAGACTGGATACTCCCTCGGAGGCGACCAGCGAGCGAGGCCGGTACCTTAGTGGAAGGAGGCGGGATAACAATAAATAAACACTTAAAAATTACCGCTTTTTGTAACGAAAAAATTATAAATATAACAGTGGTGAGCTGGCAATCGAAAAACCGACCTCCTCCCCTCACAGACGGTCCCCCTGCCTGGAGTCCTCTCCTCTCATCTTTCCTTAAATTACGCATGTTATTGTTTATATTTTATCCTTTTATAAGCTTTAATAATGCCTAAAATTACGTCTAATATCAAGGCACCCTCTGAAAATGAATGCTAGGTGTAGGGTGGAATCTATTGTTAGGATATTTTTAAATATCCATAAGTTTAACTCAAAGAAATGTATATTTTTGTTAAAAGTCTCTCAATAATACCTGTTAATATGGTTTAAATATACCACTAATATCAGCTCGCTATGGTGATGGATGGGGGTGATGCCATGGCAGTTTGGGGTGTTTTGTGAGGGTATCATGATAGGCTTGGGTTGCAAAAACTTGAATCACGGGATTTAACGGCATAATTTTTTATTAGGTAAAGCCTGAAAGATGTCTTGGGGAGATGTAGCGAAGTCAGGGGGGGGGGTGTTTCATATCATCCATAATTTACCAAGGTGGTATACATTGTCATTGACTAGTATACTCTAGAGCTTAAAGATAAGGTGGGAGGTGTTAAATGACTTTTTTTTGCTGGAGGGGGAGTGAAATCTAGCAATACTCAATGAAACGGTGCATTTCGTTAAAAGTCTTTCAATAATACCTCTTAATATGGTTTAAATATAACACTAATATCAGGTCACCCAGGGGTGGGGTGTGGGGGGAGGTCAGTTAATGTCATTGTGAGGGTGAATTACAGCTTTAGGTAGGGCAGAGACAAAGAATTTTTTCCCATGGAAGAGGTGAAAATCTATCAGGTACTAAAAGAAATGGAAATTTTCCTTGAAAGGTCTTAATATGTCTTGAATTTGCATCTAATATCATCCTTATTCCTCCGGTATTGCATGCTAGAGCGGGTGGCGTATTGTAGTGTGAAATCTAGTATTCCACATAAAGACACGATACATTTTCGTTTTATCGTTATTAATATCTTGAGAGCAAATGTCTCCTGCAATGTATCAAATCGGGAGAGTAACGCATCATTCTAACGAGTGCCAAAAAATGGGGAATCTTGGATGTCATGCAATAGGTTATTTTTAAAATAAGGTTCCTGATACAAAATATTTTGAATGGTTTCATGGACGACTTGCTTGGGGCGCTGTACCACTGGAAGGGGATGACCTTTCGAGTCCTGGTGGGGCCAAGAACTAAGGTGTTTCGAGCGAAAAATGAAACGCCGAAAAAGAAAATGCCTTGAGACTTTTGGGCGAAAAATGTCAAAATGGTATTATCTGGAAGTGATGGATGCGCCGTCCATGCTTAAGTTGCGCTGACCTTACGTAAAGTATGTGCCCCCATTAAGTTAATGAAAAAAAACGCTTTGGGGGTTTCGGGCGAAAAAAAAGTATTACGTGACAGTGTTGCATAATAATTACGTAAGGTGTGAGCTGTCGTTACGTTATAAGCGGGGATTCCCCCATGGGTTTCTGACGCATGGTGACATCAAATTGCATCAAGCATATTAGTCCTCTCCGTTTTAAACGGGGTAAGTTGTATGACGTCATTGGAGTCCAGAGGGGTGTGTCACGGAGTCTGGGCAACTGTGTTCCCTTTAATAGAACCGGCAACCGCATTGTGTGGACGTGACGGCTTTATGGGTTGGTAGCTCCACTTATCTGGCCATTTAAAGGCGAGGGTGTGTCGCGTGGTGTAGCATGCGCTTGAAACGGGGATGTGTCGCGTGATGACAGAGAGCTGTCACAGAAATTCACCTGACGTAACCGAAAAGGACATTGAACTCTTGCCAAGGACATTGTACTCTTGCCAAGGACGTTAAACTCTTCCCAAAAATGGGAACTTTTGCCAAGGGCGGGAATGAAACCAACTAGAAACAGGTGCGAGGGGCTAGGAACAGCTGACTGCATTGTACAGATGCGAGGGTGTGACGTCAGAGGGCATGACTTTGAAATCCTATGGAAAAAGGGAGGGCATGACTTTGAAAGTAGTAAGGCCCCACTACTAATAAATATCTTGCTTCATGATAGCAAGAATCTCCGATTGCATTTTAAACATTAAATATAAGTTTCAAGATTGTCTCATACCAAAAGTTAGGCTAGAAGCCATTGACCAGAAAAAAGAGAACTGTTTAAAACAGAAACAAGCCTTTTTACCTTTCCGTCCCCCTCCTAACCCAGTATAAGAATAACGTTTGAGTACAACAGCCAAATCGTAGACTTTCGTGTATCTCTTTCAACCCTTTTCAGACCTTTCTAAGGATACATTTTCAGTCCTTTTTAGACCTCTGGATACAAAAAAAGAGTGGAATGTCATTTATATTCAATATTTTTATTGAATAGGGTTCTATACCCCTATGCTTTCTAAAAGCCATAATATAATTTGTACTTTACTGAAAAATTCAAATAAATTTACTGAAAAAAAAATGTGCATTGTCAGTTTAATATACATATGCTGATATTTATTCCTTAAAATCTTAATTAATTTTTGATTTCTTAAAGTTATAAAAATGAAAACATTTAAAAGAATTTTTTCATTAACGCACAAATTAAATTCTGGCTTTTAGAAAGCATAGGGGTTTAGAACCCTACTCATATTAATTTCTGCTCGTTTTGAGTTTGGCTCTGTTTTTTATTTTAGTTTCTGTTTGCTTTGGGTTTCATTTATTTATTGATAATAGTAGTAGTGCATCTATATATATGAAGGGAAATTTCAGGGGTGATTTACTCCATATACTTTATATACAACATATACAGTGCAGTTTCACCGGTACATGCCTTACCACAGACAGGCATCTAGTACTAAAGACGGTACATGGCTTACCAGACAGGTTTCTAGGGGTCAATACCCATGACTAAAGACCTTGGTATAACTTGTTCAAAGATTTATTGGACTTTCTGCAAAAAAAATACTGGTTTCAGCCGGAGGTCATATGATCGTGTTTTTTCTGTATAAATTATGGTGCAATAACTCTTCCTGGACCAATTTGAAAAAACAACTTGAATAAATAGCCTTTTCACGAGAAAGATGTTGTTCAAAGAGGATTTACTCCTCTCTCTCTCTCCCGCTCAATTTGTTGATTGTAGCTCAGTTTTTTTTTGGCGGCGAGAGTGTCAACACATGAAAAAATGCTCCATACATGTCCACTATGCTTGTATACACTGGGCAGCTGGTCATCATGTGAGAATTGTACAATGATTGATGAGTATGATGAAAACTGTAGATTATGCAAGCCATGTAAATTGCAAAGAGGTTATGCCGTACAAATTAAAGGTTGTAATTCCTGTCTTGAAGTGGTGTATGACTCTCATCCTAGAGGACACCTATCTTCTAATTGCCACTATGATAAACGTATTCAGTGGGAGAATACATATCCTTGTCTGATTGGAAAGAATCCTAAACGTGATTTTGTTTATTGCTAAGAGATTGGTATCGTCGTGGCTTTAGATTGTTTTGGGAGGAGGAGTCAGGTCTACGATTCAACTGTTGTAATAACAAAAGAATTTGGTTTCTACGTCATCGTTGTGAAGACAATGGCTACTATGATTATGAGCCTACTGATTTTATTTGGCTGTTACGGAATGTGATTCCCCACTTGAGGACACTGTAAAAATAGTATCATTGACTATACAAAGACATATGATAAGAGTGAAATTACATTATACTGTAGAAAATGTGACCCTGACATTGCAGCACATCAGAATCAGTATACAGTGAATTCAAATGATCCATCCGCATTAGTTGTTCTCGACAAATACCTATACCTAGTAGAAGAAGAAATATAAAGAGTAGAAAACTCGTTTTTATCATTTGTATACATTATTTTTATTAATAAAAATTTTTACATACATTATTAGAACATTTTATTCGTATGGCACTAAAATCAATATTAAACACGCTTGAAAGTATATTTTCCACTAGAAAGTCTTTCAGTCGAGGAAAGCCAATGTAAATGTTGAGAAACTGCTTGTAGATATAGCCACGACATCTGAACATGAAAAGAGTAATGCATGAAAGCCACATGTCTTAGTCGTTAAATCATGTGCTTTCCTCTGATTTTGAATAATAGTTTTCTCACTTCTCTCAATAAAGTTGCTGATGTGTGGAGTGTAGAAACCATATGATAGGCCAAGAGGATCAAAAAATTTGATATTCTTCGCTGTTTGAAGGATGACTAGCCAATGACCTGTCTTCAAACTCGATGGACTTGTATTAACAACGATTAAGACATTGTTAACACTTGGAGTTTTTTTTAATGAAGTCTGATGTAATGCAACAGGACTTGTACTGGGACATGCATCAATCCATATTAAATACGCTGATTATTTGGTTTGTGTTCATGGTGCAAGGTCTAATCGAACACTGCCGTCGGGTGTGATTTCCCAATAGGTTTCAAATCGACTCAGTGATATTAATGTGACACTCTCAGTCAAGGCATCAACAAATTTGCACTCTAAATGTAAAGTCCCCGTTCGTACTAGGCTCATATCTTGAGTGCCAGACAAGTCCAAAACATTTTTACCATGGTTTTTTGAGATCATTGAATCGGGTATTCCATTTTCAAATAGTTGTGAATCATGATCTAACGATTGCATGGTCAACTCATATAGAGTTCTGTAGGATTCTTTATCAAATGATAGCGTGTACAGTGGAATTCCATTCACTTTGCACACAAGGCTAGATAGACCAAACAAATTAAAATCATGGGGGGATGCAGTCCAGGATCCAACGGCACTGGCACTCGTCCCAAAGGCCAAAGCAATTTTGATGGGATTTCTCCATTGATAAATGATGAATCGCTATAACCATGAGAGCCAGTGGCAAAGTGACATTGATTGGTGATCGTATGAGGGACAAGGAGTTTAGCACTGTTACCATTGGCTCTTAGATTTTCTACTGCCAATGCAACAGAGCTCATAACCTGTCGTTTTCGAACATGCAGAATTGCTGAAGTGATAATGACGTTTGCATTGGGTGCTGCATCAAGTGTTTTTTCTCAAAATGAAATTCTATGGAGCTAGTTGTAACTTTATGACAATCTTGACATTGGGAGGTAACCACTGCGATATATTGAATATGTCATTATTTAATATTCGAACTAGATGATACTCCTGGGTCACTGCAGCAGTTAACTCACCGTCAATATCAACACCTGATCTATATTCATAGCCTAGTGCTGGTCCTCTAAACTCCTTATATGCCTTTGGAGTCTTCATCGTAAATTTTGTGTAGCTTGCATAGCTGGATAAATTATTGCTAGTGCTCACCAATGTTCCATTAATGAATACATTAATTTGTTTGAACAAGTTGTGTAGAATAGTTTTCATAAAACAGATCATCGGCAGCACTGGGAGTTGTATTGTGTGTCATTTTCTTAGCAGCAACATTTAAATCAATAAATGTTGATGATAAATCAATGAAATAGTCTTCATTGGAAAATATCTGAAAGTGTATATTTTCCGAGAGGGGTTGTTGAGGATGAAATTGTTCATAGTAGCCATACTTGACACTGACATCAAAATTTTCAGTATTGAATAGATTCAATAAGGAGCTGATTCATGGATGCGATTCTTTGTGGGGGAGATAGGTCATCTTAAGAAAAGAAATCCTTCTTTGATCTAACAATCTTTTTCTTCTTCTTCTTATTGGTCGTCTTACTTTTATTCCTCAAAGTAGTTGTTGATGTCTTTCGCTTCCCAAGTTGGTAGGGACTGATAAGTGAATGATGACCACTCACCCTCTTTAATACCTTCCCATTTTCCTGAGATTTTAATTGCTCACCAACGGCTCTTGCTGAAGATCTAATATTATTTTTAACACCCTCGTTGAAATTTTTAGCCGATCCCCAGTCCTGTAGTGTTGAGGCAGCAAAATTTGATGCAGCAGGTACAAGATATTTTCTGGCAAGGGGTAGTGCAGAACGAAATAGCCTAGTAAACCAGCTACTAAGACCATACCCAGACATTGTTGTAGGCCCCTTGTAAAAGTCCAATCCATGACCTATTTGACGAGGACTCGAGCACCAACATTGCAGTCAATATCAGGACAGACAAATGGAATTCTTCTATTGTTAATCTTAGGCTGTGACGATGGGTCGAAAATGACATGTAATCACAGCCAACCTTTTTATATTGCTAGAGGATCACCTAATTCATTTCTTAGTGTTAACTGACAGAGTTCCAAATATGAAGTGTTTACAGGAACATACTGAAGATGCTTTATATTGTAACGATGAATATGATCTTGATTGGTTTTTCGTTCAAGAACTCGTAGGAGAGGGACATTGCTATTGCCGAATCTGGATGTTTCAACAAATGAGACATAGAGAAATATACAAGTGTCCGAGGAGAAGGCTGGTGGGTACTCAGCAAAAATAATATTAGTGTTTCTGGCATTTTTACCATTGATTATATTAAGTTTAAAGCCAAGAACATCTTTTAGATTATCATTGAGAATAACCTTTTCATTGGCAATGGGTGAACTAATGTATATCCTCCCTTCTTCCTTTGAACAGTTGAAATGAAAGGCTCCTTTTTTGCAAGCGGAAATTCTTTTATTGATAGAACGACACAAATCATTCATACAACTGAGTTCCTCGTATGGTAATTCAACATATGGATAATCCAACCAATTGATCTTTTGAATTTTATGTTGTTCGCCATCGGCTGGTGGCCAATCATGGGGTCTAATTTTTATATCATATATGCGATCTTTTCTCAGGATATCACAGGTATTTTTGAGAATACAGTCCACAAGAGCCACTTCATACGCACCATCGAAGTTGATGGCGAGAGAGAGTTTTGTCCGAAAATCACTGGTTTTATTCAAATCATTGTAGAGAGGGCCGGAGACGTTGGGTATAAATGTTACATGAAAATCATTGGGCATTGTTAATGTCTTCAACACCAATCCAAGAATCAGAATCAGAGTTGTATCCTAGCCAACAAACAAGTAACTGTTTCTTGCCCCTGTGAATACGGCTCTTCAATATCTTTTCAATTTGATAAATTTCACTACTGTCTCTAACTTTTTGTAGTTAATTGTCATAAAAGCTGCCGAGAATCTCATCATCTTTGGTGTCTCGCAGACGATAAGTTATGGGTTTGGTGTCTAGGATTTTTGCCACTTTGAAAAGTTCAGTGGACCACAAGTAATTCCCCTTTTCAAAAACATTAGTTGTTTTATTAATTCGAACAGTATCACTAACATTGAATTTTTTCTTCACAATCATTTCATTGGAATATTGTTTAAGAAAATTATCAAATGTATTATGATCAGAATGATGAACTCCCGTTGGTGTTGAGTTAGACAACGATCGATGGAGTCGTTGATTATAAATCAACATGATTTTATCTAAATCATGAATAAAAGCAGGTGAATTTTTCAATGTACAATATCTTGAAATTAAAAGTCGAATAGTTCTTATCAATTGTTCGGCCAATGCAGCCTTTATAGGACTATGACTATGATAGAGCATTGTATTATATTTCATTAGAACTTTTTCGACATGTGGATTAACAAATTCACCAACAAGATTTTATACGAATCTTGTTCAAGAATACTTTCTATAGCCTGAGCAACTTCAACAGCTCTCTTTGTCCGCAATGGAATGGCATACGCATAGCGACTAAAAACACTGATTGTAAGTAGAATGTACTTGCATGGTGTATTTTGACAGTTTTGAATCTCATCTAGAGTTAATAGATCTGCTTGCATTATATGCAATGGGAAAATGGCTTTAGTTTTTCGATAAGGATTAGCGCAAAGCCTATGATTTCTATGCAGAGTGTAACTTGACTCATTTTGTAGATAATCTTGTACACTTTTAGTGTGAACACCAGTGACTTTGGAAAGAGTGGTGGGGGAACTTCAACCTCCCACTTCACCAATATTTTCGTAAACAAGTTACATAGCTTTTTTTAGAGTTTGCCTATTGCTAATAAGGCTTTTGGGGAAGTTTAATGTATTTAAAAAGTTGTATAGATGAGTGTCAAATGATAATAGTCCTTTACGATTTGTAACCATATCATAGATTAAATCAAGTAGATTATAACTCTTCCTTTGAATTATAATTCGTTTCCCAGTGCTATCAACTTGGATATTATCTTGACCACTTTCTATGAGATATGTCATGAGTCATTTACTTTGTTCACGATATGAGTGCAGCATTAGATTTCTAATACTAAACACTATTGAATACAATTCTTCCTTCTTCAATTGTATTCCAGCAGCAGAACAATCCTGATGAGATGTTTCTTTTTTGTGATCAATGACACTCATATTGACTGTTCTCGCACGGTAGGGCTTATGTTTGTCCACTCGGCGAAGTGCATCTTGAAGTAGAAGTAGTTTTTATCATCCTTAATATTCTCATTCTCAATGAATTTACTCAGATTGACCTCAAAGTGTTCCACTGGTGAAAGAGTGAGTTCTATTGGGGTCAATTTATATGGTTTAGCCATCTAGAGAAAACTGTTTACAAGTCCTGCAATTATTGGCAGTTAAAGTGTAAAAAAGATACCACCCGCTTGAAGAAGACGTTTCCTTTGAAAATTTTTTCCTTTCCTTTTACAAGCCAATGCACGTAGAATTGAACGATGTTGCTTTGCCTGTTGCTTAACTGCTTCTGGCAGTTGAACATTACCCTCGGTTTAATTTAAACAAAGCTCAGATATTAGATTAATGAAATCATTGTCAATACCATGTTTGAGTATGGCTTTCCTAAGTGGGGGTTTTGAAGTGCTTAGAACGCAAAATAAATGTCTATTTTCATGTATTTTCTTCAGTGTCATGATGGCAAATAATAGCCTTTCTTACTGTTCACCGGAAAATATACTGTAATTTCATTGTCAAAAATATCTGTGACTACTCGTAAATCCTCGCGTGTATTTTAATTAAGATCCAATAGAATGTAGCCGTAGGGTTTATTAGTTGCCTGATTGTGCGCTGAAAGTAGATATTTTGTATCAACGGGATATATTTGTTAATTGAGATTATTAGCGAGCTAGAATCACGAACAATTCTGTAGATGATATAGTAAGTACAGTTCAAAGCAAGTTTTCGAAATTTTTTGCTCTGATGAAAAAAGAATGTGTAGAACTAGAGTAACGGAAATCTGTTCACGATGTGAGCGAACAGTAAACAATTGTAGCATATTGTGGGACCATTGATCAATGGCTTCAGCTAAATCATCAATAATCAACCAAGAGTTTGGTTCAATAATTTCGAAAACATCAAGTCCCTGTATGAATTGTATCTGCACCGATGTAGCAATAGCTTTTATTTTATCGTATGACTCCTGCCAAATACTGTAGCAATAGTAGATTTTTTCGGCTTTTCCATAAACATTTTATCACAATTTCTAATTATTTTAGTTAAGAGTGTCGTTTTGCCTGACATTGATGGACCACACAGAAACGATCTGAATGGTGTTTTAAATTAATAAATATTGCTGTTCGCTTCAACAGCTCACCTACAACTAACTGTAAACTATAGATGTCTAATGACTAAATAATTTCCCTATTACTACTACTCCGTTCAAGAATAATAAGAACAAACCCAATAAAGAATCATATTTTCCTTTTTTTAAACATAAAAGTAGTACTTTACAAATAATAATAATGCAATTATAAAAAAAGCACTTTAAACAAAAACATATACATAATCAAATTTTTTATTTATTTATTTATAACAAAAACATAAACAACATTTATTTGAAATATGTAGTTGAAAAAAAACACTTTATATTTCATGAATACACTTAATTGAGATTTATTTTACTTTATTTATAACAAAAAACACAACATTTATTTGAAATAGGCACTAGGAAAAAACACTTTTTTTTATTAAACAATAAATACACTTAAAATAATATCACATTTTTTATTTATTTTATTTACACAAAATAAATTTAAACTACAACATTTTAAATTTGAAATGGGGTCCCCCACCCCCCGGGGGCCTGGCTGGGGGGCCCATAGGGGTTTAATCGTCCTCCAATCACTTTCGACTGTTAAAAAGGGCACTAGCTCTCTCAATTTCCAATCGAATGAGCTCTTTTTTAAGTTTCTACGACAAAACTTTCTATAAAAACCTTATATGCCCCCAGGGTATAACTTATAACTTTAGCCCTGAGGGTTGTCATGCTCAAAGACCTAATTTCAAGAACTTTAAACTACATTGAACTAAATGGTTATCTCAAATTTTGATTGAATGTGTTTGTGGAAATGGTGGCCGTGAGAGGGGGGGTTTATTGCCCTTCAATCACTTTCGACTATTAAGAACATTACTAGCTCTCTCAATTTCCAATCGTATGAGCCCTTTTTTAAGTTTCTACAACACCGATTGCTGTGAAAACCTTATATTCCCCAAGGGCATAACTTACAATTCTAGCCTTGAGGGTTGTGGGGGAGGGGGGGGGGGTTGTCATGCAAAAATACCTAATTTCAAGAACTTTAAACTACGTTGAACAAAATGGTTATCTCAAAATTTTGGATTGGATGTGTTTGGGAAAATGGCAGGCGTGAGAGGGGCGTTAGTCGCAAACATCACTTGTGTATTATACAGACCACATCGGAAAGGTAAAGCTAGGTCAAGTCACAATGTCATTCTATCGTCGTTAGCTATTTCCATAGACTGATGATGTTTCAAATTTATAACAAATTACCTGAGTTAACAACTCCTTCGGGGTTACCTTAACTGCTAATCAGTTTAATCCTTTTTTTTTCTCCCCCTTCATACAATCCAATCACTAATTAGAATCATTCACACTTCTATTATTCAAAACATTAATTAATATCGTTCATAGTGTCCAATTTGCGAATCCCTTTTTTGCAAAAATGTCAAATACTCACTCTCTTTGAAAAACTAAACCAGACTATATCCACCAAACCAGACTATACCCACCAAACCAGTCCTTGCTATAGCTTCCATAGAATTCCATATGCCATGTGAGGGAGCTCTGAATCTCTTTGAAAAGGTGAAGAGCTTCTATAGAATAATGTAGAAATTGCTATGGCGGTACGCAAATAACATAGAAATTGCTAGGGCGGTACACAAAGTATAACATTGATTACTACTCCTGGGGACTCTGGGGGGAGTTTTCTCCTCAAAGATATAATTTATAGATCTTCCAACTACGTTGAACAAAATGGTTGTCTCAAAATTTTGATTGGATGTGTTTGGGGAAATTGTGGGTGTGGAAAAGGTTTAGTAGCCTTCCAATCATTTTCGACTATTAAAATGGGCACAAGCGATTCCAATTTCCAATCGAATGAACCCTTTTTGAAGTTTCTACGACAACTTCTTCGATACAAAGTGCCCTGGTCTAAGACAAACCCCCCCCCCAAAAAAAAAATACATTTTTCCAACATCGTTCTTTACTTAGGCATTTACATCGCTATTGCGCTGCCTATGATTATAACTTTGATTTAAGGGTTCCATTTACTTGATTTGCCTACTTCGACATATTGATATCAATAGATATATCGAAACCATTGGCTTATTATGCAGATTCTAAATATAGAAGATTCATTGAGTTAAGTTTTGCCCATCCAAGGCTACGAGCCAGAGAAAATTTGCCTGATTTTTGAAAAAGAGGAAATACCTCTTAAAAGTCATGGAGTCCTAACGAAAATCGCATAATCAGATTCAGCATATCCAAAAACCTTATAGTAGAAGTTCCAAGCTCCCATCTGTGAAATTGTGGAATTTTGTATTTTTGGCCAGAAGAAGCATCGCGGATGCGTGTTAATTTGTTTCTTCTCCAGGGTGATCGTATCAAACTAATAGTTTTACAGTATCACGTAGGGGTGCATTCAAACGGAAATTAAAAGTTCTAGTTCCCTTTTAAAGTGAACAAAAAGATAGGAGGTCAACTGGCCCCCCTCCTACCCTCTCTTTTTCCTCAAAGAAATCTTATCAAAATTTGAGATAACCATTTTTTCAGCATAGTTGAAAAGCCTGGTGACTAGGCCTTTGGGATAACATGACCCCCAGAGCCCCTGGGGAAAGGTTTGTAAGTCGTGAAATGTTTTTTTAAACTTTTAAAAACGCTTATTATTCTTTTTAAACGTGCTTGGGTATTAGAAGTTGTTTTAAAGAACTGGGACAAAAAGTCAAGCTTTAGCGTAAAAAGCAAGGTATTGAGGAAGGGGCAACCCCCCCTCATATACATAATAATTTATGCTCGTTAAAAGTTTTATGTTCCTCCTTACTTTCAGTTGAAAAAACTTGTTTTCTTTATTCAATATGTATATATATATATATATATATATATATATATATATATATATATATATATATATATATATATATATATATATATATATATATATATATATATATATATATATATAATATATATATATATATATATATATATATATATATATATATATATATATATATATATATATATATATATAATATATATATATATATATATATATATATATATATATATATATATATATATATATATATATATATATATTTACACCGTGTTACACGATATTTACAACATATATATACATTTACACCATGTTATATATATGGTTACACCATGGGCCAAACACTGTGACACTTACTCCCCACAGATAGTCCACAAGGAACAACGGCCATGTGGTACCCACACTGGTGGCAGTATTGGCCCTGCGTTACTTACCATAGGCTGAAATCAAACGCTTTTTTGAGTCCTAGGCACGCCCTTCCCAATAAGAGAATCGCTTGGTCAACACCTTAATAGATGGTTTAGAACCATAACCTCACCTGCGTATGCAGCCTGTCCCAAGCCAGGATAAAGAGGGAGGGTTGGGCTGTGGGCTTGCGACCCACACCCGGGACCTCAAGGGCCTGCCCTCGGGGGAAATCCCATCTCGACCTTCTGGCTCTATCGGAAGTTCGAGGGCTAGGATCTGAATCAGATAAACTGGATGGAGATGTGACCAATATATACAGTGGATCGCAGCAAATGCGTTAATACGGAGTAGCCCTAATGATGACAAAACAGACTTCCCAAGCTCTACTACAGTGGAAACCGGTGTCACCTAGAATCCTGAAAGCCCGCTTCATTGACGCGCATGTGAAACTTTCAGTAATAGTATGCTACTGTCAGAATAGTGTGCACGAATGACGACACCAACGAATCAAAAGACGAATTTTACAGAGCTCTCAACTCCGTGGCAAACGACATACCACGGCATGACATGGCATGTTTTCTAGGAGACTTTAACACGAAAGTAGGGAGCGGCCGATCGTTTCCCCCAGAGGTTCTCGGCAAGCATGGCCTGGGCCAGCGAAACAAAAACGGAGAACTACTTATCGACTTCGCGCTCCTTAATGACCTAGTAATCGGAGGTACCCTATTTTCTCATCAGGATGTACAGAAATAATCTTGAATATCTCCCGATGGCCAAACACGAAATCAGATTGACCATTGTCTTTGGAGCAGGAAGTGGAGATCAAGCCTACTTGATATAAGGGGATATAGAGGGGCTGACGTCAGCTCAGATCATAATCTGATGGCAGCAAAAATCCGCCTCAAATTGAAAAGAAATAGAAACGCAAAAAAGGTTCCCTTAAACCTAGTCTTTGACTCGGAGAAACTGAGGGTGAGAGAATTCAACGATGTCTTTAAACTAGAGATACGGAATATATTTGAAGCCTTGTCTTTACTAGATGATGCTGATGGCAATCAATACTGGGAAAGCATAAAGTTGTGCTTTCACGATGCCGCGAAAGCCACCATTGGGTACCGCAAGAGCCCAAAGGACCAGTGGCTATCTGACCAAACATGGGAACTCATATAGACAAGGAAAAAAGTAAAAGCATCACTTATCCAAAGACAAACCCCCGATAGACAGATCCTCAGAGCCGATGAATACAGAGCCGCGGATAAAAAGGTAAAGAAGGGTTCCAGAAAAGACTAGAGAAACCTGCTGGAGCGAAAAGCAGCGCAGGTAGAAGAGGCAGCGAGAAGAGGTGATTCAAGAGCCGTCTATAAAATCACTAATAATATTTTTGGAAAGATATCCTCTATTTAACGTGGACCAGTAACAGACCCCTAGGGCATCCTGAAAACACAGCAGTCTCGCATTAACGAAGTTTGGGCCAGCCACTTCGAGAAGCTGTTGAATAGACCTCCACCAGACGATCCCCCGTAGATCCAAGCAACAACACTGTTTTCCTTGGGTATCAGCACGGATCCGCCGTCATCCACTGAAATTATAGCAGCAGCAAAGAAGCTGAAAAATGGGAAGTCGCCTGGCGAAGACAGGATATCCACAAAAATGATCAAAGCGACTGCTATGAGCTGCCTCAAGTTCTGGACAGCGCTGTTCATAGGAATCTGGACGACCACCAAAATACCTTCGGATTGGAAACGCAGCACCCTTGTGAGGATCTTTAAGAAAGCGTTGCGTCCCTCCCAGGCAACTGGCGAGGAATCTGCATGCTTTCCATACCTAGCAAATTGCTGACGCACATTTTACTGCAGAGAATCAGCTCGCAGCTGGACAGACGCCTTCGTGACGAGCAACATGGATTCAGATCGAACCGTTCATGTGCAGACCCTGATAGTTACTCTTTGGCTACTGACGGAAGAAAGCAGAGAGTGGCTCTCCAAAATCTATATAATATTCATCAATTTTGAGAAGGCATTTGACTCAGTAGACCGCCAAAGTCTGTGGAAGATCCTACTGCATTACGGAATCCCTGAAAAGATAGTTTTGTTGATCGTTGGGCTTTATGAAGATAGCGAGTGATGTGTAAAGACACCAGATGGCCAAACTCATTTTTTCCGCATTCTGTCAGGAGTTAAGCAAGGTTGCGTCTTGTAACCGCCACTTATCTTAATCGTCATTGATTACATACTGCAAAGTACAAGCACAGACGGAGTCCAGCTAAATCCAGAAATACGCCTCAGTGATGTAGACTTCGCTGACGACATCGCCGTCTTGGAATCATGCAAGCAAAGACTCCAAAAACTCCTTGACAAAGTAAGGGAAAGAGGTGGCAAGGTCGGGCAGAAAATAAATAATGAGAAAACAAAATGCATGGCTACGACAGATTCACCCCTGAGCATCAATTGCGGAGACCAACACATAAAGGAAGTCGTCCATTTCAAATACTTGGGAAGCATAATAGAAAGCACCGGATCGACCACAGAAGGAGTGCTCAAAAGAATCGGCCAAGCCAATGGGGCCTTCAATGATTACGGAAAGTATGGTGGTCCCAAAGCTTCTCTATACGGCTAAAGCTTTGACTCTTCAATAGCAATGTTATGCCAGTGCTGCTCTACGCAGCCGAAACATGGCACCTGAACCAAGAACAAGAGAGAAGAATACTTGCTTTCGAAAAGATATGTCTTAGAAGAATTCTCAACATCCGTTGGCAGCAGAGAACAACAAACCAATCCATCCGCAACAAGACTGGTCAGCCTCTTGTGACATATATAATAAGAGTCCGCCGAGGGAGATACCTTGGCCAAGTACTACGCATGGACAATCTCCGACTACCAAATGCACAGCTCCATTGGCAGCCATCGGGTCCACTCCGCAGGAGTAGACCCAGAAACACCCTGCGACGAACGTACCAGACAGATCTCCGTAACCTGCACGCATCAATCCAATCTCAGTGGGAGGACATACTTGCAGCAGCAAACCTGCGGGAAGATTGGTGGCTCCTTCTTGATGCCCTGGGTGCCTCTGGAGGCACAGGCAGATCTAAGGTCTAAGGGTAAGATAATGCTCTGTATCTGTTAATTTTACAGAGAAATAATTAATTTTAGTGGATAAACGGTTTACAATAACTATCCATTTTCTATGGAATGCTTGTATTTTTGGGGAAGAATGGTGTCCGCACTTCAACTTGTGGGAAGCCTATTCTAAACCCCTTTCAATATTTCTCGATATTTGTACACAAAAGTATATTTGCCTGACCAGGCCGAAACTGATTTTTTACGAGCCAAAATGCTAAAACGTGGCATTTTCCTGTGGCATGATCTGTTTTTCTTGCTTAAGGTGACACTAGATCTTAAGGAGTTTATTTGAATGAATCTCGTAAGATATATCTCAAGAGGCGTATGGGGGGAGGGGGCTGAAATGCAAAGTGAATTATAGGAAATATATAAAGTTAGATTTATAGGTCTTCATTTCCACGGTTTTCAGGTTGAATTTTTAAAGCCTGTATCTTTTATAGGGATGTCTTGCATGTACGCCGGCAAGGAAGAAAGGTAAAAATGCTCTTTCCCAGGAAATATGAAAAAACAATGCATAGAAATAGTAAAATGAGAAGTATTTCTACTAAATTCTTGGTAAAAATAAAGCTCCTGGGACCACTTACCCCTCCCAAGTGGCAAATTTCATGGTAATGGTTATGATATTGTCCCACCTCTCCTTTTTCCGGTAAGCAGATGAATATAATTTTGTGTTACACAAAAAAAATTAAAGAGGGGAGCTATTACCCCGCAGCACCCATATTATAGGCTAACTCCGAAAATACTTGCGCAAGGAAGGGACGCAAGGCCGTATCCATAATTTCTGGTCGTGGGTGGGTATTTTTCCTTTGGGAGGAACTACAAAATTAAAAAAAAGCACCAATAAGGTGTTTTATATATTTTTGTTACATTTCTACGAGTAGGACAAATATTTCGGGGGGGTTCAAACCCCTAGCCCCTGGATATGACCTTGAAGGAACATTAAAGATGTATTTATACCACTCTCCTGCCAAAAACCATTAGTATCCCCACAGGCACTTCTATGAGAGCCCAATCCCTTTTCCTATGAGAGCACTCTGACGTCACAACACCCCTGGCAATATTCCCACCCATGGCAAGATTCCTATGAGAGCCGTGGCAAGATTCCTATGAGAGCCCTGGCAAGATTCCCACCACTGGCAGGATTCTCATCCCTGGCAAGATTCCCGTGAGAGCCTTGTTTCTAGGCAAAAATTCCCGCCTTGTTTCTAGGCAAAATTCCCCATGTAGAGAAGCTTATACATGTCCAAACATGCTTCCCAGGTGGTAGAAGCCATATTATTTTTCTTCCTATATATGTCAAAACATGCCTCCCACCAACACTCCCCCACGTTGCTTTTCTATTAAAAGCCATAGAGGACTTTCCCTTCAAATATCCCCAGGTATTCGGTGAAGTCTATAAATGGGCGGGTTAAGGACAATTTCTCATCAGTCTCTTATAACTAGTTGAAGAGAATACAAACATCTAAAATAATAAATAATTCCTACAATGAAGTAAGTGGCTTTTTCTATACCCCACGCCATGACAAAAAAAAACTTTCCATCACGCATTGTTTAGACTCATTTCAAAGAAAAAAAAACCCTCTTTTCACTGTGTAAAAACCCATCACCCCTCCATTCGTTACCATTTAATCCATTCAATAGAAGTTATTCCTTTTTACTCAAAATAGTGTCTTTTTCCCATTATGCATTGAAACCGATAAACTATTAAATTTGATGCATCTCTTTGCGGTCTAAGCAAAAACATATGTGAATAAGGGTTTCAAAAAGGGGATTTCTATCAAAAGGGGAGCTTTGTAAACAACCTCGCACAGAAGGGTTTGCCATCAATAAACCTTGCGGGAGGTAATCCACTTACATAATTCTAGGATATCTGAAAGAGATCCTATTTTCTCCGAAATTAATACTTAATGGAGACATTTTAGGACAAGAAAATTATGTAAAAGGAGGGGGTGCTAACAGAGGCATACGGTGCCTAATAAAAACACTTATTTCCATCCTAAGTATAGACAAAGAATCTAGTTTTTTATAGCTTTTTAAATGATCGAAATTTCGAATTGATACACCTTTTGGCCCTAGAGGAATAATGCTAGTTTATTAAGCTTTAAATACGGCTCTTTTTGCTTTTAATTGCTTTGCCTCTCTAGGCATGTATTTAAATTTTGTTTTCTAAATGGTAAAAATAGGAACATTTATTTCTATTATATGGTTACTAACTGTCGGGTTCATTTCTCACAAGTTGTATAATAGAAATGTTTCATTTCTAAGCCTACTTTTTGCTTTCTTGGAAAGATAGATAATATTGAATATTAACAGCAAACAAGGATTCCGCTTTCTGTGGTTGTTGTAGGGGGTTTATAAAAGGGGGCACTAATTTATACTAAACTTTCTTTCCTTCTGGAAAAGGGGGACGCTACTTTATACTAAACTTTCTCTTCTCTTCTAGAATTTCCCCTCTGTCCACCCTCCATCAAAGAGGGCAAGAGGGAGAGAGGCCACACCGGTGCAGCGGTTTGAGATGGACAGCCCATCCAACTCCTATGTCAGCTATTCAAGACCATCTGCCGTCAAATATGCCGGCCCTATCATGACCACCTATCAAGAGAAGCCCGACCCTTCCAGGGCAATGCCACAACAAGCCTTCACTCCCCGTCAAGCGATGTCCGGCCCTACCGTGCAAGGTGCCTCCCATCAAGAGATGCTTGGGACCTCGAGACACTCCCTAGGCCAACCCCCGACTCAAGTTCCTGTGCAGCCAGCCAGGAAATTAAAGAGAGAATGGGCGGCTGCTCACACGATGGTGAGCCCCGCTGCTCCAACCCGCCAAGCCCGTGACATTGCTGCCCCACTTGCGAAAGATCGTGAATTCACTGGTCCCTCCAACCTCCATCATGAGTTTCCGGAGGCTTCAAGAGCCCACAGCCAAGCTAAAAGCTAATGTTTCGCTTGTCTAAGACATTATAAAAGTTTTCCTGGTGTTTCGTTAGAATATTGAAGCTTCAGGTTATTTGCTCCTCCCTCCTCCTTAGTTTTAAATCACCCAACCCCTCAGAGATATCTAAAAGATGAGACAATTCTTTTCAGCCTAATTTTTAGTATACTCTCGCCTTTTTCAGGCTATAAGGAAACCACTCTTTCTAAATCTAATAAAGTCGTTTTTCACCATTTTTTTTCAATCTAATAATGATGTATTTCGCTAATTTTTTTAGTCTACTGTCAGAGAGCCTTTTTAGACCTTGAATGGTGTTTATTGTTCTTCTTAGTGCTTACTCTTTAGTTTTGCCTTTCAGGTTACTTGCACCCCTCCTCTCCCTTAGTTTTAAAGACTCTGCATTAGGCTGTTTTTCAACTTTTTTTAGGCCTATTTTTTCACCATTTTCTTATTACCTTATATTTTCTGCCTACTAAAGGCATTTCGTCACTATTTTCTGTTCTTTCAAGTGTCTACCTTTGACTTTTCAGGCTCCATACCCCTCCTCTTATTTTAATAGACTCATCACACCAAGAGATAAAAGTAATGTCATTTTTCAGGCTTTGGAGAGAACTTTTCCGCTAATAAGTGCTTACTCGTTTTATATTTTACCTTTTCCCTAGAAAGATCCATGCCCCCTCCAACCTTACTTTTAGAGGACTCTAAATAAAGCTCTTTTGAAATTTTTAGGCCATTTTTTCATTTGTCAGAGACATTAAAAGATTTTTTTTTCGCTTTTCGCTAGAATATTGAAGGTCTCCCCTTCCCCTTAATTTTAAAGACGACCGTCGCACCAAGAGATAAAAAACAATGTCATTTTTCTGGCTTTGAAGGGTACTTTTACACTAATAAGTGCTTACTCGTTCTATATTTTACCTTTTCCCTAGATTATTAAAGATCCATGCCCCTCCCCTTAGTTTTAACGGACTCTAAATAAGGCTCTTTTCAACTTTTTAGGCCAATTTTTCACTTGTCAGAGACAATAAAAGGTTTTTTCTCTTTTCGCTAGAATATTGAAGGTCTCCCCCTTCCCCTTAATTTTAAAGACCATCGTCACACCTAGAGATAATGCGTTCTTTAATATTCTTAGAGTACTAAAGGCATTTTTTCCAAATTAACAGTGTTATCCTTTCAATTTTTCCCACACGGTCGAAATACTGAAGGCAGAGGTTATATGCTATTACACTTCAAATGAAGTAGCTAAGAAGGTTATTTCAAGGTTCCTAATAATGGGGAAATGGGGACACTCATTTTATAGTTAAGAACATGACTCAAAGAGTTTAGGGGGATATGACCCCCTTCTAGTTCCAATCATACCTAAAAAAATTTCCGTTTCCTAGGTCGAAATTGAACGCCTCGTGGCCAATTTCTTTGCTGAAAGAGCCGCACCAGTGGAGGACGCCAATGACGAAATAGTAGCATGAGCAGAGAATCTGCTCACCAAACGGCCAGAGCCAAATTTCCCCTCGGTAAGACCTTTTAATAAACGTAAAATCTTAACTGCTAGTACGGAGGTCCAAGTAAAAAGGGTCTTTAGAGCCTTGTAACATTTCTTAGCAGTAGTGTGGGCATAGGGGGTAATTTTCAATGCTTTATAATACAATGATACATTCCGGCGAGTAGCAAGGGTATATGAGTTTAATGGGGGCATGGTACCCATAATACAGTTAGTAGGGGGGATCTATGATTTCAAGCGGGGCAAGATATTCTTCTATGATACATTATATACTCATTCTATCTTTTAATAGGACCAGCGTGTTCCAATGAGCTAATGTACTCTTATTATTTTCCTAGGTTCACACAGCGACATTGCTTGAAAATATATTGCTGCCGCCACCTTAATTTCGTTACAGTGTCCATCAAAGTGAACACGAGGGGGGTTAAGTACGGGGACGAGTCCGGCTAGTGTGGCTCCTACTAAGTTTAATTTAGATAGTTTTTTGTGGGGTCTCGGTCTTGATTTAGACTATAAATGGGTTGAAGATCAGTTACCATCAAGTGAGGTCGGGACAACGCCCACCATGGACAATGAATTAGGGGAGCAGAGTCGTACCGGCTTGCCTCCAGTATTGCCATAGTTGTATATATCAGAAACCACTTTGCGCAACATTCACGTATATAGGGCTGATTTTGGTGATCCATTCAATTCCCTATCAAGTGGTAGTATTTACATGGATCCTATAGAAACCACACACTCCTGTGTCAGCAGGATTCAGGCACTTCTCGAAAACCATATGCGGGAGGCGGGAGGACGGGATTCAATAAAAGCATCCATCACGTTTAAAATCTTTTTTAAAAATAAAAGTTAGGGTGTTTTGCACGAGGATCATATACAGACAAGAATGCAGGAGCTGCACCCTGACTTGCATAATTGTGAGGGTGTGTTTTCGGATTGGGTGGGTGCAATTTTTAATATAATGGAGGGGTATAATGAAAACGGGAGTGGGTTATCGGTTTTATTTACGTAAAAATCAGAGCTTATTATAACTAAATTTTAAAAGGAATTTGTTTTAAGAGGCGGGAGGGAGAAGAAACATTTTAAAAAATATAATGCAAATATAAAGGTACTAAGGGTGTACAACCCTTCTTTTTAGAAACGGGCTTGGAGTGTTTCAAATATTCCGTCTTTGTTGCGGGACATAAACCCTTGAAGATGAATGGCATTAGTTAGACATATTGGAAGATTGGGCACTAAATGGCGGTGGGGAAGGTGCGAAATTTCGAAAAAAGAAAGTAGTTTTTAATTTTTTTAAGGGGCAATATCCACTTACACTCAAGAGGATTGATATTTTTGAAAGGGCAAAAGTTTATTTAAAAGTTGGGGTTACTATGTTACAATTTGATGAAGAGTATGAAGATGGGGAACTAAGTGATAAAGAGGGGGTAATTTATTCCGCAAGGGCACCGTCCATTGAATCAGCGAAACATCTGGATATGGCTTCTCTAGAGCCTGCCAAAGATCCTGAATCAATTGGACATTTTTTTCTTATCCCCCATGTTAGTCGGGTTTTAAGTGAAGGTATGAAACGGGATGAGACTTTCTACTACTGCCCAATGTGTCTTTCAAGATTTCGTAGTGAATTAAAATTAAATATTAAGAAATTAAGACACCGCAAGCGTCGTGGGTACCAGTCTGTGGAAACAGTTTCAGGGGACAATGCTGCCTTGCGTTTCAAAAGCTTTCAGAACACGCTGTTGCAGAGCAACAAGGTATCATTGGACATTGAAGCTGCGCTCACGGATGTCTCAGATCCGTCAAGTTTGAATCATGTGAAAAGACATAAAGCCATTGTGATCTCTTTTGCGCATGCGCGAAGAGATTCAAGTAATACCATGCAATTGGTAGATTTTATTGAGACGTTGGTTGGAGAAGATTGTGTTGCCACAGCTATCGTTGCTCTTATTAAAACATTAAATGAGGCAATTTTACGGCTGCGCCTTACACACTATCAAATGAATCTATCATCAAAAGACGAGTTGGATATTAAAAATCTAGATAGTTGTTGGGTTTGCAAGAAAAAAAATAACGAGGGCGATGCGAAAGCAAGCGATCATGAACATTTATAGCAGGAAATTTCGTCAAGGGGAAGTAACTTTCGGGGGCTTGCGCATAAATCGTGTAATTGAAATGTTAGACAGCAATACGTTTTACCGATTTACATGCACAATTCCAATTATGACTTGAAATTCATATTACCAGCGTTGGCATGATTGCAGAAATGTGAAGTTCCAGATGACGCATGGGTAGATGGTTCTTTTTCATATAACATCATACCGAAATCATCTGAAAAGCTGCTAGTCTTAGAATTCAAATAGCAAACAATTGAGAATGGTAAAGCGTACTTGAATAAAATCTGTTTCCTTGATTCCTTTAGTTTTTTTCCCCAAATCTCTAAGTCAACTCATTCAGTTACAGAAAAGTGATGATTTTAATAGTTTCCCATTCCTCAAACAGCTTTTTCCAGTTGAGGAATTGTATGACTTATTTACGTTTAAGAGCATATACCCTTACAAGTATTACAGCTCCGCCTCAAAGCTAAGTGAGGAAAAATTACCGCCCATCGCAGAATTTTATGATTCAATTTGCGATCGTCAATACACCACTGTCGATTTGAATTAGCAAAGAGGGTTTAGGCAAAGGAAGATGGTAAAAATGGGTGGGATTATTGTAAAATGTACATGGCAAGTGATGTATTGACCTTGTTGATATCGTCTGTAAAAACACAGACAAAATTCATTTAGAATTTGGGGTGGATTTTGGTTATTATTTTTCCACTCCTCCTCTGGTGATGGACTTAATTCTTAAAATCAGTAATGAAGAAATAGATCTGATCACCAACGTGGATCAGCACCTGTTTTTAGAGAGATCCACGCGGGGAAGGTATATTTTCCACTGGTATCGTAACCTTAAAACCGACCCCAATGGAAGACGCACCGGTGAAAAGTCGGATGCCGTTTTCTTGGATATGAATTCCCTTTATCCGTCGGCAATGTCTCACTTTTACTTGCCATGTGGGAATTACCAATGGCTTGACGATCCTTCTGCTCCATATTCCCCCAACATCTACACTATTGAGGAAAATGAACCACAAGGACCGTTTTTCGAAATTGACGGTGAAATACCTCTGGAACTTCATGACTCGGTAAAAGACTTCGTTTTCCTCTGCATCAATAGACCGGAGACTAGGAAGTCTTTGAGTCCCTACAATTTATCATTAGTAGAGAATAAGGTATGCATTGGACACCTTCAAAACAAAAGCTTATTGCCGACCTGGAGCCGAAACGGAATATTGTTGTACCCCACGTTCTTTTGCGGTGGATACTTACCAACGGTTTCAATATCACAAGGATTCATAGAGCCCTCCAATCTAATCAAAAACCTTATATGAAGAAGTTTTTTAACACCTTTGTCAATAAACGGTCTCAAGCAAAAGCAAAGGTCGAAAAAGAAATCTTTAAGCTCATTTTAAATTCGGCCTTTGGTAAAATGTGGGAGAGTGTGCGTAACAGGAGTCTTTGTGACGCTGTGACTGACCCAAGAGAATGTGCCCAAATCATTGTGGATGCAAACTTCATATAATTCACAATCATAGACTCCAATATGGTCCTTTTACATAGAAAGAAGAGAAATGTAGTTTTAAATAGAAAAATTGCCACTGGCAGTACCATTTTAGAAATTCTGAAAAAACTAATTTTGGAGTTTTATTAGAATGTGTGTAAGCGCCAATGGCTGGGGATGGGACGAGTTCAGGTGTATTATGGAGACACCGATTTACTCCTGTTGAAAGTTAAAACAGATAATCTGTTACATGATTTGGAAAATGGAGAGCACATTAGCTCTCGGATGGATTATACAAACCGGGACGAGTCTCTTTATCCGGGGCTGGTGAAATGCCAGGCCCCAATTCAGTTGCTTAAATTAAAATCAGAGAAGGGAAGTGACTAGGTATCTCATGGCGTATTTCCTGGTCCGAAGGTGTATTGCGTGGAAATGCACAATGAGACTACCAAAAAAGTCTGTAAGGGGGTGCCATTATACTATGTAAAGGAAAATTTCAACATGAGTGTTTATTTAGTTCCAAGAGCGAGTGTCATGGCCATTCGCTCTTTAAACTATAAAAACTATACAGTTCGAGTGGAAAAATGCCATGTCCACCATATCGGAAAAAGTCTACGTACTCGAGGGTGGTGTGAAAGTACTACCACATGGCCACTACCTTACTTCATATCGAGTTGAATGTGTAAATTTTAGAAAGCAACTCGGTCTGGAGAGAGCAGTATAATTGAGGGAGGGGGCCGTCTGTTGGGGGTGGAGGGCCTTTTTTCCGTTGCCAGCTCAGCACTGCCCTTTTTTATCTATTTATATTTTTTTCGTTATCCAAAGTGGTAGTTTTCAATGTTTTTTAAGTGTTTATTTACATTCCCCCGGGGGATGTATGGGTGCGGGCCAGGCCACCCTCGTTCACTGGCCACTACGAGTGTCGGCCGCTGTGCCTGAAACTTCCGGTCGCTGGCCGTCAGGGTCGTGATAAAGTGTCTATTTAAATGTTTTTTAATGTATATTGTAAATATATATTTTTATGTTGCTGTATATATTTGTAAATTAAAGAAAACATGTATATTCTATTTCCTTTGAGTATTTATTGAACAGATTGAGGTTAGGTTTGGCTAGTTGCATTTTGACATTGGAAGAGTATGTATCAATTTAAAACACCATTCAGATCTTTTCTTTGCGGACCGTCCATGTCAGGCAAAACAACACTTTTAACGAAAAAAGTTCAAAACTGCGATAAAATATTTTTAGAGAATCCGAAAAATATGTTTTATTGCTATAGTGTGTGGCAAGAATCTTATGGTAAAATAAAGAATATTGATCCAAGCATAAAATTCATACAAGGACTTGACGTGTTTACTAGTATTGCTCCAAACTCGTGGTTGATTATTGACGATTTAGCTGAATATATTAAAGAATGGTCTCAGGAAATTTTACAATTATTCACGGTCCGGTCCCATCTAGAAAAAATTCTGTAACTGTTCTGCTCCATAATCTTTTTTATCAGATTAAAATGTAAGAGAAAACTTGTATTGAATTGTACCTACTATATCATCTATAGAGTTGTTCACGATTCAAGTTTCCTTATAACTCTAAACAAACAAATCTACCCTGGCAAACCCAAATTTTACTTTCCGCATACAATCAAGCTACTAATAAACCTTATGGTTACATATTATTAGACATAAATCAAAACATGCTCGAAGCGTTGCGTGTAGTCACTGATATTTTCGATAATAAAATTACCGTATATCTACCGGTGAATAGTAAAAAAGGTCATTAGTTGCTATCATAACGTTGAAGAAGCTACATAAACACTGAAATCTATTTTCCATACGAGCCAATTCAAAACCGTGGCTTAGGAAAAAAAATACTCAAACATGGCGTTGACAAGGTATTTATTAATCTCTTATCGGAATTTTGTTTAAGTTTAACGGAAGCTAATATTCAACTGTCAGATGGTGTTAAGCAACAGACAAAGCAACATCGGTCATTTTTATGTGCTCTAGTTTGCAAAAAGAAAGCAAATTGTACAAGAAAACGTCTTGTTCAAGCGGGTGGTAGTTTTTCACAGTTACTACCAATAATCGCAGGACTTGTAAACACTATTCTCTAGAAATGGCTAAACCCTACAAATTGACGCCATTCGAACTTGCTCTTTGACCCAAAGAGCACTTTGAAGATAATATTGATAAATTTATTAACAATGAAACAATTACCGATGATGAAAACTTAATTTTACTTCAAAATTCCCTTCGTCGTGTCAACAAACATAAACCTTATCGTGAAAAACCGCTCAAAGTCAATGTCATTGATCAACCTTCTGAAAATAGTGTAACACCGAAAAAAGAAGATTTATTAACAAGTATTGAAGATTTGTTGCCTCAATCCTATCGTGAACAAGGTAAAAGACTCTTGACGTATCTCGCTGAAAATAAAAAAATTGACGAGAAAAAGAATGAAATTAAATTTCAGGGAAATCTCTACAATTTAATTGATTTATTATTGGATCTGATTGGAAATCGTGAAAGAGTCGATTCCATTGATATTAATCTATATAATTTTTTAAAGTCGTCAAATTTTCCTAAAAGTGTTATGAGCAATAAGTAAATTCTAAAGAAATTAAATTGTGCAAGAACATAGTCTATCAACAACATTAAAGGTAGAAAATCGTGATTTTAAATCTTTCTTGGAAAAGACTAGTAAACCTAGTGACAGTTTGAAAACGGTAGCTAGACAAAAGCCAAGACGTATTGACTCGCCCGCTAGTATGCAAAAGGGTAGTGGGTGCTTAACAACACGTTTACGTTAAAAATGGATCAAGTTTTGCAAGGTGTTAATGAGTTATGAATAATCTCGCACAAAACTTGCTAAGGTTACTGAAATTAAAAAGAAGCAAGGAAGCTTTACAAAGCAAACCTAGTTATGCTCTTCATCGAAATCATAGGGTTTATGGTAATCACTATCGAAAAACTAAAGCTTTTTACCCTCTGCATATATTACTAGTGGATCTTTTGACTCTAGACATGATTCAAAGGCGTCATAATAAACCCTACAAGTGACCTTGCAATAAGTGTTTTTAGTCGCTATGCATATGCAGTTCCATTGCTGTCAAAGAGATACAATGAAGTTGCTAAAGCCCTTGCATCCATCTTTGAACAAGATTCAAACATACCGTGGAAGTGAATTTGGTAATCCGCATGTAAACAAAATTCTATTGAAGTATAATACAATCCTCTATCAGAGTCCTATAAAGGCGGCATTGGCTGAACGCTTAATACGAACAATTTGACTTTTAAATTCAAGATATTGTACATTGAGAAATACGGCTGCTTTTATTCAAGATTTGGATAAAATTATGTTGACTCATAATCAACGTCCTCACCGATCCTTGTTCAATGCTAGCCCTAGATAGGCTAGATTGGGCAATCATAAACGATCAATATGTAATTGAAAATATGAATTCATTTGAATATCCTTTTGTCATATTATCAAATAAGGAGTTTGGGACTATGAATGAATTGTGTCGTGCTATCAAAAAACAAATTCATGTCGTAAAAATGGTGCATTTCAATTCAATTATTCAAAGGAAGAGGGTAAAACCTAAATTAAATCACCCGTTGACAATGGAAAGGTTATTCTCAATGATAATCTAAGAGAAATTCTTGGTTTTAAACATAATGTAATCAATGTTAAAAGGGCAGGAAGCGCTAGTGGCATGAATCGTGTCATTTTTTTAGAGTATCCAACCGCCTTCTCCTCGGACAGTTGCATATTTCTTTACGCTTCCTTTGTTGAGAGAACAAGAGTCGGTAATTCAAATGTCCCCTCCTACGTGTTCTTGAACGAAAAACATCTAATGACCATATACATCACTACAATATAAAACACCTTAAATACATTCCAGTCAACACTTCGTATTTGGAGCTCTGTCAGCTAACATTAAGAAGCGAAATGGATGATCCACTAACAATAAGAAAAGGTTTGGCTGTGATTACATGTCATTGTCGACCCATTCAGTGAAATGGCTAATAGAACTCAGTTTGTATGTTCCGATATTTATTGCTATGTTGCTACTCTTGTACCACGTCAGTTAGGACATGGAATGGACTATTATAGGGGTCGTTTGTCAATGTCCGGGTACGGTCTCTGCAGTTAATTTGCTAAGCTGTTTCGCTCTGCACGACCCTGAGTAGAAAATATATTGCACCGGTCGCAGCAGATTTTGCGCCCTCTACATCACATTATTTCAGGTCGAGCGCAATATCCCTTGGTGATCGATTGAAGCAATGTGGAAAAAGGTTTAAAAAGGGTGCGAAAGACCTCATCACTTATCAGTCTTTAGTCAGCCTGGAAGCGTAAAGCATCAAAGAAAATAAAAAGATCCAAAAAGGATTTCTTATCCTAGAAAAAATGGCAATTCTACCACATAAAGATTCTCAACCTTTAGTCACCTCATCTCTTAATCTTTTCAATGCGGAAAATGTAGATGTCAGTGTAAAACATGGATACTATGAACAATTTTACCCGCAACAAACGCTCTCTGAAAATGTCCATTTTCAAATTTATTCAAATGAAGATTACTTTATCAATTAGAATTCGACATTGATAGATTTAAATATCATTGTTAGAAAACCTAACAATGAAAAACCAGCTGCAGTCAAGGGGTTATCCTATGAAAGTTGTATACTACACAATTTGTTACGACAAATAAGTGAGTAGATAAATGGAACATTGGTGAGCACGAGCAATAATCTTTCAAATTATGCAAGTTATATACAATTCATGTTGATGAATCCAATGTCTTAGAAGCAGTTAAGGGGACACGCACTAGGTTATGAATATAAAACAGATAGTGACACTACCTATATTCTTAGAGAGGCGACAACTAAAGATTTACATTTAGTTGGGAAACTAAATCATGAGATATTTAATATACCTCAATAGTGGCCTCCCTATGTAAAGATTGATAAAAAACGACAACTTGTACCGTCCAATTATATTATGCGAAAAGTACTGGACGCTGCACCCGATGTAGCAGTCTCGCTCACGTCGGCAATGCTCCATGTACGAAAACAACAAGTTACGAGATCTGTTGCTTTGGCTATTGAAAAATTCAGAGCTACTGAAAATAATATCAAATTGTTCGTACCTCCTACAATCACGAATCAACACAATATTTCTACAGGTACGCGTACCTATACCGATTCTTCATTTATCAATGGCAAAATTCCTTCAAAATTGGCATTGGCTTTTGTAAAAAGCGCTAGTGCTGTTTTATCATGGACTGATTCCCCGCATAAATTTGAACTTTTTGGATTTTCATCGCTTGTGTGTAAAGTAAAAGGAATCCCACTCTACAATTTATCCTTTGATAAATCCTACAGGAACCTATATGAACTGACAATGTAATCCCTAGATGGAGATTCTCAATAATTCAAGGATGGTATAAGTGAAGAAATGTTTGCGAAAACTCATGGCATCATTGTATCGGATTTGTCCGGTATTCCAGATATGAGTATTGTCCGAACGAGTAATGTGCGGTTAGGGTGTACCTATGCCAATTCGTTCGAGGAAAGTATTGCATTAATCTCACTAAATCAATTTGAAACCTGTTGGGAAATTATCCCTGACAGCAGTGTTTTATTAGACTTCGCGCCATGAACACGAATCAAATAATCAGCGTTTTTAATATGGACCCCCTACCTGTCAAAATATAAATCCTATTGCATACCTTCAGATTTCCTAGAGCATATTCAATATGTTAACAATACTATTATAATTGTTAATAGCAGTCCATCACTAGTAATGACGGGGCATTGGTTATGCATCTTTCAAAAAAGAAGCAATACATAATTTTTTGATCCAGTTGACCTATCGTATAAATTCTACACACCTCGTATTAAAAATAGTCTTAAGCAGAGCCGAAAATTTATTATTAAAAATCCGAAGCGGGTAAAGGATCTATCAACGAAAAGTTGTGGTTTTCATGCCCTATTATATTTTATTTATTGAAGTCGTGGATATTCTTACATGGGATCCCTCAAGATTTATGGCAACAATCCTCGATTGAACGTCTTTCTAGTTGAAAATTCTCTTTCCTGCCTCTATAATATAAATTTCTGGGCCTTAAAAGTGAAATGCTTTACAAATGTATGTAAATTTGTTTATTAGTAAAATTTATATATATATATACAAAACACTGTGTCCTTTAGATTTCTTCTTCTACGTATAGGTAATCATCAGAAAAGAAAAGTGGTAACAGCTCATCAGGGTTCAACTTGTATTCATCTTGACGTGCTTCAGGGTCACATTTTCTTCAATATAGTGTAACTTCAATTTTATTAAATCTCTTTGTAAAGTCAATAATACTACTCTGATTCATATTATAAAATTCACGTGTTTCAATTTGCTTATTTGAAGCAATATTATATACAAAATTCTCATATGAAGAATAACTTTCTGTAACAGCCGAATAAAAGTATGTAGGTTTATAATCAAAGTAGCCAGTATCTTTACAACGATATCGTAAAAACCAGGCTGTTTTATTATTTCTGCAATTGAAAAGTAGACCAGGTTCTTCTTCCCAAAACAGTTTAAATCCACTACGATATCAGTCTCTTAAAAATAAACTGAACTCACACTTAGGGTTTTTCGCGATCATGCCAGGGTAAGTATTTTCCCATTGATCGCATTTATCATAGTGAAAATTGGAGCCTAAGGATCCTCTGTTATGAGAGTCACAAATCTCTTCAAAACTGCACTTCATATCCTCTATACAATTTACATGGATTGCATAATTTGAACTTTTCATTATAGTCATCAGCAAAAGTACAATTCTCACAGGATGACGAGCTTCCCAAAGTATACAGGCATAATAGGCATGTGTAAAACATTTTTCGATGTTGACACTCTCACTTCCAAAAACAAACTGACTTGGGAATCAATAAAAATGTCACCTAAGAGCGTCACAAAAATTGCCGTCTTAATATTGGTTAAGAGCAACACCACAAAACCATTTTGTATTGTCTCAATTAATATATATACAAATCGAGTAAAAGCCTAGGGACCACGACGACGAAGTCTCATACAATAGTCCAAAGATTGGGAATCAGTTGCCATTTATCGTTAAGCATTTCTCGAGAAGCTTTCGTTGAAGAGATAATTCCAGAAAGTCATCATCTAAAACTAACCATTGCTCCAATTTTACGAGATTACGTAAGATTTACTGGTTCTCAAATCTATCCATTTTAACACTCTCACTACAAAATACAGACTAACCGTTTTCTATAAATTGTTCTCTTCAGTATATTTCGCTAGCGCATTTAATCCATCTTGTAGTCTCTGTATATGCACTATATTCACCTTAGTCTTAAAATGACATAAAACATACGTAAAGCATAAAAAATTCACTTTTAAGCTAGATTCCTTAACGTATGTAGATGTTTGTTGTCTGAAACCTATGATTTGGGGTACATGGTTTACTATTTCGCACTTTTTTGATCTTGGTTTCTTAGCCTGTAATAGGAGTGTCTTGTCTGAAATCTATGATTTGGGGTGTTTGGTTTACTATTTTAGAGTTTTCTTAGCTAGGTTTCTTAACCTTTCGTAGGTTTTTGTTGCATGAAACTCATGATTTGGGATGTCTAGTTTGCTATTTTGGACTTTTCTGAGCTAGATTTCCTAACCTTTCGTAGGTGTATGTCTGGTTTTATTAATAATATTTGATTTTCTAATAAAGTTGGGTTTTAAGTTTCAGAAATAAGAACATCCACGTTTAAAATACATCTGATTTTATTAATACTATTTTATTTTTTTCAATAATTGGGTACATTTTTTGCATATTGTTTTTTAAATAAAATTTGGTTTTAGTTTTCAGAAATATGATCATCCCAGTTTAAAAGACATCTGATTTTATTAATAACATTTTCTTAGCTAGGTTTCTTAACCTTTCGTAGGTTTTTGTTGCATGAAACTCATGATTTGGGATGTCTAGTTTGCTATTTTGGACTTTTCTGAGCTAGATTTCCTAACCTTTTGTAGGTGTATGTCTGGTTTTATTAATAATATTTGATTTTCTAATAAAGTTGGGTTTTAATTTTCAGAAATAAGAACAACCATGTTTAAAATACATCGGATTATATTAATAATATTTGATTTCTTTTAATAATTGGGTACATTTTTGCATTTAAAAAAAATAAAGTTGGGTTTTAGTTTTCAGAAGAATGAACATCCCAGTTTAAAATGCATCTGATTTTATTAGTAACATTTTCTTAGCTAGGTGTTTTCACCTTTCGTAGGTTTTTATTGCATGACACTCATGATTTGGGGTGTCAAGATTGCTATTTTGGACTTTTCTGAGCTACATTTTCTAACCTTTCGTAGATGTATGTCTGGTTTTGTTAATAATATTTGATTTTCTAATATAGTTGGGTTTTAATTTTCAGAAATAAGAACATCCATGTTTAAAATACATCTGATTTTATTAATAATATTTGATTTCTTTTAATAATAGAGTACATTGTTGCACATTTTTTTAAATAAAGTGCGGTTTTAGTTTTCAGAAATATGCACATCCCAGTTTAAAATACATCTGATTTTATTAATAACATACGATGTTTTTAATAGAGTTGGATTCTAATTTTCAGAAATATGAACATCAAAGTTTAAAAAACATCTGATTTTATTAATAGCATTGATTTTTTTTACTAAAGTTGGGTTTGATCCAAGACCATATTGGGTACATTTTTGCATATTTTTTAATAAACTGAGGTTTTAGTTTTCAGAAATATGCATATCCCAGTTTAAAATACATCTGATTTTTTTTTTAATAAAATTTTCTTAGCTAGGTTTCTTAACCTTTCGTAGATGTGTGTTGCATGAAACTCCTGATTTGGGATGTTTAGTTTGCTATTTTGGACTTTCTTTCTGAGCTATATTTCCTAACCTTTCGTAAGCATATGTCTGGTTTTATTATTAATATATGATTTTCTAATAAAGTTGTGTTTTAATTTTCAGAAATAAGAACAACCATGTTTAAAATACATCGGATTTTATTAATAATATTTTATTTCTTTTAATAATTGGGTACATTTTTGCATTTAAAAAAAATAAAGTTGGGTTTTAGTTTTCAGAAATATGAACATACCAGTTTAAATACATCTGATTTTATTAATAACATTTTCTTAGCTAGGCTTCTTAACCTTTCGTAGATGTGTTTTGCATGAAACTCATGATTTGGGATGTCTAGTTTGCTATTTTTGACTTTTTTTTCTGAGCTAGATTTCTTAACCTTTTGTAGGTTTATGTCTGGTTTTATTAATAATATTTGATTTTCTAATAAACTTGGGTTTTAATTTTCAGAAATAAGAACAAACTTATTTAAAATACCTCAGATTTTATTAATAATATTTGATTTCTTTTCATAATTGGGTACATTTTTGCATTTAAAAAAAATAAAGTTGGGTTTTAGTTTTCAGAAATACGAACATCCCAGTCTAAATTCATCTGGTTTTATTAATACCATTTTCTTAGCTAGGTTTATTAACCTTTCGTAGGTGTGTATTAGATGAAACTCATGATTTGAGGTGTCTAATTTGCTATTTTGGACTTTTCTGAGCTAGATTTTCTAACCTTTCGTAGATGTATGTCTGGTTTTATTAATAATATTTGATTTTCTAATAAATTTGGGTTTTAATTTTCAGAAATAAGAACAAACTTATTTAAAATACCTCAGATTTTATTAATAATATTTGATTTCTTTTAATAATTGATTACATTTTTGCATATTTTTTTTAATAAAGTGAGGTTTTAGTTTTCAGAAATAAGCTATCCCAGTTTAAAATACATCTGATTTTATTAACAACATATGATTTTTTTTAATAAAGCTGGATTCTAATTTTAAGGAAATATGAACAAGAAATATGAACATCACAGTTTAAAAAACATCTGATTTTATTAATAACATTGATTTTGTTTAATAAAGTTGGGTTTGATCAAAGACCTCATTGGGTACATTTTTGCATATTTTTTAATAAAGTGAGGTTTTAGTTTTCAGAAATATGCACATACCGGTTTAAAATACATCTGATTTTATTCATAACAATTGATTTTTTTTAATAAAGTTCAAGTTTTATTTTCATAAACATGAACATCACAGTTTAAAAACATCTGATTAAATCTGGATTTGAATTTTCAGAAATATGGACATCACAGTTTAAAAAACATCTGATTTTATTAATAACATTGATTTTTTAATAAAGTTGGGTTTGATCCAAAGCCTCATTGGGTACATTTTTGCATATTTTTTTTTAACAAAGTGGGGTGTTAGTTTTGAAAAATATACACATCCCAGTTTAAAATACATCTGATTTCATTAACAACATTTGATTTTTTTAATAAAGCTGGATTTTAATTTTCAGAAATATGAACATCACAGTTTAAAAAACATCTGATCTTATTAATAACACTAATTTTTTTTAATAAAATTGGGTTCCATTGGGTACATTTCTGCATTTTTTTTAATAAAGCTGAATATAAATTTTCAGGAATACAAACATCACAGTTTAAAGAACATCTGATTTTATTAATAACATTGATTTTTTTAATAAAGCTGGGTTTAATCCAAGCGGTCATTGGGTAAATTTTTGCATAGTTTTTTAATAAAGTGATGTTTTAGTTTTCAGAAATATACACATCCCAGTTTAAAATACATCTGATTTTATTAACAACAAATGATTTTTTAATAAAGTTGGATTTTAATTTTCAGATATATGAACATCACAGTTTAAAAAACATATGATTTTATTAATAACATTTATTTTTTTTAAATAATGTTGGTTTTGGTCCAAGGCCTCATTGGGTACATTTTTGCATATTTTTTAATAAAGTGAAGTTTTAGTTTTCAGCAATAAGCACATCCCAGATTAAAATAAATTTGATTTGATTAATAAAAATTGATTTTTTTTAATAAAGTTGGATTTTAATTTTCAGAAATATGAACATCACAGTTTAAAAACATCTGATTTTATTAATTACATCGAATTTTTTTAAAAAAGTTGTTTTTTTTTCATTGAAATGCACCTTTTCAATACAGTTTTCGTGTCTAAACTTCATCTATTATTAAAATAATTTGAATATTGTTCTCGTATGTAATAGTCAACCTGGTGGCTATGGTTTACTCTTTACTAACATTTTTCCAGGGGGGGCTAAATGCACCCTTTGAATATAATTTTCGTGTCTAAAATTCATCTATTATTAAAATGATTTGAATATTGTTCTCGTATGTAATAGTCTTCTGGTGGATATGGTTTACCCTTTACTAACATTTTTCCAAGGGGGGCCACCACTGTTTATCGACATTAAATTATTAAGAAGGCTATTTTTTCTTTGAAATACATGTCAATACCTCTCCTTCTTGGGATATTATATTTGTGAAGAAAAAAAGAAAAAAACAGCACTCAAAATCAAAGACAGAGCAGACCATTAACCTCTATGAGTAACACTTTTAATAATTAGACATTTATCATCTTTAATGACATAGATATATCCGTTAATTGTTTTCATTAGTAATTGACTACAAATATGCTAGGAAAAAACCCGTCCAGTTCATTTTGCTGTATATATCGTAAACTTGGGGAGGGGAAGAGCTCCTATTTAAAAATTAAACTTAAACAAAATTCTATACCTTTCAAAAGTGTCATTATTTTTTCCAAACCCACGGTAAAAATGTGTTTATTGTTTTATTGCGCGTTTAAGTCAAACAGCTCGTGGTAACAAACTATAAGGAGCGACTCGGACCATCTAGTTAAAATTTTAAGACAACTATTTTTACTCAGTGTAGTAGAACGGTGCAGCAACTATGTCATTAGGAATATTGAGCATGTCAAACCCACAATTATGCCAAATTTTGGATTCATATAGAACAAAAAAAAACGAAAATACATAAAATACTTTTCATGAAGATGACTCTGTCAATAAAAAAACGAACAGAAATTCATCTAAAAAAACAAGCTACTGGAACTTTAAATCAAACATGAATTTCATTACTGAGATAGTACTAAACAAAAAAAAAATAAAATAAAAGTCTTACAACGTTTGGACTATTCATCGCTATTCTCTGATTAGTGTATCTTTAGTTCAAAGTAGACTGTTCTATGAATCAACATATACAGAGTTATATTTTGAATGAAAGTAGCGGTAAACAACATTCAATATTTAGATTAACCTATGTTATTAAAGAAATAGAAAAACAAGCAAATGTCTCCTCTCACTTACAAACACACAGAACTATCGCCCTGAGACCGTTATATTAATCAGATAATATATTACCATTTAATTCCCAGCTGGGAATTAAATGATGAAATTCATATTTCATTTAAAGTTCCAGTAGCTTGTTTTTTAGATGAATTTCTGTTCGTTTTTTTTATTGACAGAGTCATTTTCATGAAAAATATTTTATATTTTTTCGTATTTTTCTATATGAATCCAAAATTTGGCATAATTGTGGGTTTGACATGCTCAATATTCCTAATGACATAGTTGCTGGACCATTTACTATACTGAATAAAAATAGTTGTCTTAAAATTTTAACTAAATGGTCCGAGTTGCTCCTCATAGTTTGTTACCACGAGCTGTTTGACTTAAAAGTGCAATAAAACAATAAACACCTTTTACCGTGGGTTTGGAAAAAATAATGACACTTTTGAAAGGTATAGAATATATCATGTAAGTTTAATTTTTATAGAGGAGCTCTTCCCCTCCCCAAGTTTACTATATATATTTACAGCAAAATGAACTGGATGTGTTTTTTCCTAGCATATTTATAGTCATTTACGAATGAAAAACTATTAACGGATATATCTGTGTCATTAAAGATGATAAATGTCTGATTATTAAAAGTGTTACTCATAGAGGTTAATGGTCTGCTCTGTCTTTGATTTTGAGTGCTGTTTTTTTCTTTTTTTTCTTCACAAATATAATATCCCAAATATGAGAGATATTGACATGTATTTCAAAGAAAAAATAGCCTTCTTAATAATTTAATGTCGATAATCAATAGTGGCCCCCCTTGGCAAAATGTCAGTAAAGGGTAAACCACATCCACCAGATTGACTATTACATACGAGAACAATATTCAAATCATTTTAATAATAGATGCATTTTAGACACGAAAATTATATTGAAAAGGTGCATTTCAATGAAAAAAAAACAAATTATAAAAAAATCGATGTTATTAATAAAATCAGATGTTTTTTAAACTGTGATGTCCATATTTCTGAAAATTAAAATCCAACTTTATTAAGAAAAAAATCAATTGTTATTAATAAAATCAGATATATTTTAAACTGGGATGTGCTTATTTCTGAAAACTAAAACCTCACTTTATTAAAAAATATGCAAAAATGTACCCAATGAGGCCTTAGATCAAGCCCAACTTTATTAAAAAAAAAATCAATGCTATAAATAAAATCAGATGTTTTTTAAACTGTGATGCTCATATTTCTGAAAATTAAAATCCAGCTTTATTAAAAAAATCATATGTTGTTAATAAAATCAGACGTATTCTAAACTAGGATGTGCATATTTCCGAAAACTAAAACCTCAATTTATTAAAAAAACATGCAAAAATAAACCTAATGAGGGCTTGGACCAAACCCAACTTTATTAAAAAATTAATGTTATTAATAAAATCAGATGTTTTTAAATTGTGATGTTCATATTCCTGAAAATTAAAATTCAGCTTTATTAAAAAAAATGCAAAAATGTACCCCAACTTTATTAAAAAGAATCAGTGTTATTAATAAAATCAGATGTTTTTTAAACTGTGATGTTCATATTTCTGAAAATTAAAATCCAGCTTTATTAAAGAAAATCAAATGTTGTTAATAAGATCAGATGTATTTTAAACTGGGCTTATTATATTTCTGAAAACTAAAGCCTCATTTCATTAAAAAAATGTACCCAATGAGGCCTTGGATAACACCCAACTTTATTAAAATATCAATGTTATTAATAAAATCAGATGTTTTTTAAACTGTGATGTTCATATTTCTGAAAATTATAATCCAGCTTTATTAAAAAATATGCAAAATATACACAACTTAGATTCATTTAACTTCACTAACATGATCCTCATATTTTCTTTTTAAGTTTCAGGAGGCACAATCAGTTTTTGACGATAGTCAGTGGAGGGATCTAGAGGATGAGGTTACAATATCCAATATTGAAAAGTCACTAGACCGGGGCGAGAAAGATGAAACTCCAGAAACACTGCAGCTGGCATGGGACGATAATACTAGAGAGTTTTTCCCCCACCCACTAAAAGACGGAAAGAAGCTATGGTTGAGGATATGCAGCAGAATGAAAATATTATGGAGTCCCCCCACCCAATAAATGACGGAAAGAAGCAATAAAGGAGACATTTATCAATGATGAAGATGACATCACCATCGAGACATCACCATCGGTTCAAGATGATGAAGTCACAGTCTTAATAACTACAGAGTGTATAGATTTATGTGTAAATGCATTATTTCAATAAATCACTTTTTTAAATGTAGAAAATCGTGTCTTTTAGAATCATGCGATAGTTTTACAGATAGAAACATATTGAAATTCATAACATGGAAAGAAAACAAAAAAACAAACCCAACTTTATTAAAAAAATCATATGTCATTAATATAAAAAAAAATCTGAAAACTAAAACCCCACTTTATTAAAAAAAAATCCAAAGATGTATCCCAATGAGGCCTTGAATCAAACCCAACTTTATTAAAAAAATCAATGTTATCAATAAAATCAGAGGTATTTTAAACTGTGATGTTCATATTTCTGAAAATTAAAACCCTTCTTTATTAAAAAAACATTACAAAAATGTGTCCTAATTATTAAAAAATCAAATATTATTAATAAAATCAGATGTATTTTAAACATGGAAGTTCTTATTTCTGAAAACTAAAACCCAACTTTATTTGAAAATCAAATATTCTTAACAAAACCAGACATACACCTACGAAAGTTTAGAAAATCTAGCTCAGAAAAGTCCAAAATAGCAAGCTAGACATCCCAAATCATGAGTTTCATGCAATACACACCTACGAAAGGTTAAGAAACCTAGCTAAGAAAAGTCACACCTATGACAGGCTGTGAAACCTAGGTAAAAAAAGTGCCAAATAGTAAACTCAGCACCCCAAATCATAGGTTTCAGACAAGATACATCTAAAAATGTTATGAAATCTAGCTTAAATATGAATTTTTTATGCTTTAAGAATGTTTTATGTCATTCTAAGACATATAAAAAAAGTTGAAATAAAATTATCATGTTAAAAAATAAACTTCTAAAAATTATGAAAAAATGGGGGGGGGGGTCCAAAAAGATGGAAGGAGGGGGCCCCTTTGAGGTTGGGGATTTGATGGAAAAAATGTTAGTAAAGGGTAATCCTTATCCACCAAATTGGCTATTATATACAAGACCAATATTCAAACCATTTTAATAATTGATGAATTTTAGACACAGAAATTATAATGTAAAGGCGTATTTCAAAGAAAAAATAGCCTTCTTAATAATTTAATGTCGATAAACAGTGGTGGCCCTCCTTGAAGAAATGTTAGTAAAGCGTAAACCATATCCAGCAGATTGACTATTACATACGAGAACAATATTCAAATCATTTTAATAATAGATGAATTTTGGACACGAAAATTATATTGAAAAGGTGCATTTGGCCCCCCTTGGAAAATTTTTAGTAAAGAGTAAACCATATCCAGCAGATTGACTATTACATACGAGAACAATATTCAAATCATTTTAATAATAGATGAATTTTGGACACGAAAATTATATTGAAAATGTGCAATTCAATAAAAAAAACCAACTTTATTAAAAAAAATCAATGTTATTAATTAAATCAGATGTTTAAAACTGTGATGTTCATATTTCTGAAAATTAAAATTTAACTTTATTAAAAAAATCAATTGTTATTAATAAAATCAGATGTATTTTAAACTGGGATGTGCATATTTCTGAAAACTAAAACCTCACTTTATTAAGAAATGTGCAAAAGTGTACCCAATAAGGTCTTGGATCAAACCCAACTTTATTAAAAAAAATCAATGTTATTAATAAAATCAGATGTGTTTTAAACTGTAATGTTCATATTTCTGAAAATTAGAATCCAGCTTTATTAAAAAAAAATCATATGTTGTTAATAAAATCAGATGTATTTTAAACTGGGATGTGCATATTTCTGAAAACTAAAACCCAACTTTATTAAAAAAATATGCAAAAATGTGCCCAATTATTAAAAGAAATTAAATATTATTGATAAAACCAGATGTAACTTAAACATGGATGTTCTTATTTCTGAAAATTAAAACCCAACTTTATTAGAAAATCAAATATTATTAATAAAACCAGACATACACCTACGAAAGGTTAGGAAATCTAGCTCAGAAAAGTCCAAAATAGTAAACTAGACATCCCAAATCATAAGTTTCATGCATCACACACCTACGAAAGGCTAAGAAACCTAGGTAAGAAAAGTCTAAAATAGTAAACCAAACACCCCAAATCATACATTTTAGACAACACACTCCTATGACCAGCTAAGAAACCTAGGTCAGAGAAGTGCAAAATAGTAAGCCATGCAACCCAAATCATAGGTTTCAGACAACACACATCTACATACGTTAAAAATTCTAGCTTAAAAGTGAATTTTTTGTGCTTTAAGTATGTTTTATGTCATTCTAAGACATGTAAAAAAAAGTTGAAATAAATAATCCTATTAAAAAATAATAAAAAGTTCATGAAAATAAACTTCAAAAAGTATAAAAAATAGATGGACGGGCCCAAAAAGTTGGAGTGGGGGGGCCTTGGAGGTTGGGAGAGAGGACCTTGGTGGTTGATGTCCTTGGTGGTTGCAGTCCTTGATGGTTCATACTCATAATTGTCTCACTAGTTGATTTCTAAGAGTTCGAAGGATTGTTCTGAATTTCTTTATTAAAATTCTTTTCTTGGGATCTACATCTTTATTAGTAACAACATTTTATATTGACAACACTGCTTAAATGGTACTTATCTAATATACAGAACACAGTCGGGAAGTAAAGCTAGGTTAATTCAGAATGTCATCTTGACACCAATGTCTCTATTACTTTCGAGTTTTAAGCATACTCCATTGTCAAAAACAATATTTTATATCGCCCACATCCCATATTGTGTACATGTCTATTATAGCGATTACGTAAATAAATTGCTTATAGCGATAACGTTAAGAATTCTAGCTTAAATGTGAATTTTTTTATGCTTTAAGTGTCTTTTATGTCATTCTAAGATATAAAAAAAGTTGAAATAAAAGTATAATGTTAAAAAAATAAACTTCAAAAAAGTATAAAAAATGAAGGGGGGTCCAAAAAGATGGAAGGAGGGGGGCCCCTTGGAGGTTGGGGATTCAATGGAAAAAATTGTTAGTAAAGGGCAATCCATATCCACCAAATTGGCTATTACATGCGAGACCAATATTCAAACCATTTTAATAATAGATGAATTTTAGACACAAAAATTGTAATGTAAAGGTTTATTTCAAAGCAAAAATAGTCTTCTTAATGATTTAATGTCGATAAACAGTGGTGGCCCTCCTTGGAAAAATGTTAGTAAAGGGTAAAGCATATCCACCAGATTGACTTTTACATTCGAGAACAATATTCAAAACATTTTAATAATGGATGAATTTTAGACATGAAAATTTTATTGAAAAGGTGCATTTGGCCCCCTTGAAAAAATGTTAGTAAAGGCTAAACCATATCCAAAAGATTGACTATTACGTACGAGAACAATATCCAGATCATTTTAATAATAGATGAATTTTAGACACGAAAATTATATTGAAAATGTGCATTTTAATGAACAAAAACCCAACTTTATTAAAAAAATCAATGTTATTAATAAAATCAGATGTTTTTAAACTGTGATTTACCTATTTCTGAAAATTAAAATTTAACTTTATTAAAAAAAATCATATGTTGTTAATAAAATCAGATGTATTTTAAACTGGGATGTGCATATTTCTGAAAACTAAAACCTCCCTTTATTAAAAAATATGCAAAAATGTACCCAATGAGGTCTTGGATCAAACCCAACTTTATTAAAAAATATCAATGTTATTAATAAAATGAGATGTTTTTAAAACTGTGATGTTCATGTTTCTGAAAAATAGAATCCAGGTTTAATAAAAAAAAATCATATGTTGTTAATAAAATCAGATGTATTTTAAACTGGGATGTGCATATTTCTGAAAACTAAAACCTCACTTTATAAGAAAAAAATATGAAAAATTTACTCAATTACTAAAAGAAATCAAATATTATTAATAAAATCAGATGTATTTTAAACATGGATGTCCTTATTTCTGAAAATTAAAACCCAGCTATATTAGAAAATCAAATATTATTAATAAAACCAGACATACATCTACGAAAGGTTAGAAAATCTAGCTTATAAAAGTCCAAAATAGCAAACTAGACACCCCAAATCATGAGTTTCATGCAATACATACCTATAAAAGGTTAAGAAACCTAGCTAAGAAAATGTTATTAATAAAATCAGATGAATTTTAAACTGGGATGATCATATTTTGGAAAAATAAAACCCAACTTTATTAAAAAAATGCAAAAAATGTACCCAATTATTAAAAGAAATTAAATATTATTAATAAAATCAGATGTATTTTAAACATGTGTGTTCTTATATCTGAAATTTAAAACCCAACTTTATTAGGAAATCAAATATTATTAATAAAACCAGACATACATCTACGAAAGGTTAGAAAATCTAGCTTATAAAAGTCCAAAATAGCAAACTAGACATCCCAAATCATGATTTTCATGCAACACACACGAAAGGCTAAGAAACCTAGCTAAGAAAAGTCTAAAATAGTAAACCAAACACTCCAAATCATACATTTCAGACAACACACTCCTATGACAGGCTAAGAAACCTAGGTCACAAAAGTGCGAAATAGCAAACCATGTACCCCAAATCATAGGTTTCAGACCACATACATCTACATACCTTAAGAAATCTAGCTTAAAAGTAAATTTGTAATGCTTTAAGTATGTTTTATGTCATTCTAAGACATGTAAAAAAAAGTTGAAATAAAATTATCATGTTAAAAAATAAAAAAATTTCAAAAAAATAAACTTCAAAAAGTATAAAAAACGGAGGGATGGGCCCAAAAAGTTGGAGTGGGGGGCCTTGGAGGCTGGGAAGGAGGACCTTGGTGGTTGAGGTCCTTGGTGGTTGCAGTCCTTGATGGTGCATACTCATAATCGTCTCACTAGTTGATTTCTAGGGATTTCTAAGGATTGTTCTGAATTTCTTCATTAAAATTCTTTTCTTGGCATCTACATCTTTATTAGTATCAACTTTTTATATTGACAACACTGCTTAAATGGTACTTATGTAATATACAGCACACAGTCGGGAAGTAAATCTAAGTTAATTAACAATGTCATCTTGACACCAATGGCTCTATTACTTTCAACTTTTAAGCATATTGTGTACATGTCTATTATAGCGATTAAGTAAATCCATTGCTGAAATTTCCTGGGAGTCTGGTGATGTAATCTTGTTAGCCCAGTATTTCTAACCATTGATTGGCCTAGAAAGGGGCATGTGATCTTGTTAGCCCAGTATTTCTAACCGTTGATTGGCCTAGAAAGAGGCATGTGATCTTGTTAGCCCTGTTGTTATCCCAGTGCTATAAACCCTTCCCCTACTCTCATAGAAGTGCCCGTGGGGATACTACTAAAACCCTCTCCTATATTTATTTGAAGGTTAACTCAGAGTTAGAACATATGGGTATAAAGCGCACTTTTTGAAGTTCTATGGAAACACCTTTCCAACTGCGCAAATATCCGCCGGCCCGCCTCCTTAAAAGCTAATCTGCAATTATTCACCACTATACATGATTTAATAAATAATGTAGCATTCCTACCTCTGAAACCGAAACGCTGAATATATTGTTTTCTGATAAATTCAAATTGATTTGCTTTCTCAGAATTGTCGCTCCTTGGTCCTCTTTGGGGCAAAATTATTGTTTTGCACCACAAATTGGCAGAAAAAACCAGTTTGCAATCTATTTTTCTACTTTCCATATCGAAGAAAAGAGAACATTTGATTTTCATTCAGATGAGCCTTCTTCTGACATCTTAGGACCATTAGTTTGACACAATCGCCCCATTAAAAAAAAACAACAAATAAACACGCGTTCGCGATCCTTCTTGAAAAAATATACAAAACTTCATATTTTTTCCGAAATCTCAGGATTAAGGTGTTATGATATTTCGATGTTAATGATATGATTTTCAAGGGAACGCTTCCTTTTTTACGGGGGTGTTTTCACCCTTTTCGAAAAGAAAGCAGTAGAAAGGGGTCTTATAGTCGTGACCCTACACCATATATGGGCATGGAATCCCCAGGGAGAACACGTGGTTAATCGAAGTGGGTCAATGACCTCTTTTTTGGAGAATTGTCTCCGGGGCAAAGTTTATTAATATCTTTGGAGTTCGACCAGGAGAATTGTTTCCGGGGCGAAGTTTATCAATGTATTTGGTTTTCATCCAGGAGAATTGTTTCTGGGCGAAGTTTTTAATGTCCGACAGATGATGTCATGGTTGATTGATTTGTCACGAAAGGGGAATTAATTTGTTGTTTCTAAGGGGAATTATTGATTCTCGAAAGGGGAATTAATTTGTTGTTTCCAAGGAGAATTGTCTCCGGGACGAAGTTTATTAATGTCTTTGGAGTTCTTCCAGGCGAATTGTTTCCGGGCGAATGTTTTGATCTTAGAGATGAAGAGATTAACGCGGGAAAGGGTTTCTTAGTAATTTCAAATGTGACAGCGCAGGGATGCCAAAAACAAAAGGAACACACTGAAATTACGTTTAGGGGTTATTTGGGCGAAACCGTTTTAGACATTTTAGGGAATTATTTCGGCGAAACAGTTAGAGACATTTTAAAAGATGATTTTAGAAGAGGTTTTAGAAGAGGATTTGAGTGTGGTCGTTATAATACACAAGTTCCATTTGAACAGTGTTGTTAGGTCCCCACCCCAACCCCAAAGGGCCCCGATCCCCCTACCACGACCCCGAAGGAAGCCCCCGGCCCTTAAGGTCCCCCAGGCTCCCAAAGGACCACCCGGCTCTCAAGGGCCCCCGGACCCCTAAAGGTTCCCCCCGGGCCCCCAAAGAGTCCCCTCCCCATTTTTTAATACTTTTTTAACGCTTTATTATATCTTTTCAGAACAAGTTATTTTCTTAATGTCCATCCTAAACCCATTTTACAAGTTGAAGTTCCCATCCTTCTCATCCACAACTTTACTTTACAGCTTTTTGGATACCTCAACACCAAGCAATACTTTTCAAAAGACATTTCAGAGCAAGTTTATTTCTTAATGTCCCTCCTAAACCCATTTTACAAGTTGAAAAATCCATCCTTTTCACCCAAAACTTTAGTTTACAGCTTTTTGGATACCTCAACACCAAGAAATACTTTTCAAAAGACATTTCAGAGCAAGTTCCTTTCTTAATGTCCCTTCTAAACCCATTTTCCAACTTGAAGTACTCATCTTTTCCCCAACAACTTTACTATACTGCCTTTTTGCATACCACAACACCAAGCAATACTTTTCAAAGGGCATTTCAGAACAAGTTCTTTTCTTAATGTCCCTCATAAACCCATTTTACAAGTTGAAGCATCCATCTTTTTCACCCACAACTTTACTTTACAGCTTTTTGGATACCTCAACACCAAGCAATACTTTTCAAAAGGTATTTCAGAGCAACTTTTTTTTCTTAATGTCCCTTCTAAACCTATTTTCCAACTTGAAGTACCCATCCTTTTCACCCACAACTTTACATTACAGCTTTTTGGATACCTCAACACCAAGAAATACTTTTCAAAAAACATTTCAGAGCAAGTTCCTTTCTTAATGTCCCTTCTAAACCTATTTTCCAACTTGAAGTACCCATCCTTTTCACCCACAACTTTACATTACAGCTTTTTGGATACCTCAACACCAAGAAATACTTTTCAAAAGGCATTTCAGAGCAAGTTCCTTTCTTAATGTCCCTTCTAAACCCATTTTCCAACTTGAAGTACCCATCCTTTTCACCCACAACATTACTTTACAGCTTTTTGGATATCTCAACACCAAGAAATACCTTTCAAAAGGCATTTCAGAGCAATTTCCTTTCTTAATGTCCCTTCTAAACCCATTTTACAACTTGAAGTACCCATCCTTTTCACCCACAACTTTACTTTACAGCTTTTCGGATACCTCAACACCAAGAAATACTTTTCAAAAGACATTTCAGAGCAAGTTCCTTTCTTAATGTCCCTTCTAAACCCATTTTCCAACTTGAAGTACCCATCCGTTTCACCCACAACTTTACTTTACAGCTTTTTGGATACCTCAACACCAAGCAATACTTTTCAAAGGCATTTCAGAACAAGTTATTTTCTTAATGTCATTCATAAACCAATTTTACAAGTTGAAATACTTATCTTTTTCACCACAACTTTACTTTACAGCTTTTTGGATATCTCAACACCAAGAAATACCTTTCAAAAGGCATTTCAGAGCAAGTTCCTTTCTTAATGTCCCTCCTAAACTCATTTTCCAACTTGAAGTACCCATCCGTTTCCCCCACATGTTTACTTTACAGCTTTTTGGATACCTCAACACCAAGCAATACTTTTCAAAAGGCATTTCAGAGCAAGTTCCTTTCTTAATGTCCCTCCTAAACCCATTTTCCAACTTGAAGTACCCATCCGTTTCACCCACATGTTTACTTTACAGCTTTTTGGATACCTCAACACCAAGCAATACTTTTCAAAGGCATTTCAGAACTAGTTCTTTTCTTAATGTCCTTCCTAAACCAATTTTACAAGTTGAAGTACTTATTTTTTCCACCACAACTTTACTTTACGACTTTTTGCATACCCCAACATCAAGCAATACTTTTCAAAAGGCTTTATTATACCTTTTCAGAACAAGTTCTTTAAGTAATGTCCTTCCTAAACCAATTTTTTATGTTGAAGTACTCATCTTTTCACCCACAACTTTACTATAAGGCTTTTCGAATACCCCAACATCAAGCAATACTTTTAAAAAGGCTTTATTATATCTTTTCAGAACAATTTCTTTATGTAATTTTCTTCCTAAACCCATTTTACAAGTTGAAGTACTTATCTTTTCCCCCACAACTTTACTTTACGACTTTTTTGCACACCCAAACATCAAGCAATACTTTCCAAAAGGCTTTATTATATCTTTTCAGAACAAGTTTTTTTCTTAATGTCCTTCTTAAACCATTTTTACAAGTTGAAGTAGTTATCTTCTTCACCACAACTTTACTTTACGACTTTTTGCACACCCCAAGATCAAACAATACTTTTCAAAAGGCTTTATTATATCTTTTCAGAACAAGTTCCTTTCTTAATATCCTTCTTAAACCAATTTTACAAATTCTAAATTTTTTCTTAGAAATATTTTAGTAGTGTTTTTTTATGGTTTACCTTGTCACAGTTACATTCTCTTGATTTTTCAAAGTTCATTTATAAATTTCTTTCGTTGAAATGCAAGAGTTGGAATATTTCATTAGTGTTGTGTTGTGGTTTACAGTGTCACAGTTACATTCTCTGGATTTTTCAAAGCTCATTTTGAATTTCTTTCATTGAAATGCAAGAGTTGGAATACTTCAGTAGTGTTTTGTCGTGGTTTACCTTGTCACAGTTACATTCTCTTGATTTGTCAAAGTTTTTTTTGAATTTCTTTCATTGAAATGCAAGAGTTGGAATATTTCAGTAGTGTTTTGTCGTGGTTTACCTTGTCACAGTTACATTCTATTGATTTTTCAAAGTTCATTTGAATTTATTTCATTGAAATGCAAGAGTTGGAATATTTCAGTAGTGTTTTGTTGTGTTTTACATTGTCACAGTTACATTCTCTTGATTTTTCAAAGTTCATTTTGGTTTTCTTTCGTTGAAATGCAAGAGTTGGAATATTTCAGTAGTGTTTTGTAGTGGTTTACCTTGTCACACTTACATTCTCTTAATTTTTCAAAGTTCATTTTGGTTTTCTTTCGTTGAAATGCAAGAGTTGGAATATTTCATTAGTGTTTTGTAGTGGTTTACCTTGTCACAGTTACATTCTCTTAATTTTTAAAAGTTCATTTTGGATTTCTTTCGATGAAATGCAAGAGTTGGAATATTTCAGTAGTGTTTTGTCGTGGTTTACCTTGTCACAGTTACATTCTCTTGATTTTTCAAAGTTCATTTGAATTTCTTTCATTGAAATGTAAGAGTTGGAATATTTCAGTAGTGTTTTGTCGTGGTCTACCTTGTTACAGTTACATTCTCTTAATTTTTCAAAGTTCATTTTGAATTTCTTTCGTTGAAATGCAAGAGTTGGAATATTTCAGTAATGTTTTGTCATGGTTTACCTTGTCACAGTTACATTCTCTTAATTTTTCAAACTTCATTTTGGTTTTCATTCGCTGAAATGCATGAGTTGGAATATTTCAGTAGTTTTTTGTTGTTGTTTACCTCGTCACAGTTACATTTTCTTGATTTTTCAAAGTTCATTTTGGATTTCTTTCGATGAAATGCAACAGTTGGAATATTTCAATAGTGTTTTATCATGGTTTACCTTGTCAGAGTTACATTCTCTGAATTTTTTCAAAGTTCATTTTGAATTTCTTTCGTTGAAATGCAAGAGTTGGCATATTTCAGTAGTGTTTTGTCATGGTTTACCTTTTCACAGTTACATTCTCTTAATTTTTGTCGTGGTTTACCTTGTCACAGTTACATTTTCTTGATTTGTCAAAGTTCATTTGAGTTGGAATATTTCAGTAATGTTTTGTCATGGTTTACCTTGTCACAGTTACATTCTCTTAATTTTTCAAAGTTCATTTTGGTTTTCATTCGTTGAAATGCATGAGTTGGAATATTTCAGTAGTGTTTTGTTGTGGTTTACCTCGTCACAGTTACATTTTCTTGATTTTTCGAAGTTCATTTTGGATTTCTTTCGATGAAATGCAAGAGTTGGAATATTTCAATAGTGTTTTATCATGGTTTACCTTGTCAAAGTTACATTCTCTTAATTTTTCAAAGTCCATTTTGAATTTCTTTCATTGAAATGAAAGAGTTGGAATATTTCAGTAGTGTTTTGACGTGGTTTACCTTATCACAGTTACATTTTCTTGATTTTTCAAAGTTCATTTTGGTTTTCTTTCGTTGAAATGTAGGAGTTGGAATACTTCAGTAGTGTTTTGTTGTGGTTTACCTTGTCACACTTACATTCTCCTAATTTTTCAAAGTTCATTTTGGATTTCTTTCGATGAAATGCAAGAGTTGGAATATTTCAATAGTGTTTTGTCGTGGTTTACCTAATCATAGTTACATTCTCTTAATTTTTCAAAGTTCATTTTGGTTTTCTTTCGTTGAAATGCATGAGTTGGAATATTTCAGTAGTGTTTTGTTGTGGTTTACCTTATCACAGTTACATTCTCTAGGTTAGGTTAAGTTAGGTTAGGCTAGGTTAGGTTAGCCTACGTACGCGCGCGTACGTAGGCTAACCTAACCTAACTTAACCTAACCTATCTTAATTTGATCTAGCTTAACCTAACCTAACCTAACAAAAATCAAGAAAATGTAACTGTGACAATGTAAACCACGACAAAACACTACTGAAATATTCCAACTCTTGCATTTCAATGAAAGAAATTCAAAATGAACTTTGACAAATCAAGAAAATGTAACTGTGACAAGGTAAACCACGACAAAAATTAAGAGAATGTAATTGTGACAAGGTAAACCACGACAAAACACTACTGAAATATTCCAACTCTTGCATTTCAACGAAAGAAATTCAAAATGAACTTAAAAAATCAAGAGAATGTAACTGTGATAAGGTAAACCACAACAAAACACTACTGAAATATTCCAACTCATGCATTTCAACGAAAGAAAACCAAAATGAACTTTGAAAAATTAAAAGAATGTAACTATGATTAGGTAAACCACGACAAAACACTATTGAAATATTCCAACTCTTGCATTTCAATGAAAGAAATTCAAAATGGACTTTGAAAAATTAAGAGAATGTAACTTTGACAAGGTAAACCATGATAAAACACTATTGAAATATTCCAACTCTTGCATTTCATCGAAAGAAATCCAAAATGAACTTTGAAAAATTAAGAGAATGTAAGTGTGACAAGGTAAACCACAACAAAACACTACTGAAGTATTCCAACTCCTACATTTCAACGAAAGAAAACCAAAATGAACTTTGAAAAATCAAGAAAATGTAACTGTGATAAGGTAAACCACGTCAAAACACTACTGAAATATTCCAACTCTTTCATTTCAATGAAAGAAATTCAAAATGGACTTTGAAAAATTAAGAGAATGTAACTTTGACAAGGTAAACCATGATAAAACACTATTGAAATATTCCAACTCTTGCATTTCATCGAAAGAAATCCAAAATGAACTTTGAAAAATCAAGAGAATGTAACTGTGACAAGGTAAACCACAACAAAACACTACTGAAATATTCCAACTTATGCATTTCAACGAATGAAAACCAAAATGAACTTTGAAAAATTAAGAGAATGTAACTGTGACAAGGTAAACCATGACAAAACATTACTGAAATATTCCAACTCAAATGAACTTTGACAAATCAAGAAAATGTAACTGTGACAAGGTAAACCACGACAAAAATTAAGAGAATGTAACTGTGAAAAGGTAAACCATGACAAAACACTACTGAAATATGCCAACTCTTGCATTTCAACGAAAGAAATTCAAAATGAACTTTGAAAAAATTCAGAGAATGTAACTCTGACAAGGTAAACCACAACAAAACCCTACTGAAATATTCCAACTCTTACATTTCAATGAAAGAAATTCAAATGAACTTTGAAAAATCAAGAGAATGTAACTGTGACAAGGTAAACCACGACAAAACACTACTGAAATATTCCAACTCTTGCATTTCATCGAAAGAAATCCAAAATGAACTTTGAAAAATTAAGAGAATGTAACTGTGACAAGGTAAACCAATACAAAACACTACTGAAATGTTCCAACTCTTGCATTTCAACGAAAGAAAACCAAAATGAACTTTGAAAAATCAAGAGAATGTAACTGTGACAATGTAAACCACAACAAAACCCTACTGAAATATTCCAACTCTTGCATTTCAATGAAAGAAATTCAAATGAACTTTGAAAAATCAATAGAATGTAACTGTGACAAGGTAAACCACGACAAAACACTACTGAAATATTCCAACTCTTGCATTTCAATGAAAGAAATTCAAAATAAACTTTGACAAATCAAGGGAATGTAACTGTGACAAGGTAAACCACGACAAAACACTACTGAAATATTCCAACCTCTTGCATTTCAATGAAAGAAATTCAAAATGAGCTTTGAAAAATCAAAAGAATGTACCTGTGACACTGTAAACCACAACAAAAAACTACTGAAATATTCCAACTCTTGCATTTCAACGAAAGAAATTTATAAATGAACTTTGAAAAATCAAGAGAATGTAACTGTGACAAGGTAAACCATAACAAAACACTACTGAAATATTCCCAAGAAAAAATTTTGAATTTGTAAAATTTGTTTAAGAAGGATATTAAGAAAGGAATTTGTTCTGAAAAGATATAATAAAGCCTTTTGAAAAGTATTGCTTGATGTTGGGGTGTGCAAAAAGTCGTAAAGTAAAGTTGTGGTGAAAAAGATAAGTACTTCAACTTGTAAAATTGGTTTAGGAAGGACATTAAGAAAAGAACTTGTTCTGAAATGCCTTTGAAAAGTATTGCTTGGTGTTGAGGTATCCAAAAAGCTGTAAAGTAAACATGTGGGTGAAACGGATGGGTACTTCAAGTTGGAAAATGGGTTTAGGAGGGACATTAAGAAAGGAACTGGCTCTGAAATGCCTTTGAAAAGTATTGCTTGGTGTTGAGGTATCCCAAAAGCTGTAAAGTAAACATGTGGGTGAAACGGATGGGTACTTCAAGTTGGAAAATGGGTTTAGGAGGGACATTAAGAAAGGAACTGGCTCTGAAATGCCTTTTGAAAGGTATTTCTTGGTGTTGAGATATCCAAAAAGCTGTAAAGTAAAGTTGTGGTGAAAAAGATAATTACATCAACTTGTAAAATTGGTTTATGAATGACATTAAGAAAATAACTTGTTCTGAAATGCCTTTGAAAAGTATTGCTTGGTGTTGAGGTATCCAAAAAGCTGTAAAGTAAAGTTGTGGGTGAAACGGATGGGTACTTCAAGTTGGAAAATGGGTTTAGAAGGGACATTAAGAAAGGAACTTGCTCTGAAATGTCTTTTGAAAAGTATTTCTTGGTGTTGAGGTATCCGAAAAGCTGTAAAGTAAAGTTGTGGGTGAAAAGGATGGGTACTTCAAGTTGTAAAATGGGTTTAGAACGGACATTAAGAAAGGAAATTGCTCTGAAATGCCTTTTGAAAGGTATTTTTTGGTGTTGAGATATCCAAAAAGCTGTAAAGTAATGTTGTGGGTGAAAAGGATGGGTACTTCAAGTTGGAAAATGGGTTTAGAAGGGACATTAAGAAAGGAACTTGCTCTGAAATGCCTTTTGAAAAGTATTTCTTGGTGTTGAGGTATCCGAAAAGCTGTAAAGTAAAGTTGTGGGTGAAAAGGATGGGTACTTCAAGTTGTAAAATGGGTTTAGAAGGGACATTAAGAAAGTAAATTGCTCTGAAATGCCTTTTGAAAGGTATTTCTTGGTGTTGAGATATCCAAAAAGCTGTAAAGTAATGTTGTGGTTGAAAAGGATGGGTACTTCAAGTTGGAAAATGGGTTTAGAAGGGACATTAAGAAAGGAACTTGCTCTGAAATGCCTTTTGAAAAGTATTTCTTGGTGTTGAGGTATCCAAAAAGCTGTAAAGTATAGTTGTGGGTGAAAAGGATTGATGCTTCAACTTGTAAAATGGGTTTAGAAGCGACATTAAGAAAGTAAATTGCTCTGAAATGCCTTTTGAAAGGTATTTCTTGGTGTTGAGATATCCAAAAAGCTGTAAAGTAATGTTGTGGGTGAAAAGGATGGGTACTTCAAGTTGGAAAATGGGTTTAGAAGGGACATTAAGAAAGGAACTTGCTCTGAAATGTCTTTTGAAAAGTATTTCTTGGTGTTGAGGTATCCAAAAAGCTGTAATGTAAAGTTGTGGGTGAAAAGGATGGGTACTTCAAGTTGGAAAATAGGTTTAGAAGGGACATTAAGAAAAAAAAAAGTTGCTCTGAAATACCTTTTGAAAAGTATTTCTTGGTGTTGAGGTATCCAAAAAGCTGTAAAGAAAAGTTGTGGGTGAAAAAGATGGATGCTTCAACTTGTAAAATGGGTTTATGAGGGAAAAGAACTTGTTCTGAAATGCCCTTTGAAAAGTATTGCTTGGTGTTGTGGTATCCAAAAAGGCAGTATAGTAAAGTTGTTGGGGAAAAGATGAGTACTTCAAGTTGGAAAATGGGTTTAGAAGGGACATTAAGAAAGGAACTTGCTCTGAAATGTCTTTTGAAAAGTATTTCTTGGTGTTGAGGTATCCAAAAAGCTGTAAAGTAAAGTTGTGGGTGAAAAGGATGGATGCTTCAACTTGTAAAATGGGTTTAGGAGGGACATTAAGAAAGGAACTTGCTCTGAAATGTCTTTTGAAAAGTATTTCTTGGTGTTGAGGTATCCAAAAAACTGTAAAGTAAAGTTGTGGATGAGAAAGATGGGAACTTCAACTTGTAAAATGGGTTTAGGATGGACATTAAGAAAATAACTTGTTCTGAAAAGATATAATAAAGCCTTAAAAAAGTATTAAAAAATGGGGAGGGGACTCTTTGGGGGCCCGGGGGAGACCTTTAGGGGTCCGGGGGCCCTTGAGAGCCGGGTGGTCCTTTGGGAGCCTGGGGGACCTTTGGGGGCCGGGGGCTTCCTTCGGGGTCATGGTAGGGGGATCGGGGTCCTTTGGGGTTGGGGTAGAGGACCTAACAACACTGTTCAAATGGAATTTGTGTATTATAACGACCACACTCAAATCCTCTTCTAAAACCTCTTCTAAAATCATCTTTTAAAATGTCTCTAACTGTTTCACCGAAATAATTCCCTAAAATGTCTAAAACGGTTTCGCCCAAATAACCCCTAAACGTAATTTCAGTGTGTTCCTTTTGTTTTTGGCATCTCTGCGCTGTCACATTTGAAATTACTAAGAAACCCTTTCCCGCGTTAATCTCTTTATCTCTAAGATCAAAAAATTCGCCCGGAAACAATTCTCCTGGAAGAACTCTAAAGACATTAATAAATTTCGTCCCGGAGACAACTCTCCTTGGAAACAACAAATTCATTCCCCTTTCGAGAATCAATAATTCCCCTTAGAAAAAACAAATTAGTTCCCCTTTCGTGACAAATTAATCAACCATGACATCATCTGTCAGACATTAAAAACTTCGCCCAGAAACAATTCTCCTGGATGAAAGCCAAATACATTAATAAACTTCACCCCGGAAACAATGCTCCTGGTCGAACTCCAAAGATATTAATAAACTTTGCCCAGGAAACAATTCTCCAAAAAAGAGGTCATTGACCCACTTCGATTAACCACGTGTTCTCCCTGGGGATTCCATGCCCATATATGGTGTAGGGTCACGACTATAAGACCCCTTTCTACTGAAAGCACACTTTCTTATGTTCGTAACTTTTGTTGAGTAACTTTGAATTTATTAAACTTGACATATTTAGGATAATCATAAAAAACCAATTCTTTTGATGTCGATATTGTTCTCGAAACTTCTTTTTTCTAGAGTTTCGCAAAATATTAGCACGAGTCGTTCCTTGCAGTTTGTTACCACTGTTTTTTAAAGACAGAGATACAAATATGGAGATTCAAATAATGCTCTTATAAAGACCAAATAAAAAGTTCTAAAGTTATTATGTCTAAAGCTTACTCGCAACTGCAATTCTTTTTTTTATACTTGAGGGGTAACAGGTAAAATGTTTATAAGTCAATTACCTAAAAAAGGAAAAAAAGGCCAGTGTTTGAAGTCAACTGATATCTACAGTCATTTAACATAGTCATTCATCTGCAAAAATTTGTGCTCATTAATCCCCTGTAATTATATTCTTATAGAAATGTATTGTGTAATTCTATTTGATTGCATTGTGTAATTCTGTCATATTTGACAGGAAACACTTGCCAGACGCTTCTAAGCGGAAACTAAAAATATAAAAGAGACTAAGAAGGAAGTAGTTAAAGTTAAAATGTTTATTCTTTGTGGAGACTTTGAACGAAATGCTAACAATTTAAAAAAAAAAAAATGGAAAATGTTGTTTTTTCCTGATGCAACAAAATTGTTACTAAGAATTTCGACCACCAACACCCTGATACCGATCAAATACCATGTATTTGCCATGCGCTACTAAGCGGAACATAAAGAGGGTTAGAACATAAAACATAAAGAGGCGTAACAGGAAGTTGGTTAGTCAAGAAAAAAATTTATTCTTCGCAAAGGTGGGGCACTAAACAATTAAAATAAGCATAAATATTGTTAAATATTATTTATATACTATAGGCTTTTTTTTGCATAACAACAAAATCGCAACAAGAACATATTTCAAATTCTCTGTGTTTGCCACAATTTGTCGCTGACGCTTTTTGGTGTTTGAATACAAAAATAGATTTTTTTTTTGAAATGAAAGCAAAGATTGGCAGCAAATTTGATACAGTAGGCATGCCTCAATATCCAGCCTACACCATACCCCTTAAGCTAAGTTAATGCTTTTTAGATTTTTTAGTACTTCAAATATAACTATTCTACCACTCATAAGCACAATGTTTGAAGGATGAGTGAATTTTATTTGATTAAAACAATAATTTTTAATTCAAATCTTTAAAAGGCAATTGGTAACTAAATACTTGGAATTACCAACTGGGTGTATTTTTAGCAATCTAAAATGCTTTCAAGAAAACACTAGTCAAACCTTAGCCAAGAGTACAGACTAATTTGTTTGTTTTTATTCGTCTTAATATCGTATTCAGAGGCGTCAATGGGGGTGGGGATGGACCGTGGTATTTTTCCTCTCTGGATTTTTCACACCCTCTAAATTTGAAAAATAACCCCCCCCCCCCTTATATTTTCGTAAATTGACGCCTCTGATCTTATTCAGGGCTGTCCAAAATTTCAGGGGAGAAATTTCGAGTTTCCCAATTCTTGAATTTCTAATTATTCGGAATTAGAAAGTGAAGATTGCGAAAGATTAAGAGGAATATTATTTTTCTAATTATGAGGAGCACTAATGAATTAGTACTTTCAATTTATTGTAACCCAAACGAAATAAATGTTACTTCTCATTCAAGTTAAATCATCATATAAAATTAAAATTAAAATCACCAAAATATATGGAGAATAAGGAGAAGCGTTTTTAACTGTGTGCAGTAGGCTGCTAGTTGTACTAATAGTAGTAAAATGTAATAAAATATCAGAAACTTTCTTATCAACAGTCAAGGAACATTTATTTGATTTTCCAAATCATAATACAATATTTTATCAACCAAATATAACTGATGATTGTATTAAACAGTTACAAAATGTTAGAAACGTCATAGAAATTGAATAAATTAGCTATATAAGGGTATCAGAGGCAACGCTATAGCGTTGCCTATAGTAAAGGCCATACGGCTCCAATGTTTTATTATTATTTATTATTTTTTTCCCCAGGGGGACTTCATATGGAAGGGGTCGTCGTAAAAACTTCAAAGGGGACCCATTCGATTGGAAATCGAGAGTTCTAGTGCCCTTTTTAAGGGTCAAAAGTGATTGGAAGGCAACTGACACCCCTTCCACGCCCACCAGTTCCCAAACACATCACATCAAAATTTTGAGATAGCCATTTTGTTCAGTGTAGTTGATTTCCAGATAGAAATTGTCTTTTTGAGGAAGACACTCCCCCACAGCCCTCAGGGCAAGGGTTCTAAGTTATGCCCTGGGGCAAATAAGGTTTTTATAGAAAGCTCTGTCGTAAAAACTTTAAAAAGGACTCATTCGATTGGAAATTCAAAGGGCTAGCACCCTTTTTAATAGTCAAAAGTTATTGGAGGGCAACTAACCCCCCTCTAACGCCCACCTTTCCCCAAACACATCCAATCAAAATTTTGAGATAGCCATTTTGTTCACCGTAGTTGAAAATTCAGGAAATTAGGTCTTTGAGGATAACACCCCCCCCCCCCACAGCTCTCAGGGAAAGGGTTGTAAGTTATGCCCTGGGGGCATATAAGTTTTTTATAGAAAGTGTTGTCGTAGATACTTCAGAAGGGGCTCATTCGATTGGAAATTTAAATGGCTAGATATAGCCATTTTGTTCAACGTAGTTGAAAGTTTTCGAAATTATATGTTTGAGAAGGACACTCCCCTCAAAGTCTTCAGGGCAAGGGTTATAAGTTATGCCATGGGGGCATATATGGTTCTTATGGATGGAATGCTCGTATAAACTTCAGAGAGGGCTCATTTGACTGGTAATTGAAAGTTCTAGTTCACTTTTTAAGTGTCAAAAGATATCGTAGGGTAACCAGCTCCCCCACCCCAAACCCTTTTTTCCCAAATGCATCCGATAAAAATTTTAGATAGCCATTTTGTTAAAAATAGTTCAAAAATCATATAACAAAACTCCGGTTTCGACACAACCCCCCAGGGCCCGGGGGCAGAAGTTTTAAGTTATGCCCTGGGGGCATATATGGATCTTATGGAAGGAATGCTCGTATTAACTTCAAAGAGGGCTTATTTGATTGAAAATTGAAAGTTCTCGTTCACTTTTTAAGAGTCAAAAGAGATTGGATGGCAGCTAGCCCCCCCCCCTTCCAAGCCCTTTTTTCCTCAAACCCATCCGATAAGAATTCTGAGATAGCGTTTTTTTTAAATAGATAAAACCCAATATAACAAATATCCGGGGCTGACACCGCCCCCCAGGGCCCGAGGGCAGGCGGGAATATATGGTTTTTATTGAAGGAATGCTCGTAAAAACTTCAGAGAGGGCTCATTCGATTGGAAATTGAAAGTTCTAGTTCAGTGTTTTAGACTCAAAAGAGATTGGAAGGCAAATAGCCCCCCCCCCTCATGCCTTTTTTCCCAAAATGCACCCCAAAAAATTTTGAGACTGATATTTTGTTAAAAATAGTTAAAAGATCAGATATTAAAACTCTGGGGTCGACACAACCCCCCAGGGCCCAGGGAAAGGCGTTGTAAGCTATACTCTGGGGGTATATGTGGTTCTTTTAGAAGAGATGCTCGTATAAACTTCAGATAATAAAAACTCCGAGGTTGACACAAACCCATTTTTTCACTTTGATATTGTTACTTTGATACCAGTTTTGATACTTAGATGAACATTAGATTTTTTAAGAAAAACTTTGATTTTGAAATAAGGAATTTTTAAAAACTTGAAACTTTTTGCGATAAAAAACGAACAAAAATTAATTAAAGAAACTTTCCAAAAACAACTTTTTCCAAGAAAAGTAAAGGCCATTTTAAACTTAAGCTCAGCAGATACAAATACCTTTTAAAATTCAAACTAAAAACGACCAGAAATTACTATGAAAGAATAAATGAAGCCCAAAACGAACAGAAATTATGCAAACAATCATAGCAAAAAATATACAACAAGTAATATTATAAATGAATAAATAGATCTTAAAGCGAGTAATGCTTAGCTTGAATATGAAAATCAAGCTTAAAACGAAAAAAAATATTTTGATATTGAAGTATAAATGAAACGTAAAACGAACTGAAATTAAATAAACAATCAATGCAAACAAACATACATTAGATATTAATGTAAATGAATAAATAAATCTTAAAACGAGTGAAACTTAAATTGAATATGCAAATCAAGCTTGAAACGAACAAAAATCACTATAAACAAGAGTTTGGGTATCGCCTCCTTCTCTCATCGTAAAAGTCTAAAACTTACTGCGTCATTGGTGCTTTACTGAAAACTATATGCGTCTTGAACAGTCTTGGAAAGTATAAACACCATTAAATGGAATATTTGATTTATAATGATATTAATTGATGAAAGATCCATCAGTTCAAGATTTTATTTCACTGTAATTTTATCTTTATTTTCAATGCTGCAAAAACTGGAAAAGAAAATATTTGTAATATAATTCGTTTTCAGTGAAGCGCCAATGACGCAGTAGGCTTTTGGTTTTTACAGTTAAAGAAGGGGGCAGTATCCAAACTCTTATTTGTAGTGAAACTATATTCGTCTTGAACAATTTTAGAAAGAACTAATAAATTAAACTGAATATTTGATGTATAATGATATTAATTGCTGAAATCTAATGAGCTCAAAATTTCACTATAATTTTAATATTTATTTTCAATATTAAGTACAAAAGAAAATATTTGTGATAGAATTGGTTTTCAGTAAAGCGCCAGTGACGCAGTAGGTTTTAGACTTTTACTTTGAGAGGAGGAGTCGATACCACAACTCTTTTTTGTAGTGATTTTTGTTCGTTTCAAGCTTGATTTGCATATTCAATTTAAGTTTCACTCGTTTCAAGATTTATTTATTCATTTACATTAATATCTATTGTATGTTTGTTTGCATTGATTGTTTTTTTAATTTCTGTTCGTTTTAAGTTTCATTTATATTTCAATAGCAAAATATTTTTTTTCGTTTTAAGCTTGATTTTCATATTCAATCTAAACATTACTCGCTTTAAGATCTATTTATTCATTTATATTATTACTTGTTGTATATTTCTTGCTATGATTGTTTATGAATTTCTGTTCGTTTTTGGGTTTCATTTATTCTTTAATAGTAATTTCTGGTCATTTGAGTTAGAATTTTAACAGGTATTTGTATCTGCTAAGCCTAAGCTTAAAATGGCCTTTACTTTTCTTTGAAAAACTTATTTTTGGAAAGTTTTTTTTAATTAATTCAATTAAAGAACGGGAAATCCAACAAACAAGATGGAAATTCAATAAGTATCTTAAAATGCAACATTTTCTGTTTGAAAATTCAATTCGGGTATGGGAATCGAGCATTTTTGTTTCTCAACAGATTGGATATTCAATAATGGTAATGAAATTCCAAAGTGGTCTCTAATATTCAATTTAAGCTGTTGAAATTCCAATTTTGCTGTTGATAAACAATACCAACAATTTTTGTTAAAATTCTAACAAATTTTTTTTACACTGAAATATGTTTTATCTTAAAAATATGATTCTGTTTATTATACATATTTATCGGTTAAAAAAGAAATAATTTTGTACAGATTCTGCTTTTCATTGCAGCCAAGTCAGTTGCTTACTTACCTTTTATTTGATTTTGGAATGAAATGTTTCATTTGCATTGTGTCATAAACCAAAGGAAATAGTGGTAAAAAAATACCCTTTTATTTATAAGAATATGTTGAGCAAAAGATAAATCTAGACCTCCCCCCTTCTCCCTTTTCAAAATTATGGATCCGCCTCGTGGTAGCATCAAAAGACGTAATATCTTAAAATTACTACTACTACTACGACTACTAACTCACTGCAGCACAAAGCCACCTGAGGCCAAGAGAACTATGGACACTTTTCCTCCTTCTCAATCTGTTCGAAGCCTCTCTCTTTACACAGTCCTGAGAAGTTTCGATTTCCCTTAAATCTTTCCTGACGATATCCTCTCACCCCATTTGGGGAAGACTTGTTTTCCGTTTGGACCTGGACGCTTGGCCGACAACGACACTCTGTCATCCTTCATCCGTACAACGGGTCCTAGCCATCTCATACTTTCTCGCATTAGGCCTAGAGCCCTAGGAAGTGGAACTTACCCCTATTTTTCGTACAGCCCAGTAGAAAGAGAGTAACCAGCGCGATCAGTACAAGATCATTGACCTCCAATGAGCTAGAATACTGTCAGTACAAGATGACAGCCAATCAGAAGGCTACAAAACTAACTATTCAAGATCATGTGCCTCTTTTTAGACCAATCAAGGAGTCAGAAATACTAACGGGGGTGACGCAACACACTCACTGAATAAAACCAGGACTTGATCATTGACCTCCAATGAATTTACCCTGAATTTACGTAACAGGATGTTATTGAAATCAAAGTATAGTGTTGTCAATGATGTTACAATTCCACCTTGAGACATTGCTTATATTGTTCGTGTTTCGAGGCTATAGTAACAGCACGTTTCATAGCATTATGGAGCAAACATCAAATACAATGGATTTAGAAGTTTCTGCTACGCAAATTTATAACGTGAGTTCTGTTTATAAATAATTAATTGAGATATCTACTTGGTAAATTTTTTTACAAAAAACATATAATTGACTAATGTGGATATAGCACTCGAGGCATTTCTTTTGCCCTTTCCAAATATAATCACTTTTTTTGTCGGAAATGAATTTTAGCCAACGCCCTCCCCCCCCTAATATATTCAAATTCAGGGTATATATATTTGCACATTAGAGGGAGATGGGGTTGCATGAAGTCTGTATTAAGTGTAGACCTGCTAGCATTTTTTATCTTATCTCATTTATTTTCTACTAGGCTAGCTTTTGAAACTGCCATTTGATATAAATTTTAGGCCTACATGATGTGTGTATGTTAACGATCTTTTTCTGTTTAATTTTAAGCCTATATGCTAGAACTGTGTTATCAAACCTTTATTTCTAGAGTTTATAATATTTTGAAAGTTTTATAATGGGGAGTCTATAGCGTAGCCTAGACTAGCAAAGAAATTTATCTACACTTAATTCTGCTTTTAGAAACATAATTTCTTTAATGCTTATTGACTACCTCATGATGGTTAATAACTGCAAAAATCCACATTTCAACTTACTTCAGTTTTAGACCTAATTAACGATAGTATATGAAAGGATTTCATTCAACTTTGATAAACTCGTTATTATCCAAAACAAGAAAAAAATTGCCACAAAAACAAGAAAAAAAAAACAAGAAAAAATCAATGAATTTTAAAAAACCTCACCGAATCTTTATGACAAAGTGTCTTCTGCTTAAACCGTACAAGATAACAAAATTTTTCTTTACACCCTATAATCTAAGAATAGTTATCTTCGTTAGAGAGAATGACTTTAAAACCGGTTCACCATATTGAACTTCGTTTTCATTAGAGTAGATTTTTTGCATTAATATAGAAGATGGGGAGTGCTGTGTAAAAGGGGTGGGTTTTTTTCACTATGGTATTCACAAAAAAGACTATAATTTAATTTCTTTTTAAGGATAATTTTAAAGAATGCGTCGCTCCCCCCCGAGAAAAGGCCCGAATTGAAGATGAGAATCACTTACGTCCCTATGTAATTAACTACATTGGACCAGTGAGGGCATATATACAGGGTGAGAACATGAGGGCCCATATGCAAGGAGCTAATGTAAGTTTAAAATTTATTGACATTTTCACTAATAAATTTTCTCCCAAGTCAATTTGAAGGACGTGGATTATACCTTTTATCATTTACACATTTGGATGTCAAGTTTTGTTATAAAAGGCTTCGAAATAATTCCAGAATAATACAGGTTCTAATTTTCGTCATTGTCGTTGTCAACTGTCAATTAAAGCTTGCATAGATATTGGAACATCCGACAAGAGTGGCACTTTTGACAACTGGATAACATCAAATAGGAAAGTGATATATGCTTCTCACATGAATGAAATGGGGTAATTCTAAATCAAAACCATTTCCAATTTACAAATTACAACCATTCACTTCAACAACAAGCAATTAACTGCTCGTAAGTTAAACAATTTGCCGTAGTTTCAAGAATGTATTTTATTACGGTGGGGGAGGGGGGAGGGTAGATGTTGCTTATGATAAATATTTTCATATGATAATTGCTTTTCATTTTGAGTACATTAGGATGAAACTATGGTGTGGAATTTTCATTGTTTTAATATGGGCAGCAGCCCATTATGCGCTGCTATATTTGTCATTTTTTCTTTCTAGTCGATAATTTGCTAAGAAAACTAAAAAGGTGTAATGAACAAGGCACATTTATGAGTATTATACTTTAGTATGGACAGCACCACATTATGCGCTGCTATATTTATTATTTTTCTTTTCACTAGATTATCTGCTAAGAAAACTAAGATACTATATTGAATATTGCAAATTTATGACAGTTATATTTCTAAAAAGAAGTTATAATGAATATTGCAAATTTAAGAGTATTATAATTTAGTAAGAAGAGAAGCGCATCATGCGATGCTATATTTATTATTATTTTTCCTTCTACTTGATTATTATTAAACAACAACTATATGTAGGTGTCTGTGTGTATGTGTTGGGGAGGGGAGGGGGGATATTGCTACTAAGTGTGTTTTTTTATTTTAACGTATATGTTTCAAATGATTAGAAAATATAGTCGCTATTAATCCAATTTTCGACCTTCTTAAAGAATAGGGTGTTTTATACATATTGAAATTAAGTGGTTGTTTTCTTTATAGGTTAGAACGGTTTCATCGCTACCTTCACCCCCACCTGAAGAAACAAGTCACGTATCACATGATCACATTGATGAAATGATTCAAATTGAAGAACCTGAGCAATTTCGTGACATTGTTGAAACGCCATCACATAGCGGTGAAGAATATGGTAAATTTTTACAGGGTTTCATGATGGTAGTGATAAATTAGATGGTACACCTGCTAACATTATTAACGACATGATATGGATGGATAATTTATTGGGACAATATTTCAATGTTGATAGGAATTCTTTAGATATAGACAATAGTACAGTTGAACATGGCAATGCAGTTAGTTAAGAGGGTGGTCTACCATGGCTGAGCCCGAATACCATGCAAATTTTAGACAATTTTACTCGTGAATTAAATGAGAATCCTTCCCCCTCAAATTTAATGAATATTGCCTCTTTTCAATCAAATTTAATTGAACAAGAAAGTGAACTGAATTGGATTGACTCGTATAGCCCTAACGCACTAGAGACTATGTTAAGCGAACTTGGGGATTTTACTCCACACACCAGCCCAATTGTTGAACAAAGCGGGAGAGGGGGTTTAGATAATGATATACAAGGGGGAGGGGGTTTAGGTAATGATACACAATTCTCATCGCTACCGAAATTTCAGCAAACAAATTCAATTCTGAATACAATAGACGTTTTCATTGCGAAATTTGGCGATCCCTTTAATACACTGATGGCAGGGAATATAATAAGTGATCCCATAGATATTATTCATGAATAGGCAGAGAAAATTCTTGCACTTCTAGAAAACCGAATTCAACTGGCGGGGGGCAGTATCAAAGCCTCAATTGTTTTAAAAATATTCTACTTAAATGAAAGTCATTGAGAGGTCTATGATCACTATTTGCACACCGAAATTTTGGTCTTGTACCCTCATTTGGATAATTATGAGAGTGTCTTTATGCAATGGGTTGACAATAATGTCTCACATCTCGACAATTATAATGAGAATGGTAGTGGTTCCATAGTTTTATTTGTAGAAAATTCAGGTGTAAATATATGTAAATTAAAAAATATATAATTTAAGAGGGAAGAGTTGGCCGAGGGGTATTGAATTAACATATAATCCTGATTTAGAAGGATGTCAGGGCGTTCAACGAATCTGTTTCGAAGCAGGGCAAAAATGTTTCATGTACGCATTTCTCATATCGGCTTTCCAACCTCTAGCATGTGAAGCTACAAAGAAAAATTTGGACTACTGGGCCGTGCATGGAAAAGAAGGGTCTGATTTCCCCAAAGTAGATTTCTCTTGTTTAGCAGAAAACTTTCCTGTAACACTCAGGGCGATAGATATTGTTGAACGGGCCAACGCGCATTTAAGTATTGGTGTTACAGTGCTACAATATGAAACGGAATTTCAAGAGGGTGTGTGTTCTCATAAAAAGGGGTTAATATTTCCAGTAAGAGCGCCATCTATTGAATCTGTGAAACACTGGGTTTGGTTGTTGTACACACCACCTGATGATCCTAATTTAATTGGCCATTTCAATCCCATTACGGATATTAGTAGAGTTCTGGGAGAGGGTAAGGACATGGGGGTATGTTACTATTGCCCAATGTGTTTGTCTAGATTTCGTAGTGAATTAAATCTACAAAATCACATGAAACATTGTAAAAGAAACGGCTATCAATCGGGGGAGACAGTTACTGGTAACTGAGCAATTTTACGATTTAGAAATTTTCAGAATGCACTTATGCAAATTGATAGAATAAGTTTAGACTGTGAGGCCAAGCTCACAGATGTGAATGGCCCACAATTTCCAAATCGTATCAAAGAACATCAAGCCATCGCAGTTTCCTATGCCCACGCGCAGAGAAACAGCAGCAACACTATGCGATTGTTAGAAATAGTTGAGACGTTAGATGAGAATGATTGCTTGATTAAAGCATTGACTAAATTAATTGTCACAGCCAATGGGGCAATTTCCTGTTTGAGAAACACACACTACCCAATGACACTATCAGCAGAGGATCGCCTGGCCATTAAATAAGAAAATATGCTGGGTATGTAAGGGGGAATTTGAAGAGGGGACTAAAGGGAAAGGGACTAAGGGAAAAAAGGCTAAGGGGGAGGGAAGGGGAAAGTCAGAGATCATGATCACTTGTGGCAGGAAATATCCTCAGGGGGTAGTAATTTTTGTGGCCTAGCACACCAATCGTGAAATGTGAATGTAAGCCAGCAGTTTTTAATACCATTTTTCACTCACAATTCAAATTACAATTTGAAATTTATTTTACCGACTTTGGCAAGTATGCACAAGGAGGGAGGGGGGCAGATAGTCCATGGGTAAATAACTCATTTACCTACAATATTATGCCCAAATCTGCTGGGAAGCTGTTGCTTTTAGAATTCAAATGACAGGCAGTGGATAATGGGTATACGCGCTGGAATAAAATCCGTTTTTTAGATTCATATAGTTTTTTCCCCAAGGCTCTGAGTCAACTAATTCAAGTGCAGAAAAGTGATAATTTTGATAGTTTCCCTGTGCTCAAACAGCGCTTTCCAGACATTGAAATATATGACTTACTGACTTTTAAAGGCATATATGCATATGACTATTACATCTCTGGCGCAAGGTTAAGTGAGGAGAAACTCCCTCCCATTGAAATATTCTATAATTCACTTACCAATAGTGAATGCCATGTCGAGGACTATGAACTAGCCAAAAGGGTATGGGTTACGGGTGTTTGTAAAAATTGTTGGGATTATTGTAGATTGTACTTGGCAAGCAATGTGCTAACTCTTTTAGACATTGTCTGCAAGAACACAGACCAAATTTATTCAGAATTCTGGCTAGACATTGGTTATTATTTTTCAACACCGCACCTTGTCATGGACTAAATTCTAAAAATCAGTAGGGAGGAAATATGTCTGATCACCGATGTGTCTAACACCTATTTGTAGAAAGATCTATGAGGGGGGGGGGGGATATGTTTTTCACGGGGATCGCGTCTTGACAATGGATCCAAGTGGGCAGAACTCTGCTGATGGTGTAAAGTCCAATGCTGCTTTTCTTGACATGAACTCACTCTACCCCTCGGCGATGTCTCACTGTAGTTTACCATGTGGCAATTACAAATAGATTGAAAATCCTTGTGCCCTAGATCTTCCTGACATTCACACTGTCGAGGAAAATGGTCCCCAAGGATGGTTTTTTTAAATCGACGGTCACATACCATTGGAACTCCACGACACTGTAAAAGATTTTGTTTTTCCCTGCGTAAATAGACCGGTGACCAAGGAGTCTTTGACCCCATACAATTGGTCATTTGTCGAGGATATGGGCATGCATTGGACCCCCTCCAAATAGAAACAAATTGCAGATTTAGACCCGAAACAGAATATTGTTGTTCACCACGTGCTATTGCGGTGGATGGTGACCAATGTTTTCAGGGTCACAAAGGTACACAGAGCCCTGCAATTCAATCAGAAACCCTACTTGAAAACGTTTATTGACACTTTTGTCAGTAAACGTTCACTGGCAAACAGTAAAGTTCCAATAGGAATGTATAAAATCATTTTAAATTCAGCTTTTTGAAAAATGTGTGAAAGCATACGCAACAGATCACGTTGCGACGTTGTAACCTACCCCAAAGAATGTTCACGAACTGCCGCCGACCCAAATTTTCCAACATTCACGAGAATAGACACGAATATGGTTCTGCTACACATAAAAAAGAGAAATGTTGTTCTGACTAAGAATATCGCGGGGGGGGGGGGAGATCAGTACTTTAAATTTCCAATAAACTCATGTTGTCGTTCTTTTAAAATGTGTGTAAGGTAAAATGGCCGAGGGAGGGGGGGGGATCAAGTTTACTATGGGAACACAGATTCTCTGTTGTTAAAAGTTAAAACCGGGAATTTATTGAATGATTTGGAAAATGGTGTGCACATTGTCCCGCGGATGGATTACACGAATTGGAATGAGAGCATTTATCCCGAGTTGTTGAAACGCCAGGCCCCCAATCAACTATTAATGTTAAAGTCGGAGACGGGGAGCGATTTAATATCCAATGTGGTGTTCCCCGCTCCAAAAGTATACTGTGTGGAAACACACGGCAAGGATGTAAAACAGGCGTTCAAAGGGGTGCCTACACACTTTGTAAAAAATAATTTCGACGTGAGTGTCTACAGAAACTGTGTGGACAGTTGTCTAGTGTCAAGAGAAAAATTACTGGCAATTCACTCTCTACAATATAAGAACTATACTGTTAGAGTAGAAAAAATGCCATGTCTTGCATATCCGAAAAGGTCTATGCGCTCGAGAATGGTGTAAGGGTACTCCCCCATGGCCACTACCGTATTTCAGATCGAGTTGAATGATTGGACTATCGAAACCAACTCGGTCTGGATAAATTAACTTAAATTCAAAAGAAAAATAGTACTTGATGGCTGGGTGGGGGACAACAACAATTTTTAAATATAATCTTCATTCCATTGCCATGATCGTCATCGCCATCGTCATTTAAATTTTACTGCAGCTATTATATACTGAGTTTGTTTTACCGTCGCAGCCGGATGCCCTTTCCGGCCTCACCCGCAGCCGCCGACCTTCAGCCCTGGGGGGGCACCCCGGGCTGGTCCGGCCTTCCACCCCGGAGGAGGGGGCATTATCATCTTTTAAATGTTGTAGATAGTGTTTTCTCATATTTTCTTAGTCTAAAAATGTGTTCAACTGTGCTGCTGCTATTGTTGCTGTTCTTGCTGTATTTTAAGTTGTTTTTTAGTCAATAAATGAAAAAATATTGTTCTAGTTGTTCTGTTATTGTTGCTATTGTTGTTGTACAAAAAGTGTTGTTAATAAAAGAAAAAATATGTGTTTGTTGTTGCTATTGAATAACGTACTAGGTAGATCTAGGGGAAAATTATTATTATTTATTCATTAGACAAGTATGGTTTACAGTTAGCTGTAGTCCAGCCGTTGTCAACAGCAGCAGCAGTATGTATCAATTTAAAGCACCATTCAGATCTTGTCTCTGTGGCCTGTCAATGTCGGGAAAAACGTCACTTTTAGCTAAAATAATTGAAAACTGTAATAAAATGTTTTTGGAAAAACCAAAGAATTTACCTTTGCTAAAGTATTTGGCAGGAGTCTTATGACCATATAAAAGCTATTGCCACTGTAACATCCATGCCAATACAATATATACAGGGACTTGACGTTTTTAATAGTATTGAGCCAAACTCCTGGCTGATTATTGATGATTTAGCTGAATCCATTGAACAGTTCTCACAGGAAATGCTACAACTGTTTACAGTTTGCTCTCCTCATGAACACGTTTCCATAACCCTAGTTCTACACAATCTGTTTCATCAGTGCAAGTGTATGAGGACCCTTGCTTTGAACTGCACCATCTATATTATCTACCGAGTTGTTCGTGATTCAAGTTCTCTAATAACTCTCAATAAACAAATATATCCCGGTGCTCCCAAATTTCTACTTTCAGCGTACAGTCAAGCGACAAATAAGCCCTACAGGTACGCTAGATCTTAATCAGAATACACCCGAGGATCTGCGTGTAGTCACAGATATTTTCGACAAAGAAATTACTGCATATCTTCAGGTGAACAGTAGAAAAGGTTATTAGTTGCCATCATGACACTGAAGAAACTACACGAAAATAGACACTTATTTTCCGTTTTAAGCACTTCAAAACCCCCACTCAGGAAGGCCATACTCAAACATGGTGTTGACAAAGAATTTATTAATCCAATATCTGAATTTTGTTTAAAATTAACTGAGGGCAATGTACACTTGCCAGAAGGTGTTACACAACAGACAAAGCAACATCGTTCCACTGTACGTGCTCTGGCTTACAAAAACAAAGGAAAAGATTTTAAAAGAAAACGTCTACTTCTAGCGGGAGGTGACTTTTTTACAGTTTTACTACCATTAATCACAGGACATGTAAACGGTTTTCTCTAGATGGCTAAACCCTATAAATTGACTCCAATAGAACTTGTCCTTTCACCACTTGAACACTTTGAAGACTATCTAAGCAAATTCATTAATGATGAAAATATTGCCGATGATAAAAAGCTAGTTTTACTTCAAGAAGCACTGCGTCGTGTGGACAAACATAGACCTTATCGTGAGAGACCCGCGACCATCACCGTCATAGATCCCCCCCAACAGGAAACACCTCCTCAATATTCTGCAGCAGCAACAACAGCAGCACAATCAAAGGAGAAATCATTGAATTCCGTAGTGACATAAATCGCAAACCTATTGCCATTGACCTATCGAGAACAGAGTAAAAGAGTATTAACATATCTCATGTTGGAAAGTGATGATCATTAAGTTCAAGTCGATAGCACTGGGAAACGAATTATAATTCAGGGAAAAAGTTATAATCTACTTGATTTAATTTGTGATATGGTTACAAATCGTAAATGACTTTTATCATTTGACAATAATCTATACAACTTTCTAAATACATCAAAGTTCCCCAAAAGTCTTATTAGCAATAAGCAAATTCTAAAGAAACTAAGGGAATATAGTAGAGGTGCCAGCCCTCTAACAACACCACCGTTTAAAAAAGAAGAAGAAGAAGAAGAAGATTTTAAATCAATCTTGGAAAATACTAGCACTCCTATTAGCAGCAGCAGCAGCAGCAATGATTTGATAACACCAATGATGACGGCTAGACAAAAGCGAAGACGTATTGATATTAACTCACCGTCACAAGCACCAGCCTTCAGTGTGCCAAAAGGTAGTGGACATTATACTACGTGTTTGCGTTCAAAATGGATGATGTTTTAAAACATGTCTATGAAAATATTGGTGAAGTGGGAAGTCTAAGTTCCCCCACAACACTTTCTAAAGTTGCCCCTGACGGAGGTGGCAGCACATTAAAAATGCAAAAGAGTATCTAGAAAATGACTCGAGTTACACTCTGAATCGAAATCGTAGGCTTCGTGGCAAACAATATCGACAAACTAAAGACTTTTTCCCTCTGCATATAATGCAAATAGACCTTTTAACTCTAGATGAGATTCAAAGACGTCACAATTCACCCTACAAATATATTCTAGTAGCAATCAGTGTCTTTAGTCGCTATGCATATGCCATTCCATTGCGATCAAATAGAACTGTTGAAGTTGCTCAGGCTTAAGAAAGTATTCTTGAACAAGATTGCTATAGAAAAATTCAAAGTGACCGCGGTAGCGAGTTTGTTAATCCTCATGTGCAAAAGGTTCTATTGAAATATAATAAAAAGCTATATCATCGTCACAGTCCGATAAAGGCTGCATTGGCTGAACGATTGATAAGAACGATTCTTCGATTAATTTCGAGATATTGTAAACTGAAAAATACTGCTGCTTTTATTCATGATTTAGATAAAATCATGCAAATATATAACCAACGACCACATCGATCGCTGTCTGGTGTTAGCCCTCTGGAAGTTCATTGCAATGAAAATACATTTGAGAATTTTCTTAAACAATATTCCAGTGAAAAAAATTCTGAAGACAAAATTCAATGTTGGCGATATTGTTCGAATTAATAGAACCACCAATATTTTTGAAAAGGGGAATTATTTACGGAGCACTGGACTTTTTAAAGTGTCCAAAATCATAGACACCAAAACCAAGACATATGGACTGCGAGATACCAAAGGTGATCTGATCCTCGGCGGTTTTTATGAATATGAACCACAAAAAGTTAGAAACAGTAGTGAAATTTATCAAATTGAAAAGATATTAAAGAGCCGTACTCGCAGGGGCAAGAGACAGTTGCTTGTTCGTTGGCTAGGATACAACTCTGATTTTGATTCTTGGGTTACAGTTGAAGCCATTAACAATGCCCAATGATTTCTATGTGACATTCATGTCCAATGTCTCCGATCCTCTCTACAATGATTTGAATAAAAAAAGTGATTTTTGGACTAAACTTTCTTCCAATATCAAATTCGACGGCGTGCATGAAGTGGCTCTTGTCGACTGTTTTCTCAAAAATATATATGATATCCTGAGAAAAGATCGCAATTATGATATAAAAATTAGACCCTATGATTGGCCGCCACCACCCGATAGCGAACAGCATAAAATTCAAATGATAAATGGGATGGATTATCCATATGTTGAATTAACATTCAAAGAACTCACTGGTATGAATGATTTATGTCGTTCTATCAATAAAAGAGTTTCCGCTCGTAGAGAAGGAGCCTTTTATTTACACTATTCAAAGGAAGAGGGCAAGATCTACATTAGTTAACCTATTGCCGGTGAAAAGGTTATTCTCAATGATAATCTAAAAGATATTTTTGGCTTTAAACTAAATATAATGAATCGTCAAATTACCAGAAACACTAATTTTATTTTTGATGACTACCCGCCATCCTTCTCTACGGACACTTTATATTTCTCTATGCTTCATTTGTTGAAACATCCAGAGTTGGCAATAGCAATGTCCCCCTCCTAGGAGTTCTTGAACGAAAAACCGATCAAGATCATATTCATCGCTACAATATAAAGTATCTTCAGTATATCCCCGTAAACACTTCCTATTTGGAACTCTGCCAGTTAACACTGAGAACTGAATTAGGTGACCCCCTAGCAATATCAAAAGGTTTGGCTGTGATTACATGCCATTTTCGACCCATCGTTGTCGGTGTTCAAAATAAACAAGATGTCTAATAGAAAAGTGGTATTCATTTGTCCTGATATTTGTAGCGATAAAAGTTTTATGGCCGTCCTAATTGCGGTAATGGAGATTGACCGCGTCAAATCTAATATCGTACTTTGAAAGCCGTGAACTTACACCTTATAAGTTCTCCGATAGCGCCACTTATAGTGCCAAGGACTGTGCTATTTGTAATATTATGATTAAAAGCGGTGTACCGATCGCGCCTCTCGCCGAAAGCGAGAAAATAAAATAAATAAATGAATGCAACCTCTTTTCCTCGAGCAATCTGGAGATCAGATCCTTGGGATCGTACCTTGGAGATATGTGAACTAGCTACCTGTCGTGTGGCTGGATACAGACATATAAAATAAAACAAACACAAAATAGAAAAGCAATGGTTTTATTGAGACTTACATGTTTAGGTGTACAGCAATGGGTCACTTCAAATGACGGCAATAATAACCAAATCTCTACAATGACTGCGTAATAACTTGAATCGCAATGCCTGGATGCCAATATAATTCTGCTCTAAATGATCCTGAATCTGTTTTACGAATCTTTTCAAAAAGCACTTTTACCCCACTATCAAACGTAGTTTTTTTTGTCCTGCGCTGTAAGAACTGGCTCACAATTGGCTCAAGTGGCCCAAGGATGCGAACCCTTCGTCCAATAGACTGTCTTAAATATTTTTGATGATTTAGACTTTCACACACTCTTATCACTTAAGACTTCCTGCCAAAACTTTGTATTTTCTGGTTTTTTTATTACCACTCTTCTCGGCGAAATTCAAAGCTGAGATAGCGCCGTTCTTTGTCTGATGCTAAGATGCAATTTTTCTCTTTGCTGATTAAGGACTTTTTTCTTTTTTGAAACTAGATTTAACTTAATTGGAGGAAGTCGGAATTATCTTTAGAAAGAAGGAACTTATTTTTGTATTTTAAATATATCGCATTTTGCTCACGGTACATATTACCCTTCCCATTACATAATGACGTTCCGTCATTATGACTTGCTTGCCTTTGGGCTTTTGAAATTTTCGCAATTTATTAACTATTTCTTCTACATAATTATTTTATATTTATTTTATGGCTTAATCATGAGTGCTAAAAATTTTCTCTATTGCTTTTTTTTATTTCATTCTACATCCCTATTTAAATTCATCTACCGGACTAAGATTATTCATGGTTCTAGGCTAGCTACTATACTAAAGATTTTTTTTTCTACATCTAACACTGATTGCTTTTACATTTCCAACAAGGTTGGGGCTATTCTACCTTTACATAAGATTTTTTTTTAATTCACTTTTTACAAGGCCTTTTTTTGCTGTCTATAGGGCACATTACTTTCTATCTACGCTACATTAAATGAATAGCTCGACAACGCTACACATAACTCTATCTGGACATCTAACACTACATACAAGAATGATTTAAAACACACAATATTCGGTTTACCATGTTCACTGGTAACATTAAAACACTTTCACTGGGGATGTTTGCTACGCAACGTTAATGATAGGATATTGGGAGTAACATATAGTTAACATAAAGTTATTAAGAAGTAACATATGTAAATTCACATCTATTTCATCACCATTTGAGTCTCTTTAGCGTACTCAATCCTTCTGTTGTAAATTATTGTCCTTCACTCTTTTCGTCTTGGCAAAATTTTTGGAGCACTTACGTTATGGTTTCTTCATGGGGCAGTTCAAGCACAATTGTGTTCACACGACAAGCTTTCTCTAATTGTCAATTTGGAAATGATGCTTCCAACTACATGTGTGGGAATATGCTATCAGAGTTCATTCTCACCTGCTTTTTGATAGTTCATAGGGTGCCTTAGCATTAAGGGGTCGAACACTGGGAGTGCGTTTATTTTCTTCTCAGAATATCATTTTTGGGATATTTTGAGGCACCTAGAGAATTTATTCTCGTCTAAAATTGTTCATTTGTGTCTCTTATAAAATTGTTAGCTCATGGCTTGCGTCTATTAACCTTTGCGGTGATTCCTAGGTTAACCACGGGGAAATTGAAGTTTGGATTTGGAACAGGTCGACATCAAACTATAGTGACTCCTTCAAAATATTGTCTTTAACTTGTGGGAGGGGCATATTGTCACTGAGGGGTTGGTCACTGGGGTTAATTTTGGTTTCCAGGTCCATTTTTCAGAAATTATCTCGTAACATTTATGGGGTAACAGAGATATGAACTGTCCACACAGAGGGGATAGGATGGATTCCGAGAGATGGTCGAAAGGGATTCGACGCGTAAGTCTGTGACACATAAATAGTTTTTGGGGTCATCAAATATCATAACTTTACGGTCATATGGTATATGGGTCCATAATGATTATCAAAGGAGATATTTATGTACTTATATCTTGTACTGATCGATGGGGTTCTCAGAATTTATGTGATTATATATTTCGATAATGCACTGGATACTGAGATTCAAATATAATGTTACCTGATACGTAATATGGTTCATGGTCGAGGAAACAACGATCAAAGGTAACTTGTTTTCGTAGACGAAGCTGGGATGAAAATTGCCTGGAGTGTATGGTGCGTACTCTTCGTTGGTTGAAGTATGATGAAAATAGATGCTACTAGGTTGTATCTGCACTGGACGACTCATTGTAATGCTCGATATCCAATATGTCAATCCTCTTCCTGTAATAAAAATAACGAGGCAGAATCACACGTTCTTTAAAATCAAGTAGTCTTAATACATAGTAAACAATACGATTGGGTGCGTTTTAGGGTGACGATTACCCCACAAGATAATATAAAAAGATACACTGATATTACTATATAACGTTGGTTATAATAAAACGACATAATTCCCATTGGGAAATCTAAAACAGAGATGTTTTCAAACTTGTTTTGAAAAAGGAAACAACGATAAAGGGCTTATTTAATTCTTCAATACTTATTAAATAAACATAATTTACTCTACATTATTAAGTTTGAGGTCTAATTTTACAACATATTTCATGCCTGCATTGTTCACGCACGTCCGTGCTGTTTGAGAAACGCATGTTGCAGCGTCATAACCACACGGTTTTACGTAAACAACCTTACAATGAGGGAACAAGACATAGCAAGGACGAGTGGAGACCTCTATTCCCACTCGTTTTCTAATGTCTTCCCTTTTTCTTGGCTTAGACGTTCTCATGGGGTTCCGGGTTCAACTTCTGCATTTCAGCTGTTTTACCGTGTTCTTCTCTTGGTTTTCGCCTTTTTAGTCTCAGGATTTTTCCATAATCAAAAGTCAGTAAGGTTCTCATGGTCAGGGATATCACGAATACGAAACATACGGTCAATAGTATGTTCCACCAAAAATTGGTTGAGAATAATCTGTATCTATCATCCACATACGTTAATCTCTGGTCTTCATTTGTAAATAGGGGAATCTGGGAACCTAATGCTTCTCTTATTTTTGTAAACTTTATTGTCCCTTTATTCTTTTCTATTTTGGACCATATCAAGGTTTTCATTTCCTCGTTTTCTATATTGGGAATAGTGTACGACAGGTTAATTGCCTTGAAGTTGGTTATTTTGGGACTTATTATTTTTGTGCTCGTGGTAATTAACGGCGTTCGAACAGTTGACTCTTTAGTTACGAGTCGACACCCTTGTTTTATGGTTATCGTACCCACATTTTGTAACAGTAATTCTGTTTTGTAACTTGGGTCTATTCTTTCTGTATTATTATAACAAGACAAAGTTCCAACAGTTTCTCTTGGAACAGAAAATAACCAAAGATCATTTCTAAGGTGTATGAATATTTCTCGCTTAGTACTTCCTATCACGGCTTCTTTCAGTTGTACTGGATGCATCGTACTGGAATGGTACCAGTAGACTTTTTATATTAAAGAAAATTATTCGAATTAATTATAGGCAACTTTTTAGTTAGAATTTGTTTTCGGGAACTGATACATGTTGAACAAAATTTCTCTACGGCATTTTTATAATTGTATAATTTTTACTCGTAAATTAAAAGTTTTTAAATTATTGTTCCTTTATGACGCCTATCCATTAAAATCTTTTAATCCTATGCTGATTAAGTGTAATTCCATCTATCGGGTTTTTTAACCGTTCTACCCGATTGTGTCGTTACTTTCTCCTGGACTTCTTGCGGTTTTTTCTTTTTCGGTTTTTCTAGCGAAATAAGGTCAAACTTTTTGTATTGTTTTTTCAAAAATTCTTGTCCTGTTAATTTTGTCTCTGTCGCGTGCGCAGCAGCTGAAGTCGGTCTTGATTTCCCTATTTCTTTAACTACTATATGGTCTGATTCGCTGTCAGACTCTTCGGAACTAGTTTCCGATGATTCTGTATCATAAGTCTTAGAAGTTGCACCTTGCATTTTTGAGGTATCACCTCCCCTTCCTTCGTAAATTTCTACTCCTCTGGAAGTGGAAGGTTTATTCCCTAAGTCCTCGTCTTGAGTTTTCAACTCGGGAGATTTGAAAGATTCTTGAGAGCTTTGGGAGGAATCAAGAGTTTTGCGGGGTTCCTCCACTGTTTGAATGCCATGTCTTCAAGGGGATGGGGCATTTTTTGCACTAGGGTTTCCCTCCATAAAGTCCACTGTTTAGGCTTGACCTTGGACACAGTTATATCACGATATTGTCCTTGCAGGTCATCCTTGGGAGTTTTATTCTCGGGCAATGTACTTTGACTCGTTTTTATGGGGAAATTTACTAAATCCAGAGCTTCTCGCAGGTTTGTTTTAGTTAAATCTTTGGGAGGAGTTTTCTTTACAGTAATACCGGGGGTTTCTACAGCTCTGTTTATTTCCTCCTGTAAAGACAGGGGCCTTTCTATTGGTGTTGCAGGGGAAACCATATCATCTGGAAATCTTTTGAGGGGACAAGGGGTCGAAATTCTATCGGGCAAAAAATTGGGTTTTTGGAGATATCGTATAATCTAGTTCTCCTGCGCTCGCCGATGAATAACTTTTTGGATCTTTTGGTGTTTTTATTTCAGGAAAAAATCCTGGTATTAGGGATTTTTTCTTAGGAATAACTAGATTTTTCATTGCTAAAAATTCTTCAAAGTTTTTCTCATCGCTCTCATTCTCGAAATAGTCTTGCTTGAAATTAAAGGGTTTTAGCTCTGCCAATCTTGATCTAGGGGGCTCATTTTCTGCATCTGACGAATCAGTAGAGGAGGGATGTGATACCCATCTCTCTGGAAATTTGGCTCTTTTTATTCGGCTAACATGTGCCTTGTAAGTTCTTCCACTAACAGGGTTTTCCATTTTTAAAAGTATAATCGTTATCGTACTTTTGACTATTCTATACGGTCCAGAATATTTGTTGGAAAGTTTTTTGCCTTCCGTTTTTGCCTCGTTCTTTAGGTAGACGTAGTCTCCTACTTTGAAATCTATACTCCCCTTGACTTTGGGTTGGTTTCTTAGCTCTTGGTTTATTTTACATTTTTCCAACTCTTGCCTAACTATTTTATAAGTTTTCCTCATCCTATTTATGAATTCTTGTTTGTAATCCTCCGAGTTATTATAATACTGCCAAGATTCAATAACCTCATCATACGGGATTCTAAATTCACGACCGAAAAGTAAATAAAATGGATTGTCTTTAGTTGTTTCTGAATAAGCAGTATTGATTACGTTAGTTAAATAAGGTAAGAATTGATCCCAGTCGTTCCTATTGTCTTTTGTATAAATACTTAATACGTTCGAAAATATTTTATGCCTATTTTCTATTTTACCATTAGCTTGTGGGTGGTACGGAACTGTCACCATTTTCTCTATGTTAAGAAAACTCATTAAGTCTTTTGTTACTTTTGAAACAAAATTGCTTCCATTGTCACTCAAAACTTTATTTGGAACGCCAAATTGAAATAATTTCGCTAACGCCTTACTTGCGGCGTAAGCACCTTGATTTATTAATGCTTTTGCAAAAGTAAATCCAGAAAAGTGATCTATAGCTGAAAGAATACAAGTATGACCTCTGCTGGAAACAGGCAAGGCTCCACTCGTTCCGTATAAGTTAAATGAGATAATATCGAAGGAGTACTTTGCTACCGGGACTCTTCCCATTGGAGGATTAGGATAAGCCTGGGGGATTTTTCTTAAGTTACACGCTTCGCATGTACTTATAAATTCTTTAAGCTTTGTTATTGCCAACGGCACGTAAAAATATTGTTATGATTTATGGAAAGTTTTCGTTACTCCTAAATGTCCACCTGTATCTGAATGAAAATATTCGAACACAGGTATTATTAAGTTTTTTGGTAACACAGGTATTATTGAGGTTTGGTTTCTATTTGTCTCAGCAGTCACGATCCTACATAGAATTTGTTCATCAAGATCATAGTAAAAATTATCTATCTCTTTTCTAAGAGTTTTGAACTTATCCGGTAACGCATCGTCATTCACAAAATAATTAATAAGCGCTGAACACATTTCGTCCTTTTTTTGCTTTCTTTTTATATTTTCTAAAGACAAGGGACAATAGTTAATCTTATTTTCTTTTACCGTTTGCTTGACGTTTTTCTTACGTCCATGTTTGTTCTTAGCATTGATAGCGTTAACTTCATTTTCCTCAGCTTCTGACGGAATATTTTCTGGGTATCTACTCAAAAAGTCGCAAGCTGCATTTTGTTTACCTTTTAAATATTCAAATTCGTAAACTAGGTCTTGGATTTTCATAATCCATCTAGCTAAAACGCCCGTGGGGTTTTTAAATGTGCGCAGGTACTGCAAGCTCTTATGGTCTGATCGTAGTATAAATTTTCTACCAATTAAATAGTGTCTAAATTTGTCCAAGTGGTGGATTATAGATAATAATTCTAAGTTTGTGGCGGAATAACTACTTTCGCCTTTTGATAAAGTTCTACTCGAATAGCATATAACTTTTCTATTTTTTTTTATTAGAAGGTCCTTGTAAAGGATCAGGCTTTCCTATGGGAATTATTTGCGAAAGAATCGCCCCAATGCCTTTTGAACTAGCATCGGTTGTGACCACAAATTGTCCGTTTTCGAAATCAGGAAGTGATAATATTGGTTCAGAAGTGAGCGTCTTTTTGAGACGGTCTAGGGAAGTTTTAGCTTCCTGGGACCAGATAACATTTTGGGAGTTCCCTTTAGTTAATTCCGTGAGGGGTTTCGCAATTTGGGCGTAATTGCGCACGAATTTTCTAAAGTAGCCAGTAAGACCTAAAATTCCCCTTAATTCTTTCATGGTTCTAGGGGGTTTGAGGTTTTCAACACATTTTATTTTATCAGGGTCTGGGGATATCTCTCCTTGTGTCACTACTACTCCTAAAAATTTAATTTTAGGTTGAAATAAATTTACTTTCTCAGGCCGGCATTTTAAATTGTCCTGTCTGAACTTCTCGAAGACCTTAGCTAATGTTGCTAAGCGTTGTTCAGTGTTTTCTCCCACGCATATGACATCATCAACAAAATGAATGATATTCTTTAATCCTCTTAACAGGTGTAATAGGGGTCTACATAGCGCGCTTGAACTTGTTTTAAGTCCAAAAGGTACGCTTAAGTATTCATATGAACCACATTCAGATGTTGAAAATGCAGTTTTATGGACATCTTTTTCGGCTATTTTCACTTGGTGGTAGCCTTGGGTAAGGTCCAAAGAAGTAAAAATTTTGTTTTTGCTTGAAATAGAGTCAAGAATTTCATCTATTCTTGGTAAAGGAAATTTATCGCTAACTACTTGTTTGTTGAGGGCTCTATAGTCTACTACAAGTCTAAGGTCACCATTCCTCTTTGGTACTAAGATCACTGGTGCACTATACGGACTTATACTTGGGCGTATAATTTCATTTTTTCTAATTCATGAATTTTATTTTTTAACCATTCTTTGTGCTTATATGGCACACGATGTGACTGTTTTGCTACGGGATTAACAGTCGTTAAAATTGAGTATTCATAAAATGGTATCAGTCCGATGTCATCTTCAGATGCGGAAAATACATCTTTAAAATTCCATAATTCGCATAATTTTTTTCTTAAGTTCCAAGTCCGTAGTATGATCCAAATTAAATTTGTTTAAAAATTGCGATTTAGTTAGGGGATATTTGTTGTTTGAGGTTTTAATGCCGTTAACTAGGTTTGTTTTAGAATTTTCCCATCTATTTAAGTCATTTTCCGAGATAACTTGGATTTGAACTAAACACGTCCCCTTTTTTATTGTAATTGTATCATTTTCGTGGTTATTAGTTACCCAAATAAAACCTTCTCCTTTGTCATAAGATATAATCTGTTCCTCACATAGCAGATCCTCAGGAATTTCATTTGATGGGGTCGCAAACCATATTTCGGATTTGCTAACCACTGGTTCAATCATCTGTGATATTTGAATTTTTTGCATCTTTTTGGGAGGGACTTTTGTTTTCCTTATCGCGGATCCGTAATATTTCTCTTTATTCTCATTGTTTATTAGATTCATACTGGCGCTATGCTGCGCCATTGCGGCATCTTGTGGCGTCACGTTGGGTTTTACTATGTTTTTCCATAGTTCCGCTATTTTCTTGATTTCGTTTGACCTGTACTGTCGCATATCTCCTATTTTAATTTTTGCGGATTCAATACTTTTATTATTTAAATTTACTTCATCTCTGCAATGTCTTTCAGAATAATTGGACAAGTTTCTGATTATTCATTTTCCTCCTTGCGAGACATGAGGTTCAAAAGATTGCGACATTATACCGTCAGAAATTTTGTTTACTGTTACGTTGTCTTCGTAACCTCTGTTACGATTTCTTAAGGTAGAAATTTGTTCCCCTATCTTAGCCGGGTAGACAAGCCTTTCGTTCGCTACGTCTAATAGTACTCTATTAGACCTTAAAAAATTTGCACCTATAATTGCTTCATACGGAAAGTTATCGCATATTATAAAATTTGTCGGAAAGATCCTATTGTCCCTTTTTACGTTTAGGCAAATTGAACCTCTTGCATCCAATTTATGCCCTGTCACACTAGTTAAATTGGGATTATTAAAATTTCCTTGTTGCCTAATATGCAGAGGCAACATATTAAATACGCATGAGCTTATGATATTGACCGTAGCTCTACTGTCAACTAAGGCCTTAAAGTAAACGTTTTCTACCCAAAAATCATTAAATATAGGCAACCTATTATTATTATCACTACAAGACGTCACTACTATTGTTTTGGACCTATTAAATATTCTGGGCACCCTCTGGGTCCAATTTATATTTCTGAGGGGCCTGAAACGTTTCCCTGAGGATTTATTTCATGCGTCGGTGCCTGTAATAGATATTCAGACATATGAGATTCCGTAGGCATATCTAACTGATTTACATCTGTCTGCCTTCGCCATATATTATTATGGTAACTTGGATGTCTTGCGTCAGTGCCGCTTGCTGGCGCTGACTGCTAATGCCGTTGGCTTGCGAAATTTCCATTTCCCGTCGGCAAATTTTCGTGATTTCTATATAGCATTCTCGCATTATATTGGCTTTGTCGATTATTTGGGTTTTCAAATCGGTAATTAATTTGTCTATTGGGGGGAGGGTTATGCAATTTTGGTTGGTACGCGTTTTAAGGTACTGATTGGAGCAATCTTCCCTGGCTATAGCCTAGTGCACCATCGGCGCTAAAATTTGATCTTCCGAACAAATGGTTGCCAGAATTTTGCGTACTACCGTCAGCAATTCTTGGTATTCGATTGGGGACATAACGGCACTCTCTCGCGATATGTCCAGGTCGATTGCAAATATAGCATCTTATTATTGTATGGTTATTTTCATAATTAGATTGTTTGACAGGCTGAAAACGTACTGTTTTCTGCCTAGCGGGTTCTTGCGTTTTATTTCTTTGTGGCAATGGGGAGTTATCCCTTGAAAAGAAATTGGGAGACGCCTGATTGCCCTTGAAGATTGGGTTCGCGTTTGAATCGCCTAGGCTGTTTATTTTTGCTTTACTGTGATTTGTGACCATCGTATCAACTTCGATCAATCGCTCTACCTCCTGAACTGCAAGATCCAACGTCTGAATATTTTTGGATATTACCATTCTATATAGTTTTGGGGGTAGCCCTTGCAAAAAGGTATTTAGTATGACTTTTTCATATATTTGTCCTGAACCTCTTCCGTATTTTGCCTCTACTGAAATGCGTATATTATCAAGATATTCTCTTATATTTTGTGAATAGTCAAAACGCACCATTCCGTGTTTTAATTTGTTTATGGAACTGGTTTCGATAAATCTATCTTTAAATGCTTTTAACAATTTGTCTACCGTATTTATTGGCAAGTTGGCGTCATTGCCTATGGTATGTTCAATCTGTTTTAGAAAGGTTAAGGCCTGGCCTTTTAATCGTAATAGGAGCATGTCGACTAACGCTTCTAGCTCTGTTTTTGTTAGTTGTACAAACTGGGCCAATTGGATATTAAATTCGTCAATATCTGATTGACCATTGTACTCCAGGATAGACTTTGCTATTTCTATATTTTTGTGACCAACTTCTGCACCATTAATAAATCGCTTAGGTCGTCCGACATTTTTTTTGCGTTTGAATCAACTCAAAATAAATTTATTATTTCACTTAACCTATTTTGGGGAGGCTATTATCTCCTATGAGATATTCTAAAGGATTTCCCTGTAATAGCTTAGCGGCAATAGGTCTAATCACTTTTCTTATATGTCTGTATCGTTCCAATGATGAAATTTAAATTGCAAGGTTTATAGCCTAATTAGTTCGCAAGTTTTCCTCCAATTTCTGACCGCGCCATTTGTAGCGATAAAAGTTTTATGGCCGTCCTAATTGCGGTAATGGAAATTGACCGCGTCAAATCCAATATCGTACTTTGAAAGCCGTGAACTTACACCTTATAAGTTCTCCGATAGCGCCACTTATAGCGCCAAGGACTGTGCTATTTGTAATATTATGATTAAAAGCGGTGTACCGATCGCGCCTCTCGCCGAAAGCGAGAAAATAAAATAAATAAATGAATGCAACCTCTTTTCCTCGAGCTATCTGGAGATCAGATCCTTGGGAACGTACCTTGGAGATACGCGAACTAGCTACCTGTCGTGTGGCTGGATACAGACATATAAAATAAAACAAACACAAAATAGAAAAGCAATGGTTTTATTGAGACTTACATGTTTAGGTGTACAGCAATGGGTCACTTCAAATGACGGCAATAATAACCAAGTCTCTAAAACGACTGCATAATAACTTGAATCACAATGCCTGGATGCCAATATAATTTTGCTCTAAATGATCCTGAATCTGTTTTACGAATCTTTTCAAAAAGCACTTTTACCCCACTATCAAACGTAGTTTTTTTTTGTCCTTCGCTGTAAGAACTGGCTCACAATTGGCTCAAGTGGCCCAAGGATGCGAACCCTTCGTCCAATAAACTGTCTTAAATATTTTTGAGGATTTAGACGTTCACACACTCTTATCACTTAAGACTTCCTGCCAAAACATTGTATTTTGTAGTTTTTTTATTACCACTCTTCTCGGCGAAATTCAAAGCTGGGATAGTGCCGTTCTTTGTCTGATGCTAAGATGCAATTTTTCTCTTTGCTGATTAAGGACTTTTTTCTTTTTTGAAACTAGATTTGACTTAATTGGAGGAAGTCGGAATTATCTTTAGAAAGAAGGAACGTATTTTTGTATTTTAAATATATCGCATTTTGCTCACGGTACATATTGACTGCTATGTTAATACTCTTGGCCCAAGACAACTGGGCAATGGAATGGACTATTACAAAGGTCGTTCATCAATGTCTGGCTATGGTCTTGGCAGTTGGTTTGCTAAGCTGTTTCGCTCTGTACTACTCTGGCTAGAAAGTATATTGTACCGGCTGTGACAGATTTTGCATCCTCTACACTATACGATTGGAGCGCTGGCAAGGATTTAAAAAAAGTGCTTCGGACTATCTTAGGTTCATTGCACGAACCCTTAGCGAACAATTGAAATGTCAACAAAATGGAAAAGGTTTAAAAAGGTCGAGAATCAGTGTACCTCTCATCAGTCTCTACTCAGGTCAGAAACGAAAGACATAACCCCTGTCAAAGAAAAGAAGGAAAAAGACGACACGTACAATAAACAGAAGAAGAAGCCCCAGGAAGAGTATTGTTAGATCAAAACTGGATTTCTTTTCATAGACTGAACAATGGCATATCTACCGCATAAGGATTCCCAACCTTCAATCACTTCATCTTTAAATTTATTCAATGCAGAAAATGTCGATGTGAGTGTAAAACATGGACACTATGAACAATTTTATCTACAACAACCTCTCTCCGATAATATCCACTTTCAAATTTATTCCAATGAAGACTACTTTATGAACATGTCTTCAACATTTTTAGATTTATATTAGATAGTCAAGAAATCCGACAATGGAATGTTAGTTCGTGCTGATGGAATATACTATGAAAATTGTATATTACATAATTTATTTCGTCAAATCAGTGTCTACATAAATGGCACTTTGGTGAGCACAAGATGACACCCAAGTCATACAAGGAATTGAGAGGCACCTTCAATGGATATGAACATATTACAGATACTGATCGCACAGATGCACTTAAAAATGCTACAACTAGTTAACTAAATCTAGTTGGAAAAATATATCATGAAATATTTAATATACCCCAATGGCTACCACCAAATATTAAAGTGGATATAAAATTGACGCTTGCTCCATCCAATTTCATTTTACGAAAGGAACTTGCTGCCAATCCTGATGTAAGTCTCTCCCTCACCTCGGCAATAGTACATGTACGAAAGCAGCAGGTTATGAGTTCTGTTGCTTTGGCAGTGGAAAAACTGAGAGCCAGTGGAAATAATATTAAACTCCTTGTTCCTCATACAATCACCAATCAACGTCATATTGACACAGGCTCACGCACCTTCACCGACTCATCCTTTATCAGTGGCGAAATTCCGTCAAAATTGTATTGCCATTTGTAAAAAGCGCTAGCGCAATAGGATCGTGGACTGGCTGCCCACATAAATTTGAGATATTTGGGCTTTCATCTCTTGTCTGCAAAGTAAATGGAATCCGACTCTACAATAGATTTGCTGATTAAGGACTCTAGGGTTTTTATTGTCAACTCATACAATGTCCTATAGGGTTTATCAATAGATAGCAACAGAACTCATAACCTGCAAGAGAACTCATAACCTGCTGCTTTCGTACATGTAGTATTACCGAGGTGAGGGATGTAATATCGTACGCTCTAAATGATCCTGAATCTGTTTTACGAATCTTTTCAAAAGCACTTTTACCCCACTATCAAACGTAGTTTTTTTTTGTCCTGCGCTGTAAGAACTGCCTCACAATTGGGTCAAGTGGCCCAAGGATGCAAACCCTTCGTCCAATTAACTGTCTTAAATATTTTTGATGATTTAGACGTTCACACACTCTTATCACTTAAGACTTCCTGCCAAAACATTGTATTTTGTAGTTTTTTTATTACCACCCTTCTCGGCGAAATTCAAAGCTGGGATAGCGCCGTTCTTTGTCTGATGCTAAGATGCAATTTTTCTCTTTGCTGAGCAATCTATTGATAAACCCTATAGGACATTGTATGAGTTGACAATACAAACCCTAGATCATGATCCACAACTATTTGAAATGGTATAACCGAAGCAATCTTCGCTAAAACACATGGTATCATTGTACTAGACCTGTCTGCCACTCAAGATATGAGTATAGTACAAACGGGGAGTGTACGTTTAGAGTGTAAATTTGCCGACCCATTACCTAAGAGTATTGCACTAATCTCGTTAAATCAATTTGAAACCTATTGGGAAATCACTCCCGAAGGCAGTGTTCTACTAGACCTTGCAACACGAACACCAGTCAAATAATAAATGTATTTAATATGGACCCCTACATGTCCAAATACCGATCCTATTGTCTACCCTCGGACTTCCTTGGAAAAATTCAAAGTGCAAACAATACCCTAATCATTGTTAATAGCAGTCCGTCGACTGTGAATACTGGTCATTGGTTGTTTGCATCTTTCAAATAATGAAGACGATTGAATTTTTTGATCCTCTCGGCCTAAGCTATACATTCTACACTCCACACATCGACAACTGTATTGAAAGCAGTGGGAAAACTATTATTCAAAATCGGAAGAGAGTGCAAAATCTGACGACTAAAAGTTGCGGTTTCCATGCGCTACTATATTTCGTGTTCAGATGTCGCGGCTATACTTACAAGCAGTTTCTCAACATTTACGTAGACAATCCAAGTCTGAACGACTTTATGGTTGAAAATAACCTCACAGACCTGTATAATATTGATTTTAGTGCCTTACGAGTAAAGTGATTAAAAAAATGTATGTGAATTTGTTTATTAATAAAAAAAATGTGTATACACAACAACAATGTCTTTATTCTACACTTTTTAGATTTCTTCTTCTTCTTCGGCGTATAGGCAACTGTCGAGAACTACTAATGCTGGTAGATCATTTGAATTCACTGTATATTGATCTTGATTGACTGCAAAGTCAGGATCACATTTTCTACAGTACAATGCAACTTCACTCTTGTCATATCTCTTCGTATAGTCAATGATACTGTTTGCATTCTTATTGTGAAATTCACGTGTTTCAATCTGTCTATTTGAAGCAATATCAAATACAGTGTTTTCAAATGGTGAATAATCTTCGGTAACTGCCAAATAAAAATCACTAGGTTTATAGTTATAATAGGCAGTGTTGTCACAACGATGACGTAGAAACCAAATTGTCTTGTTACCCCAACAGTTGAATCGTAGACCTGATTCTTCCTCCCAAAATAATTTAAAGCCACGACGATACCAATCTCGTAGAAATAAACTAAAATCACGTTTAGGGTTCTTTCCAATCATACCAGGATATGTATTCTCCCACTGATCACATTTGTCATAGTGGCAATTGTATCATAGTTGCCCTCTAGGGTGAGAGTCACAAATCTCTTCAAGACATGAGTTGCAGCCTTTAATTTGTACTGCATATCCTCTATGTAATTTACATGGATTGCATAATTTGCACTTTTCATTATACTCATCAATAATTGTACAATTCTCACAAGATGACCAACTGCCAAGAGCGTACATACATAGTGGACATGTTTAGAACATTTTTTGGTTTCCGATGTCAACTCTCTCACAGCTAAAAAGAAACTGATCCACGTTTGATAAATTCTGAGGGGGAGAGGAGAGGAACAACTCTGTGACTATACATAGCCTGTTTCGAAAAGAGGGCCATCTACGTAGAATCTATGGCAACGTTTTCAAAAGTATATGCACGATATTATTCTGCTTTGTTTCAATTAATATATCAATAAATTGAGTAAAAACATTTGAGTCACATCGTAAAAGCTTCATACAATAGTCCAATGAGGGAGAATCAGTTTTCATTATATTGTCAAGTGTTCCCTGAGAAAATATCTTCCGTTGAAGAGATAACTATAGAAAATCGTCATCCAGAATCAAATGTTTTTCCATAATCACAATATTCGATCTAATTTTCTCTTTCTCAAATTTATTCACTTTTCAATCCTAACACTCTCACTGCTGACTCTAGACTAACCATAATTCGTTCTACTTCAAGAATATTAAATAACCTAAAAAATCGAAAAAAAAGAAAGGGGATATTTTCGATTTCGAAACAATTTTATTGTGGGTGATCATAATTACAACAATAATATATATTACACATATACTATTACCGATATAACTTATTGTCGTCTACATACTTCACTATTGCATTTAAAGCACTGAAGTCTATTCACATTTGTTATAACAACTTTTGCAGCGAAGCATAATTGGTCCTCCAATTTAAATTTGCTCAAAGATAAAACGTATCTTGCATATACTTCATCCCATTCAAGACAAAGCCGTGATCCTCTTGTGATTTCTACCGCAATGTTTGGTGCTCTTGTATCACTTCTGCTGCTACCAACTCCACTATCAACTTCTAATAGTGTAAACATTCCACTCATTATTGTAAATATATCTCAATGATTAAATAAACGAGTAAAGTCAAACTGTTCTCACTCCTTGAATTCTATTCTCAAACAAATATCAACTATACTGAAAATCCTTCTTATATTCGTTGCGTTACTCCCGTTAGTATTTCTGACTCCCTGATTGGCCTAGAAAGAGGATGTGGTCTTGTACGTGCACGGATTCTAGTCATCTGATTGGCTGTCATCTTGTACTGACAGTATTCTAGCTCATTGGAGGTCAATGATCTTGTACTGATCGCGCTGGTTACTCTCTCTCTCTTCTCAGCTTACTGTTTGAGATACGGTCAGTCAGTCGGGCGCCCAAAACAATCCGTAGGCAATTTCTCTGGAAAACATCTAGCAATTCCTCCTTTTTTTATTTTTTTCGGAACTCACACGCTTCAGAACCATACTTGACGACTGTCAACACTGTAGCTTCCAATATTCTAATCTTAGTTCGCAGACTTATCTTCCTACTCTTCCAAACCTTTTTCAACCTTGAAAAAACACCCTGGGCCTTTGCTACTCTACTTTTAAAATTTTCACTGCACCCACCGTCTTTACTAATAATACTACCTAGGTAAGTGGAGCTGTCCATTTGATCAATATTCTCATTACCCAACAGCACCCCTTCACTTCCAGTTATTCCTAGCCTTAGTGACTTAATTTTCTTGGCATTAATTTTCAAACCTATTCTTGCATACTGAACTCGCAAAACTTCAAAAAGCTCATTCCTTTTGCTAAAATTTTCATCTAAGATGCTTAAATCATCAACAGAAGAGTTACTTTTCCCTTTGATTCCGTGTTCCCCCATTGCTTTTAGATGTGCTCCTTAGGGCCAAGTCCATCAAAATGACCCATACAAATGGGGACAGAACGCAGCCCGGCTAAACTCCTGATTTAATACGCAGCCGGCTACTAGCCTCATTTCCTGCCTTAACCGCAGCAATGTTATTCTTGTACATAGCCCTAATCACTTCAATGTGTTTATCTGGTATTCCACACAAGGATAGGACCTTCGATAAAGCTCTTCCGTCAGCTGAATCAAACGCTAGCTCATAATCTATAAAACTAAGGACTAAAGGCGTTTGATGACTAAGGCATTAAGAGTGAAAATTTGGTCGACACATTCTCTATCCTTCCTAAAACCACACTGTTCTTCCCTAAGAACTTTATGTACAGCATGTAGATAGTCTAAAAAGCATTATCATACTAAGTAATTTGCTTCCCAATTATTTCAAATTATATCAAACTGGTGTAGCTGCTCATAACGACAGAGTTAGTTATGCACTAACCTTCATATTGTTTTAGAATAAAAGTCCCTTTTATGTTTATATTATAAATGAAATGACATTGGGGTCTAAGGAATTATTTGTTCTTTCATTTATCCGATTCTGTTGAGCCATAAAATAAATCTCGGAAGTGCAAACCCTTCCCAAAATGCTGGATCCACCACTAAGTAGCATCGAAAGACGCAATTTCTAAAAATTATCTTCTTTCTATTATTCTATTTGTCTGTTTAAAAATAAATTAGTTAAAACTGGTTCAGCAATTTATTGCAGCTTCGTCAGCTACGCAGTGAGCTTTTATGTTATTTTCATCACGTGAAGCTTCCTAGTATAAAACCGAATATGAAAAATACTAAATAGAAAAAGAATCCTGTTGAGGTTATTTCCTTTATACAGTAAAGAGCAAAGAAACATTTATTGTTGGGAATAAAAGGTTGTCACTAAACTCGTTTTGCGAGAAGGAAGGAGCCATTCTTCAAGAAAAAATACGAACATAGATTAAATGTAGAAAACACCTTTTTTCAAACACAATTAGAAGAGCAAAGTTAAAAGTTAGAATCAGCAAACATTATTCTGAAAGGGAGCCTTTTCAAATTACTCTGATGGGTTTGCCCCTTTCATACTAACTTGTATTGTTCAAGTGGCTACTCGTATTTTTCTGAATCTTTCTATGATTACTTTTAAAAAAAAGATTTTTCTGATGAAATCAAAGAGCGAAATTGAAACTTAAAATGAAAAAAAATTACTGCTTCGCAGTTTATGCATCTTGGTTTTGAACAACTGTTTCAAATAAACTGGCTCGTGATATTTCCCTATATTTGCAGAATTCTGAAAGAGTGGCGCTTTACTGAAAACACAAAACCAACGCAACAAAATAGCATTGGAATAAAAAAAATCCTAAAATGACCTGCAGAGAATAAATGAATATTTCATAAATTTCTGAATAGTTTTTTTTTGTACCGGCAATTAAATCAATGAATTCTACTACACGATTTTAGTTCTCTAAAAACTCAAGAAAGTTTAATTTTCAGTAAAGCGCTAATTTTCCAGAGTTCTAATAGTCAGCGGATGATTTGTGAAAATATTCGGGGTGTTGGGAGGGGAATTATACAAGAGGGGGATAGTAAACCTCGGATTTAGGGTTTTCGACCATGGAGATTATGATGGTATCCTTTTTATTCTTCTCAGCCTTTCCGCTCCATATATTGACCCAAAGTGCGTTATTTGTTTTGGGTGATATATGGTGCTTTATGATGTTGTTGTTAAGTAAAACTTATAAAAACTACTTAAATTTATCTATTAACTGTCAAATGAGCCCATAGACAGCTCTCTATGAGGTTCCAGTGCCCCACTAGGGACGAAGAAAAAAAAATAACAGAAGAAACCAAAAAAGGAGCCAAATCAGTGCTACTCTTGCAAAAAAGTACTTTTCATTGTTGTTGGATGTGGGGCTGTAATTTTTATGCCTGGGGTTTTCGACAATGACGATTCTAATGGTGTATTTTTTTTCAATAAAAAGCCATTTTCGGTGAGTTTCGGGCTCTATTTCCAACTTTTAAAATTAATCGAAATAATATTTAGCATTTCTTAATCAACTACGAATGGTAATTTTTTCTCATTAGGCAACTTATAAAAAGAAACACTTTTAAAGTTTTTTTGTTACTATGGGCCCTGGCTCGCTCTATACATGTTGCGGTTTGAAAACTGTGTACAAGAAGCAATGTTGTCATGCTGTTGATCAGCTCTTGGCTGGATTTTCATAAAAAAAAAAACAAAAAAAAAAGAACTTGAAGACTAGGAAATCAATCTGAACTGATTCCAAATTAGAATCCAGGTGTCATTTTTCCAGAAAATGAGGAAAAATAAAAACCTGTGGATTTCTTGTTCTATAAATCCTTTTGTATGCTTGTGGACTTTAAAAACCCCAATAAAGATTTTCAAAATGAAGTAGTTAGCTCAAAATGTTTACTCTTTGTCAACAACTCGAATGGAATGCTAACTAATAAAATCAGAGAAAAAATTAAACATTGATTAGATAATGTTTAAATCTTAAATTTACTTAAATTGATTAAATACACGTTTTTGACCACCAGACATGCTCCCGTGCATCAAGAGAAATTTACTAATACTAATAGAGCAATCCAGAAGGTGAATCAATTTGACAAATTCAGATGACTTATAGGTTTTGGCCAACAGATACTAAACAATTTTTTAAAGTTATTATAATTAGCCCCATAGTCTTCATTTGGGTACCCGTAGGAAGGGTAGACCAGGCGTGTGTCCCTCACCCTAAATTTTGCAAGATCGAATGAATATGACTTTTGTCTGGTTAAATAAAGTTTTCAAGCCTTTGCCTCACCCACCCTCAGCTCCTTACTTACTTTCTTTGGCTCAGAACTAACTTTATAAAGCAACGGAAAGTAGAAAAAGAAGACAGGGGTATTGAAAAGGGATTTTATTTCCGTCTACGTATTCTTATAGCAGCACAAGAACAGAAAGTGAAGAGAATCTTGATAGTCAACGCAGCTCAACTTTGACCCTATTAATTAAGAAACACGATCTAATTAATGGTCCAACCTCAGCTTTGGCTCATATTTGTGATGACCCCTTTCAACAAGGAGACTAACGGAAGAAAATTTGGAGCAGAATCATTAGAATTGTCAGACGTCTTTAAAACTCATTTAAAACTTATTAGAAAACAAGTTTTCTAACACCCCTTTATCCAAAGAGGGTTTTAGAAGAAAGCAGTCGAGGGGGAACTCGCCCCGGGCGTTGAAATTTTAGGGACTCAAATTTGAAATAAATAGTCTAACATTTATAATCATTTTGTAGTTTTTTTTAAATTGTATCTTTATTAAAATAAAGAAGAGGTCGTAGAGAGGCAGTAAGTTACTTACTTACTGTAATACTTATATAATAATACTTAATAGTTATAAAATGGAGCGGCCAGAACTGTCACTGCTTTCCCCTGAAGGATAACCCATGCTCATGGACTATCCGGAGGCGGACCTTCTCTCCCCCCCCCCCTCCCCAATGATAATGCTGAAGCTACACGCCTGCCCTCAAAATACGGATTGGTGCAATTATTATGAATTCAAAGACTTTTCTGGTTCGACAGAATTGTATAAGTGTAAGTGAAGATCCATCTATGAGGCTCAGCTGCTGTCTGCTGGTATGGTACGTAGAGATGAAAAAACATTTTTCAACCAGAATATTCAAGTTTCTTCAGTTAAAGTTTTAAGTTGAAAAACTATGTTTTCTTTTGCTGAGTAGGAGTCCTACTATCCAGAGAGTATTGATTTTAACTTAAGAAAAAAGACTAGAATACGAATCTCATTTCTACCCACAAATATTGAAACAAATGCAGGGTAAAGAAGAAAAGAAATCAGATTTCTAATAAATTCAAAATATCACTCCCCGGTCTAAAGCGCGTAAATGACATCTCGGTTAGAGGAGATTCATGCAAATGTTTCAAAAGGAACGGGGAACTCGTAAGAGTTGAAACTTTGGGAATTTAACATGGAAAGCTAGGAAATTAACCACTAACATCAATGACCGTGTAGCGTCTGCAGACTTTTATTAGAATGAAGTAAATTGTATATTCAACGTAATTAATCGGCATTACTCAGGATTACAGCTGAAACGTCTCGGTAAGTGATAATTTATCAGTATCTTTTTTAAAGAACTATTTAAATTCAGAATTAAAACTGTACAAAGCAGGCCTGGGCTAGGCTGAGAAAATCTTGGGAGGTTAAACAGGCTAGTCTAAATTAAGATGGTAGGCTGACTATTGACGTAACTCTGCTTTATTTAGCCCCACCTTTGAAAGTCCCTGTAAAGAAAATCCTTTAGCATATTAGGATATACTAAAAAAGGGGGATAAAATAGCTAAATGGCAGGTGAAGCTGGTTGTTTTTCTTTTCGATATTAGGGTCAGTTTCCACTCTTGTAAGTACCCCCTAATTTTTGCAAATTACTTAAAGTTCGTATAAAGATACATTTTTTAATTTCGATACGTTTAATATCAGGATTTCAGAATTTGAAAGCTAAGGGTATAAAGAAACAAAATACTTTCGAATGTTATTTGACTTTCATGGTGACTGAAAATCCCTGGATATGCGAGTTTTCCCACTGATTATTCACTAAAAGTTTCACAGAAAAAAATGACAATAACCAGCCACCCAATGAGTATGAACATCAGATTAAAAATACAAAGAATAGAGGATTTATAGAGGTAACAAGCTGAATATTCCAAACTATTGCAGCAAAAAACAGCAGATCAAAATGACAAGTACATGACGGTTTTAAAGCTGCACCCTGGTGAGTAATGGCGATTTTGCAAAATGAAAGTTTACGCTTGCTATCTGTTCTTTCTGGCCAAAGAGGTTACAATAAAATTATTAATGGGAAAAATATTCTAAAAAAGACTTTGTTAAAAATATGCTCATTTGAACCGAGTACCGGATATTAGTTTATTCTGAGAATAGTACGCGGTGATTGCTGAAATAATAATTGTGTACGATAAATCAATGCGGAGAACAAAAGAAAGAAATGGGCTTTAAAGTTATGCTGTTTAACAGGTTCATTTCTTGCATCTTCATTTGTTACTCTTTACTCGAACAAATTATGCATTTACAAATTTAGTTCCGTAATCTAGTAGCCTAAATTCAGTATCTACCAGCTTGTAAACTAGTAAACTCAATATATCGGGCCCATCTTTTTTATCAAACAGTTCGTGGTAACGAACTGTAAGTAAGGAGCGACCCGGCTAAATGGTAACCGAAACTCTAAAAAATGGAATTTTGATACCAATAGATACATCAAAAGAATCTTATTTTAATACTTATTTCAAATATGTAAGTTTCATCAAGTTTAGTCTTACCCATCAAAAGTTACGCGCCTGAGAAAATTTGGCTGGTTTTAGAAAAAAGGGGAAAGACCCCCTAAAAATTATAAACCTTATTGAAAATCACACCATCATATTCAGCGTATCAGAGAACCTTACTGTAGAGGTTTCAAGCACCTATCACCCGATCAAAATTTTGAGATAACCATTTTGTTCAGCATGGTCGAAAATATGATAGCTACGTATTTTAGGATGCCTTGATTCCCCGAAGTCCCCGGGGGGAGGGCTGAAAGTTATGAACTTTACCCAATGTTAACATATATTATTGGTTATTGGGAAGTATACAGACGTTTTCAGGGGGATTTTTTCTGGTAGGTGGCAGGGGGGTGGGTCTGGGGTTATATGGGAGGATCTTCTATGAAGGAAGTTTTCATGGGGGAAGCGACTCTGCTATGAAGGGGGCGCCGGATTTCCCAGCATTATTAAAGAAAAAGATCAGAAATTAAATAAAAAAAACAAGCTTTTCAACTGAAAGTAAGGACCAGCATCAAAACTTAAAACGAACAGAAAATATTACGTATATGATTGGGTTCAATCCCTAGTAAATACCTCGCTCTTTAAGCCAAAGATATTTTAGTACTTTCATAAGAGCTATTTATTCTAATTATCCGCCTTTGTGATTAAGGGGTCATTTTTAAAGAATTGGGACAAAATTTGAACTTTAGCTTAAAGAGCAAGGTATTGACTAGGGGGCGAACCCCCTTATATACGTATTAAAAATATATGAATATAGAAGTTCGTTACGTAAGTTAATTCGTAAGCTACGTATATTTATTACTAATAAAAACGTTCGTAAATAAAATTAAAATGTTTCGAGAAAGCCATTTAACCAAATAAAAGTAAAATTAATATGCAAATTTTGTTTTAATTGTTCATGTACGGTGATTAATTCAAAAACGTTCAAAAATTAAATAAAAAAAAAACCAAGTTTTTTTTTAACTGAAAGTGAGGAACGACGTTAAAGCTTAAAATGAACAGAAATTATTCTGTATATTAAAGGGACTATCCACACCTCAACGCCTCGCTCTTTACGCTAACGCTTGACTTTCTCACAACTCTATTTTTTAAACAGTAAAAAACTTTAGCGTAAAGAATGAGGCGTTGAGGAGGGGACAGCCCCTTTCATATACGGAATAATTTCTGTTCGTTTTAAGTTTTAACGTCGTTCCTTACTTTCAGTTAAGAAAAACTTGTTTTTTTCTATTTATTTAACTCCAACAAAGAATAGGAATTAGTTTATCTATTGTCACGACTAGTCAACTGTAGACAGATACAACTACAATTGATAGAGTTTAAATGAGCTGATGTGGTAGGATTATCAAGATTCACTGTTAGATTTTGAAGCAGGCCCAGAAACATGCTTTCTAGTTCGAAGGTCTAAGAACTATTGGCTTCTATTTTGGTGAGAATGCTTTCCAATCGTTAATTATTTTTATTCCTCAATCTTTTTCTATAGATTCTCAAGGAACTTCTGTGGTCTGTTTTATTTGCAGGTTTAAACATGTGTCATAGCCGACAATAATAAAAAAAAAACGTAAAAAACACTAATTACCCAGTCTCAGTAAACAAAAAGTAAAGAAAAAGCAACCTTGTGGTACCCTTTCAAATCTAAGACATTGAGCAGAGGTGTCCGAGGTACTTACCAGTTATATAATAAACACTCGAAAAGTGAAGTTTGGTTAATGTTAATGAACTAAAATAAAATTATGATGAAAATGTAATAGTTTAGAAACAAATTTGGGCCATATATTTGCATATTAGGGGGTTGGGAGTGGGGGTAAAGCATAGCATATATTAAATACGTAACCTAAATAAACCTATTCTAACCTAGCTAAAAACCCAACTAAATACTTATAGAAAATATGGCTACAATTTATTTTCCAGCCCAGCCAAATCTAATTCTCTGGTATAAAGAAGATGCTTGACCAGTTTCTTGTGTCATTTTCGCATAATTCGCGATCAAAATTTTCGAGCGTTTATTATATAACCGATAAGTACCGAGTCCGATTGCGAGACCGAAACTGAGATTGTGAGCAATTGCAATATGGGACCGACGCTTCTGAAGAGACACCTGCAAACCAAACACTTACAATTGAAATTCGTGCAGGTTGAATTTTTCAAGTTCAAGCTGTAGGATGAAAACCATCGTGATGTTTCACAAACATTCGAATACGTTGGAGAAAGCGTTGCACGCCTCAAATGAGGCAGGCATTTTCATTGCAAAAACAGGACACTTCATTGAGGGGTCAGATCTTCCTACAGTGCTAAAATTTTGAAAATAAGGAAATATCAGATAGGAGCTGATGTGCCGAAAAAATATAAGAGTGGTTTCCATAATTATGTTTTGGAAGAACGGGAGGTACACCCGGATTTAAAAAAAAAATCCAGACAATTATCATGCATCTGAAAGATACTGTTTAAAACGAAATTCTAGAAATGGCTGACGAGATAATTCAGCAAATCTGTCGGCAGATCAAAGATAAGGCAAATTCATTTATAACTGGCCAAGTTGACTTACGTATTAATTAAGGTTCAGTTTTTATATTCCTTATCCGGTGTGCAGATTAAGTCATGCAACTTTCAGAAGAAACGTGCAAGTCTTTTTTAGGACATGCAAGATCGTAGTCGGGGGAGGGGTTAGGAGGTTTGACCCCCCCCAATTTGAATCGTAAAAACGTAATAAAATTTGCATAAAAACAAATTTTTGAGGTGTTTTTTAAAAAAAATTTGTAACCCCCTCCCTCAAAGAAAAATTCTGGATACAGCCCTAACGACAATACAAGAGATTCCCATAGCTATTTCATAGTATCTCACCAAGCATGTTCTTCAGTGGATATGGTGTGCTCGTGTGTGCATAAATAGTAGGAGAAAGATACGGAAAAGCTGGTCGAACCAGGAAAAAATTGATACAGAAATTGTTTTGCATTACTTTGTTCAGAAAAGAGAGCTCTACAAAATATCAAAATCCAAATCTCCATCGCGTTGTGGAATTATCTTTTTCCCTAGTTTTATCTGCTATTTTTTTAATTTTTCCAGAATCTGAGAATAAGGAACCGTGGAAAGAGAAGCAGCCTTTTGATGGCTTTCTTTTCAGGAAATGATTGTATTTGAGTGAACATAACATAAACGTCACCTTTTGTCATTTCATTTTTTTTACTTTCATTTTTAAAGTTTAAAAAATTTAAAAAAAACACGCAAGTGACCTATATTTATAGGGTATTTTTCGGAAACGAGCACAAATTTTCGATTCATTTTCACCATTTTCAATAATTAACAATTTCCAAATAGGTATATATTCCTACAAATCATTATAAAGCCCCTTCTGATTTTCAGTTTCTGCTACAACCATGCATTGATCTTATACGCTCTTCTCAAAGTTGTTTTTTTGTGCTCAGCCTTGCAGAGCCACCTATCTGCAAAAATGCCACCTCTACGATGGCGGGGAAAACCTTGAAAGAGCAAGTCTTCAAGAAAAAAGAATAAGTGACACTAATGAATACCAAAAAAGCGGGTTCATCCTTGGTAGCGCACATAGATCTGACGCTCCTTTTCCAGCGATTTATAATAGCGTCCCAGCGAACTGACCTTCGAGAAAAATACTTCAAGTACGAACTTAACACGACTCTTCCTTCTTTTTTTGAAAGCGATGGCTTAATGAGAAAAGCAAATAAGCCAGAACATGCAAAAGCGATCTTTCAACCTTGTAGGATTGAGTCTCAGTCACCCTGAAGACCTACATATGTGCGTAGCATCATCTTAGACGATGGTTCTCTTTTATATCGAGTTCCATGGAAGATAGGGTCAACCTTTAAGGCCATATTTGGTTCATACGTCCATTACGTACAAGCAAGGTATACTAGTGCTATTGTTGTGTTTGATGGCTATGAAGGTGGTCCAGCAATCTAAGATGCTACCCATTTACGTCGAGCAAGAATCGTTGGTCACCAGGTCTTTTTTACCGAAGAGATGACCCTCTGCATGAAAATGGGAGAGTTTCTTTCGTTTAAAGCGAACAAAGCACGTTTCCTGAAGCTGCTCGTCAACCATTTGGAAGCCATCGGTTTGCAAATTTTCTATTCGGAAGGAGACACCGAGGTTCTGATTACAGAAAAAGCAGTGGAAGGTGATCGTGCTACAGACACCATTGTGGTTGCTGATGATACTGACATTTTGGTTCTTCTGATCAGTCGATCAGACTCGTGTTCCAGGCGTTTATATTTCTCATTCGAAGCTAAGTTTGGTAGTACCAGTTCATCTTGGGATATTAGTGAGATAAAATAAAAGCTTGGAACAAATGTCGGCCATCTGATGCGGTTCTGTCACGCCGTGCTAGGTTGTGACACAACCACTCACCTTTATGGAATAGGAAAGGGCAGCGCCGTTCAACTGCTACTTACTGACAAGGGTTTCAGGGATAGTGCTGACATATTTGGTGGCAAGTTAGCATCGCCTTGACGATATTGTGGCAGCAGGTGAGCGGGCCTTGTTTGTACTGTACGGTTGCCCTGATATTTCAAACCTTGACACTGCCAGAAAGCTAATCTTTCACAAAAAGTGAGTACTGCCTTCACTTTTTTGCATCCGCAAGAGCTGCCACAGACTTAGGCAGCAGCGAAATACCACTTGCAACGAGTCTACTGTCACGTTCAAGTCTGGCTCGGGAACCCAGTAGACCCTTTAAGCTTGGGATGGAAACTGCAGGATAACGAAGTTTTTGCGCCAATATAAACAGATCTCCCTGTCGCTCCGTCTCAGCTGCTGAAAATTATCAAATCTTCTTGTCGTATTAAAGATTGTGATAGAGAAAAATGTACCTGTAAGAAAAGCAGACTTGTATATACCGTAGCCTGCCGTACCTGTAAGGGAGTTTGTACAACAATTCTAAGTTTCAAGACGAACTTAGTGAAGAAGAATAAAAGTTCACTGTGATGATGACAAATTTTGTTCCTACATTTAGACGAAGTGTAATTTTTATATATTTGGTTAATAAGATGAAAGCTTTTTCTCTAAGTTACAACGTACTTTGTTCTAATAGGTCTAGGGCACTGAGGTATTTTGTCACTCCTGTTTATTCGTTTTTACTTTTGAACCTATTTATGTACATTACCAAATAGACCCTAACAGATGGAAGTAGCAGTTTCCTCAAAATACACAGTTTATTTCCTTTTAAAAATATGTTTTTGCTAATAAATAGTTTTCTTTTGGTCAGGCGACGAAATGAACACCAGAAATAAATTCAGAGTCAAAAGTTGATAATAAAAGATGTGTGAAACACTTAGTTTTTTTTTCTCAGTTTTTTAGCAAATAAATAAAAAAAACTGAAAAAACAACTTCACACCGAGCTAGAGGTATAGATTTTTGGTTTGTTGTTAAGCATCTTTTTCTCGTTTGAGTGTGAAGACACCATTTCTGAATAAATTTTTTCCCAGTCAAAACCTATTTTTCTCCTACTAAAATGGTGCAGCTAGCACGATGGTTCATCAAGGAGGCTTAAAAGTACTAGCAAAAGGGAAAAATGGATCAATGCAGTATATTCACAATATCAATAAGCCACAATCACTTGCCTCGGAACACTAAAGCATAGAGTCCAATGAGATAAGGAATATCACAGGCAACGCTATAGCGTTGCCTATAGTAAAGGGAATAAGGCTTCAATGTTTTATCATTACTATATTTTTTTCCAGGGGTACTACATATGGAAGGGGTGATCACATAAACTTCAAACGAGGCTCATTCAATTAACAATTGGTAGTTCTAGTGCCATTTTTTAGAGTCAAAAGTTATCAGAGGACAATTAGCCCCTTCCCTGCCTTTTCCCCCCAAATCTATCTGATGAAAATTTTGATACAGCCATTTTGTTAAAAAGAGTTCAAAAATAAGATAACAAAACTCCGAAGTCGGCACAGCCCCTCAGAACCCGGGGGCAGGCGTTGTAAGTTATGCCTTGGGGGGGGGGGTATATATGATTATTATGGAAAGGTGCTTTTATAAACTTCAGAGGGGGCTCGTTTTATAGGAAATTCAAGTTTCTAGTTAACTTTTTAAGAGTCAAAAGATTTAGGGGGGCAACTAACCCCCCCACACTCTTTTTCCCCAAACCCATCCGGTAAAAATTTCGAGGTAGCCATTTTGTTAAAATTAGTTCAAACATCAGATAAAAAAAACTCCGGGATTTACAAAACCCTCCAGAGTCTTGAATCAGGTAATGTAAGTTATGCCCTAGGGGAATATATGATTCTCATGGAAGGGGTTCTTGTCAAAACTTCAGAAAGGGCTCATTTGATAGGAAAGTGAAAGTTTTAGGACACTTTTTAAGAGTCAAAAGAGATTGGAGGGGCACTAGCCCCCCTCCTTACACCCTTTTTCCTCAGAACCACCCGATAAAAATTTTGAGGTATTCATTTTGTAAAAAAGCAGTTCAAAGATCAGATAACAAAAACTTAAAGGTGGACACACGCCCCCGGAGCCCAGGGCAGGCATTGTAAGTTATGCTCTGGGGACATATATGGTTCTTATGGAAGGGGTACTCGTAGAAACTTCAGAGGGGGCTCATTAGTAGTAGTGGGGGGTCCAGACCAGACCACTGCCCTCCCCGGATTCAGACGGCAGCCCTCTGTAGTCACGGCAGCCCAGGCAAGATAGCCACGGGAGCACTGTTTACAGGCAAGATTTCCGTCCTCTGATGTCACGAAACACCCTCTGACGTCACGGCATCCTTGTTTCCAACTGGCAAGATTCTCGGGACACACCTTCGCGCTTTAACTGGTCAGATAGGAAAATAAACATAGGATTCCCGTGACAGCCCTCTGAAGTCACACGACACACCCTCGCCTTGAAACGGTCAGATAAGGAAATTAACATGGGTTTTGGCTTCTCCCTAGCAAGTGCCATTTCTATCGATTTTTCTGGAGTATGGTCAGGATATTTAACAAGTTGTAATAATAGGAAATTAACATGGGAATTTAAAGGGCCAAATAGGGGAGCTTCTAGTCCCTCGCACCTGTGCAACGCGCTCACCGGTCCTATTAAAGGGAACACAGTAGGCAAGAACTCCACGACACACCCCTCTAGACTCCAATAACATCATATTACTTACCCCCTCTTAAACGGTCAGGTGTAATTTGCTTAACATATAATTACAATTTGTGTAACCTTGCGTTAGGAACCCATAGGAAATCCCCGCTAGTAACTTAACGAGAGCACACACAATATGTGAGATCACTGTCACCTAATAAATTTTTGATGTTTTATTTTTCGTGTGAAATGTTCAAAGCATTTTTTCTTTCTTTTAACTTAATGACGGTACACACTTTATGTAAGATCAGCACACTTTCTTGTAATGACCGCGCGCATCACTGTAACGTAATACTTTTTTGACATTTTATTTTTCGCCCGAAACCTTCAAAGCATTTATTTTTTCATTCTTTAGTTCTTTCTTTTTTTCTTTAGTTCTTTGTGCTTGCTACGACTTGAAAGGTGAACTTTCTTCCAGTGGGAAAGCGCTCCAAGCAACATGACTGAACTCCCGTTCCTAATATTCTGTCCTAGTCAATATATTCTAGATATAACACATTCCCGTGACGTCATAAGATCACGCTTCTGTATATTCCATGGCACATCGGACGGTCTTCTAAGATCATGTCGATCTTCTCCGGGCTAGGTGTAAAATCGATTACTAAAAATGAGATATCACCTAGTCATTTAGTATTAAAGACGAGAGAGGACTGCAAGATGCTTAAATTGCGTAAACCAATTAGCTATTGAAGATTCGTCCTAAACAGTAAATCTTAAAAACATAGACTTTGTAAAAAAAAAATTATTATTTCAAAAAAATTAACAAACAATATTAAAAACACAGAAAAAAACAGTTAAAAACGACAAACGAAAAATCAAACGTGAAAAAGGCATATCGTAGTATATGCAAAAAGAACCACGTATTATAAAAGTCGGGGGTCCTAACAGCTAATTCCAGGGGGTGAACTTGTTGTTATGTCTTTTCCTAGGAAAATGGTCTATTATTGCAAAACCTAATCTTATTAGGTTTTTCAGTCATAAAATATTTTTCAGTCATTTCTCGTTAAACATTATACATTCAACCCATTGATTCAAGCTTATCGCAACCCAAGCCAATCATGATAACCTTCAAAACACTTCCACGATACCGTGACATTAAACACCTCCCCCGTCCGTCATCCACGTGGCACCAGCCCTCATCCCCCCTCTAGGACATTTTCAACTTTTTCTGGTGAAAATAAGCTCATGAATCTAAATTAAACAGTGTTTTTTTTTTGTTTTTGAACAGCGGGAACTCTACATTTCATTGATAGAATGTGTTGTCCAAGCAATTCACGCCACACTACCAAACTACTACCGCTCTGCGGCACTCCCTGACACTCCTTCATCATTTCTAAGACATTTTCTCAGACATTTCTAGTTAAAAATTATGCCTCAATCCACTTATTCAACCTTATCGCAACCCGAGCCAATCATAATAACCTTCAAAACACTCCCATACCACCATGACATTACACACCTCGCCCTCCATCATCCACGTGGCACCAGCCCTCATTCCCGTCAAGGAGATTTTCAGCTTTCCTAACGATAATAAGCTCATGAATCTAAATTAAACAGTGTTTTTTTTAACAGCGGGAACTCGACGTTTCATTGCTAGAGCGTGTTACTGCAACCAATTCACGCCACATTGCGACACTTACTGCACTGCGACACCCTCTGACAACCCGTTCATAATTCCTAAGAAATTTTTGAGATATTTTTTGTTTAAAATTATTCTTCAATCCGGTGTTTCTTGTTTTTTTCAAGCCAAGTAATTCATGATCCTCCACGAAAAAATCATACAACCATGGCATTACGCGCCCATGCAATTCACGCCATAGTCCCATTATCTGACTGCCCCTACACCCCCCTTCATCATTCTTGAGACACTTTCAGATATTTCTTGTTAAAATTATACCTTAATCCGGTGTTTCAATAATCAAAATCTTAATATTATTTGATTTATTAATGTTATAAAAGTCAAAATATTTATTTTTTTTTCAAGATAGTGCAAATTATGTTCTGGCCTTGGGAAGGCATAGGGGTTTTGAGCCCAACTTATGTAATTTGTGCTCGTTTTGAGTTTGACTCGGTTATTTATTGTAATTTCTGTTCGTTTTGGGTTTCATTTATTTATCGATGCTGATTTTTGGTAGTTTCACGCTTGGTAGATTATTTGATTTTATTTTTGCTCATTTTTGTTTAATGGAGTTCTTTACTTTTCTTTGAAAAACTTATTTTGTGGAAAAACTTGTTTTTAATTAGTATAAACAAACATCGGCTCAGACACAAAGGCATAGAGAGGCAAAAATACCTACAAACAGACAGAGTCAGACACAAAATCACACACAGACAGACATAGAGACAAGCAAACATCCGCTCAGACACACAGGCACCGAGAGAGAGAAAGAGAGAGAGAGAGAGAGAGAGAGAGAGAGAGAGAGAGAGAGAGAGAGAGAGAGAGAGAGAGAGAGAGAGAGAGAGAGAGAGAGAGAGAGAGAGAGAGAGAGAGAGAGAGAGGAGAGAGAGAGAGAGAGAGAGAGAGAGAGAGAGAGAGAGAGAGAGACAGAGACAGAGAGATCGAGAGTATGTATTTTTGCGTCTCTATCTATCCCTGTGTATCTGAGTGGATGTTTGTTTTTCTCTTTATCTGTTTTTGTGTTTTTTTTGTATATGAATCTGTGTGTTCCTAAATATTTATACATCTCTCTCTGTCTCTCTCTCTTCCTAGGATTGTTCGTCTGTGCAGATGTTTTCTTGTCTCTCTTTCTGTCTTTGTGTGATTGTGCGTCTGACTCTGTGGGTGTGTAGGTATTTTTGCCTTTCTCTCTCCCTCTCTCTCTCTCTCTCTCTCTCTCTCTGTCCGTGTGTCTGAGCGGATGTTTGCTTCTCTCTGTGTTTGTATTTGTTTGAATTCGTGTCTGACTCTCTGCGTTTGTAGGTATTTATGCTTCTCTTTCTCTGCGACTGTGTGAATTAGCGGATGTTCGCTTGTCTCTTTGTCTGTCTTTGTGCGATTTTGTGTTTGACTCTGTGTGTTTGTAGGTATTTTTGCCTCTCTCTGTGCCTGTGTGTCTGAGTGGCTGTTTGCTTGTCTCTATGTCGGACTTTGTGTGATTTTGTGTCTGACTTTGTGCGTTTTTAGGTATTTTTACCTCTCTCTCACTCTATGGCTGTGTGTCTGAGCAGATGTTTTCTTCTCTCTAAGTTTGTCTTTGTGGGATTTTGCTTCTTACTCTGTGTATTTATAGGTATTTTTGCCTCTCTCTCTCTACGCCTGTGTGTCTGAGCGAATGTTTGCGGTGTTTGTAAGTATTTTTGCCTCTCTCTCTACGCCTGTGTAACTGAGCAGTTGTTTACGGTGTTTGCGGGTATTTTTCCCTCACTCTGTGACTGTGTGTCTGAGCGGATGTTGGCTTGTCTCTATGTCTGTCTGTGAGTGATTTTGTGTCTGTGATTTTGATCTGTGTGCTTATAGGTATTTATGCCCCCCCTCTCTCTATCTCTCTCTCTCTCTCTCTCTCTCTCCTCTCTCTCTCTCTCTCTCTCTCTCTCTCTCTCTATCTATCTATCTCTCTCTGTCTCTCTCTCTCTGTGTGCGTGTGTTTCTGATCGTATGTTTGCTCGTCTCTATGTCTGTCTTTGTGTGATTTTGCGTCTTACTATGTGTTTGTAGGTGTTTTTTGCCTCTCTCTCTATGCCTGTATGTTTGAGCGGATGTTTGCTTGCCTCCATGTCTGTCTTTGTGTGATTTTTTGTCTTACTCTGTGTGTTTGTATGTATTTTTCCTCTCTCTCTCTCTCTCTCTCTCTCTCTCTCTCTCTCTCTCTCTTTCTCTCTCTTTCTCTCTCCGCACCTTTGTGTCTGAGTTGATTTTTGCTTTTCTTTCGGGATTTTGGAGAAAAAATCCCTCACCTCTCTCAGACTTTGGTAAAAGCTCTCTCAACCTATCTCAGTTTTAATATATCCCCTATGAGCCTGCTAGTAGTATCTATGTCTCTGAATATTCCTTTTCTTACATCTCCGAATTTTTAATAAGCATTCTAAACGTTTGACTTGCAATTGTACCCTAGATTAATGGAAACATTACAAAGTAATGCATAAAATATTTTTATTGAAATAGTGACATGTAGAATCTTAACATAAAAGTATGTTACATACATTATTATACATTATTAATATCATTGAACAACTTTGAACATTTTGAATCTGTTCCATAAAATAATTCATCATGTTCTCTCTTGATAGTGTAGTTATTGTCTTCTCTTAGTTCGTAACCAGTACAATAATCGCTAATCCATTTTTAGTCATTCACAATTTTTACTATGGTGTCAGTTATAGGTTCAAAAGGCGTTTCATCCTTGGTATTAGTGGCTTCATTTACAATATTTGTTGGTATATGATCATCGGTAGTAATAATGTTTACATGCGCATTATCATGCTCATCTCTATATCCATTCGTGATATTATCTGCAAATGCCCTTTTTATTTTGCCAGCAATTTCACAGTCTATTATGACATTATTTTAACAGAGGTAACAGTTCTGGCACATAGATCCGATGTGGTTTATGATATTAGTGCCGCATTAGGTCTTTGTTTTTCCCTTTGCTTTCATTTGATTACTATTTCCAGAACGACGACAATAGGATCTATCAACAGGTAACGTGTTACCAGAAACATGAGCAAGAAGATGCCACTTTTCATCAATTATTATTTTTATTTTGGCATTCTCTTTGAGTGATATTATCTCTGGATATCTCACTCTAGCATATCCACCATCAGCAATGTTGAATTTTCTCGGTAGTCCAAAGAAATTTAATCTCGTACTGTCATGACAACGCAAGCATACATTTCCAATGAGATCCCCGCTAGTACTTTTTTTATAGTTTAAATATTTGTCTTTGTCAAAATTCAACGCAACGACGATATTGTCATGTGCACACACTTTCTTCGAATATTTTATCTTCAATTTTTAAAAAAAATATGATCCAAGTTTTTTTTCTTCCAATGAACAAATAATACTGATTGAAAATATACAACAAACTATGTAGTGTCGATGAGCAGCCATAGACTACCACTAGTGTAGATGCATAAATAAAAAAAAAAAAAGTTGAATAGGCCCAAAAAATTCAGTCCAAAAAAGAAAGTGTTACTAGAAACATTATTTTTCTGATAGTAAGAATCACGACTATTATATCTATATCATTCACATTTCGTATTTTGAGAATATTAAATGTGACATTTTGTTTTAAGCATATTCAAAAAAAGTTGAAAAGTTTCTATGTTTAAATAATGTTTGATATAAAAAATTGTTTTGAGATATATAAATAAGTTCAAAATTTTTTATGTAAAACAAAGTGTCGTTGAGCAGCCATAGAGCACTACTGGTATAGCCGCATAAATAGAAAGTAAAAAAAGTTGAAAAGGTAAAGAAAACTCAGTCCAAAAAAGAAATATTTTGCTACAAACATTGTTTTTCTAAAAGTAAAAATCACTACTAACACAACTATATCATTCTCATTTCGTGTTTCGAAAATATTAAATATGATTTGTTTTGTTTTCAAGTATATTTCATGTCATTTTAAGACATATGAAAAAAGTTGAAAAATTTCTATGTTAAAAAAAATCAAAAGAAATTCAAAAATTCAAAAAAGTACAGAAAAAGAGGGGGGAGTTGGGTGGGCAATGGGGCCCTTGCAGGTTGGGTCATTGATGGCAAAGAGTTGTTGTATCATTGCCTAAAATGTATATGACTTTATGCATAATTCAACGCTAAACAATATTTTATATTAGCTGCACTCCTCATTTGGTACTTCTCTATTATAGCAACCACAGCCGAGAAGTGAAGCTAGATTGATCCTAATCGCTTTTCTATACTTGAATCAATTGATTTGTGAAGGATGAATATATGCTAATCATATTCTGACACACACACACACACACATATATATATATATATATATATATATATATATAATATATATATATATATATATATATATATATATATATATATATATTATATATATATATATATATATATATATATATATATATATATATATATATATATATATATATATATATATATATATATATATATATATAATATATATATATATATATATATATATATATATATATATATATATATATATATATATATATATATATATATATATGTGTGTGTGTGTGTCAGAATATGATTAGCATATATTCATCCTTCACAAATCAATTGATTCAAGTATAGAAAAGCGATTAGGATCAATCTAGCTTCACTTCTCGGCTGTGGTTGCTATAATAGAGAAGTACCAAATGAGGAGTGCAGCTAATATAAAATATTGTTTAGCGTTGAATTATGCATAAAGTCATATACATTTTAGGCAATGATACAACAACTCTTTGCCATCAATGACCCAACCTGCAAGGGCCCCATTGCCCACCCAACTCCCCCCTCTTTTTCTGTACTTTTTTGAATTTTGAATTTCTTTTGATTTTTTTTAACATAGAAATTTTTCAACTTTTTTCATATGTCTTAAAATGACATGAAATATACTTGAAAACAAAACAAATCATATTTAATATTTTCGAAACACGAAATGAGAATGATATAGTTGTGTTAGTAGTGATTTTTACTTTTAGAAAAACAATGTTTGTAGCAAAATATTTCTTTTTTGGACTGAGTTTTCTTTACCTTTTCAACTTTTTTTACTTTCTATTTATGCGGCTATACCAGTAGTGCTCTATGGCTGCTCAACGACACTTTGTTTTACATAAAAATTTTTGAACTTATTTATATATCTCAAAACAATTTTTTATATCAAACATTATTTAAACATAGAAACTTTTCAACTTTTTTTGAATATGCTTAAAACAAAATGTCACATTTAATATTCTCAAAATACGAAATGTGAATGATATAGATATAATAGTCGTGATTCTTACTATCAGAAAAATAATGTTTCTAGTAACACTTTTCTTTTTTGGACTGAATTTTTTTGGGCCTATTCAACTTTTTTTTTTTTTATTTATGCATCTACACTAGTGGTAGTCTATGGCTGCTCATCGACACTACATAGTTTGTTGTATATTTTCAATCAGTATTATTTGTTCATTGGAAGAAAAAAAACTTGGATCATATTTTTTTTAAAAATTGAAGATAAAATATTCGAAGAAAGTGTGTGCACATGACAATATCGTCGTTGCGTTGAATTTTGACAAAGACAAATATTTAAACTATAAAAAAAAGTACTAGCGGGGATCTCATTGGAAATGTATGCTTGCGTTGTCATGACAGTACGAGATTAAATTTCTTTGGACTACCGAGAAAATTCAACATTGCTGATGGTGGATATGCTAGAGTGAGATATCCAGAGATAATATCACTCAAAGAGAATGCCAAAATAAAAATAATAATTGATGAAAAGTGGCATCTTCTTGCTCATGTTTCTGGTAACACGTTACCTGTTGATAGATCCTATTGTCGTCGTTCTGGAAATAGTAATCAAATGAAAGCAAAGGGAAAAACAAAGACCTAATGCGGCACTAATATCATAAACCACATCGGATCTATGTGCCAGAACTGTTACCTCTGTTAAAATAATGTCATAATAGACTGTGAAATTGCTGGCAAAATAAAAAGGGCATTTGCAGATAATATCACGAATGGATATAGAGATGAGCATGATAATGCGCATGTAAACATTATTACTACCGATGATCATATACCAACAAATATTGTAAATGAAGCCACTAATACCAAGGATGAAACGCCTTTTGAACCTATAACTGACACCATAGTAAAAATTGTGAATGACTAAAAATGGATTAGCGATTATTGTACTGGTTACGAACTAAGAGAAGACAATAACTACACTATCAAGAGAGAACATGATGAATTATTTTATGGAACAGATTCAAAATGTTCAAAGTTGTTCAATGATATTAATAATGTATAATAATGTATGTAACATACTTTTATGTTAAGATTCTACATGTCACTATTTCAATAAAAATATTTTATGCATTACTTTGTAATGTTTCCATTAATCTAGGGTACAATTGCAAGTCAAACGTTTAGAATGCTTATTAAAAATTCGGAGATGTAAGAAAAGGAATATTCAGAGACATAGATACTACTAGCAGGCTCATAGGGGATATATTAAAACTGAGATAGGTTGAGAGAGCTTTTACCAAAGTCTGAGAGAGGTGAGGGATTTTTTCTCCAAAATCCCGAAAGAAAAGCAAAAATCTACTCAGACACAAAGGTGCGGAGAGAGAAAGAGAGAGAAAGAGAGAGAGAGAGAGAGAGAGAGAGAGAGAGAGAGGAAAAATACATACAAACACACAGAGTAAGACAAAAAATCACACAAAGACAGACATGGAGGCAAGCAAACATCCGCTCAAACATACAGGCATAGAGAGAGAGGCAAAAAACACCTACAAACACATAGTAAGACGCAAAATCACACAAAGACAGACATAGAGACGAGCAAACATACGATCAGAAACACACGCACACAGAGAGAGAGAGAGACAGAGAGAGATAGATAGATAGAGAGAGAGAGAGAGAGAGAGAGAGAGAGAGAGAGAGAGAGAGAGAGAGAGAGAGAGAGAGAGAGAGAGAGAGAGAGAGAGAGAGAGATAGAGAGAGGGGGGGCATAAATACCTTTAAGCACACAGATCAAAATCACAGACACAAAATCACTCACAGACAGACATAGAGACAAGCCAACATCCGCTCAGACACACAGTCACAGAGTGAGGGAAAAATACCCGCAAACACCGTAAACAACTGCTCAGTTACACAGGCGTAGAGAGAGAGGCAAAAATACTTACAAACACCGCAAACATTCGCTCAGACACACAGGCGTAGAGAGAGAGAGGCAAAAATACCTATAAATACACAGAGTAAGAAGCAAAATCCCACAAAGACAAACTTAGAGAGAAGAAAACATCTGCTCAGACACACAGCCATAGAGTGAGAGAGAGGTAAAAATACCTAAAAACGCACAAAGTCAGACACAAAATCACACAAAGTCCGACATAGAGACAAGCAAACAGCCACTCAGACACACAGGCACAGAGAGAGGCAAAAATACCTACAAACACACAGAGTCAAACACAAAATCGCACAAAGACAGACAAAGAGACAAGCGAACATCCGCTAATTCACACAGTCGCAGAGAAAGAGAAGCATAAATACCTACAAACGCAGAGAGTCAGACACGAATTCAAACAAATACAAACACAGAGAGAAGCAAACATCCGCTCAGACACACGGACAGAGAGAGAGAGAGAGAGAGAGAGAGGGAGAGAGAAAGGCAAAAATACCTACACACCCACAGAGTCAGACGCACAATCACACAAAGACAGAAAGAGAGACAAGAAAACATCTGCACAGACGAACAATCCTAGGAAGAGAGAGAGACAGAGAGAGATGTATAAATATTTAGGAACACACAGATTCATATACAAAAAAAACACAAAAACAGATATAGAGAAAAACAAACATCCACTCAGATACACAGGGATAGATAGAGACGCAAAAATACATACTCTCTATCTCTCTGTCTCTGTCTCTCTCTCTCTCTCTCTCTCTCTCTCTCTCTCTCTCTCTCTCTCTCTCTCACTCTCTCTCTCTCTCCTCTCTCTCTCTCTCTCTCTCTCTCTCTCTCTCTCTCTCCTCTCTCTCTCTCTCTCTCTCTCTCTCTCTCTCTCTCTCTCTCTCTCTTTCTCTCTCTCGGTGCCTGTGTGTCTGAGCGGATGTTTGCTTGTCTCTATGTCTGTCTGTGTGTGATTTTGTGTCTGACTCTGTCTGTTTGTAGGTATTTTTGCCTCTCTATGCCTTTGTCTCTGAGCCGATGTTTGTTTATACTAATTAAAAACAAGTTTTTCCACAAAATAAGTTTTTCAAAGAAAAGTAAAGAACTCCATTAAACAAAAATGAGCAAAAATAAAATCAAATAATCTACCAAGCGTGAAACTACCAAAAATCAGCATCGATAAATAAATGAAACCCAAAACGAACAGAAATTACAATAAATAACCGAGTCAAACTCAAAACGAGCACAAATTACATAAGTTGGGCTCAAAACCCCTATGCCTTCCCAAGGCCAGAACATAATTTGCACTATCTTGAAAAAAAAATAAATATTTTGACTTTTATAACATTAATAAATCAAATAATATTAAGATTTTGATTACTAAATATCAGTATATGTATATTAAACTGACAATGCACTTTCATTTGTATTTTTTTCAAAAATACTGATTGAAAATATACAATAAACTATGTAGTGTCGATGAGCAGCCATAGAATACCCCTGTTATAGGCACATAAATAAAAGAAGAAAAAGTTGAATAATTTCAAAGTCCAAAAATAAATTCAGTTCAAAAAAAAAGAAAACTGGTACTAGAAACATTATTTTTCTAATAGTAAAAGTCACGACTAACAGATCTATATCATTCATATTTCTTTTTTCGAAAATATTAAATGTGATTTTTTTTTAAGTATCTTGTATGTCATTTTAAGGCATAAAACAGTTCAAAAAATTTCTGTGTTAAAAAAGTGTCGATGAGCAGCCATAGAGCGCCTACCGCTGGTATAGCCGCATAAATAAAAAAAAGTTGAATAATTTGCAAGTCCAATTTTTTGTGTTTATAAGTGCAAATCTTCCTATTAGTAAACAAATATGGCTCTACAAGTGCAGTCAGTGGATAAAACTCACTAGCGAAACATATATCACTTTCTGACTTGTCTTGAAAAAGTATGAGATACAACATTTCTTTTTTTGATCAAAACATGTGTCACATTTTAGATATAATAGTTATATTGATACATATAAATAAGGAATGAGAGTATAAAGGAACGAGACGAGACTGTCCTCGGTTGTCATTATTGGAAGATGCTTTGGAGTAAAGTATGTACTGCATGACGATCAGGGTTGCCACAACGGTCTGTTCCTAAAGGGATACAATTGCCCAAATTTGCGTACTACACAGCGATTTTCGGTGCTATAATAAAAAAATTGACAAAAATAGCGCTGAATTGACACTTTCGTTGTACATGTGGCAACCTGATGCACGTGATAAAGTGCTAAACATAAAAAATAGTGCTTAAATAGCACTTTTGTACTACAAGTGACAACCCTGATCACCATCACGCTATCGTTTTTTGAGACTTAGCGGTGTCAGTTCACGAAAATACAGGAGCGGACAAAATCTATTTTTCAAAATTAAGGGGGGCTGCAATTTTGTTATTTTCTTTCAATTTTTCAGTTGAAAAAAAACCAACAAAACAGACATTTTATCTAAGAATATATCATAAAAGGAATTTTTCAATATCTAGGTGGAGGGAGGGAAGGTAAAGCATCCAGGGGGAGGCCAATGCCCACCACAAATTGATGCTCCTTTTACTGTTACCTTTAAAGTTACTTTTTCCACTGATTTGGCTACAGTCAAGTATTTCTAGAGAAATAACTTGTTTAATTTTGTCAAACTATAACAATGGAATAATATACCCAGTCTTTATGGTAACTAAAAGAAAGTACTTTCCTTTCATTCAAAATGATAACACAAAAGCCTCACCAAAGTAAACAAGAAATGAACGAGATGGTGACTGTAAAAACTAAATTTAGTTTTCTTCTTCAAATATTCTAAGGATCTTGGCTTAAAGCAAATGGTACCTTTGTCAATATATCAAATAAAACCGGGTTCTTAAAGCCTAAACCATCGGTGATGGGTGACTCTGCACAATTCAATTTTAAAATCCGGATCTCACAAGTCCAAAGTAAGAATAATGTTATACATGTACATTCCTTGCATTTATTTTTATTGCCAGAGCAGAATAAGAAGTGACAGGCAGATTATTTGAAACACCTGAAAAATGAGAATCTTATTGTAATGGGTTGTTTCTCCATTTTCCTAGTAACGTATATTTTGCTCTGGTCAGACTTTGACTACCAAATAGAGAAGGTAAATATACATCATGAGAGCGCAATACAAGAGTTTTATTAGAGATGTTTAAAAACTATATTAGCTATATTAGTTATATTGTTTGTCCGGCTCTAGTTTTCTATTTTAACAGCCTTCGATAGTTCTGAGTCAACTGGCTTTCTTAAAAGTTTGACTAAAAACCGAGCCCCCATTTTTTTTATACGGCAGACAATGGTCGAATCTGGTACTTTGTTATAGAAAGATGAGCTTTTTTACTGTGAAGGACTCTAGATCTCTCAGTTTCAGTCAGATTGAGCCTGATATTCTAGGACAAATGGTTAAATACGATCAAACTTATGATGAAAAAAATACATCATTAACCATATTATGAATTTTTTTACTTTTGTATGTACGGGCTTGAAACCTCCACTCTAGAGTTCTCAGACATGTTGAGTTCGGTTGTATAATTTTCATCAGGTTTCGACCACTTTTTGGGATTTTTCCATCTTTTTGTAAAACTAAGCAAATGTTCTTGTGCTAATAAATTCGAACGGTGACTTTGAAGTTGATAACTGTTACATATTTACACTCAGTTAAAAGTAAAATATTAGATGAAAATACAGGAGGTTGAAATATCCTTTACCCATATTCAATTCATTGTAGAAAATTGATAGTTTACATATAAACTATATTTTATTACATAGTACTTTCTTTATTGTTAATTTTATTTAATTAATTCATTTCTATTTATTCAGATTTCCAAATTTTAGTTTTTATGAGGACATTATCAGTCAGTAGTCTATGCTAACAAAACCAAAAATATAACAAGCACCAAAAGATAGCATCATACAAGAAATTGAAACTATAAGAGGGAATAAATCATTGCTTGAAAACGTGCTAAGATCATGTGTCTCCCGAGTAAGAAAGTGTGTAAGAAGTTGGGAACAGTGCTTCTACTTCATAAATTCAAAATCCGTAAAAGGCTGGTGAAAAATCTCAAGAAGAATCCATCTTGACACCAGAACCCCTCCCCTTCATTTTCTTTATAAGGAATTTTCAAAAGGCATTTCCAACAGCCTTTAGAAGGCTTACGGGTAAAGAGGGCAGTAGCCAAACTATCAAGTATAAATAAAATAACACACACACACAAAAGCATAATGTAAAAAAACAACAAATTTAAATTGTTGCGTACGTAGCTTGTAGTAATTCTGGATTTTTGTTTTATTTATATCAAGCTGGATAGCCAGTCAAAGCTTCATAAAGATACATCTTAGCCGTAAGAGGTCGATTGAGTTAAAAAAGTATTATCTCTAAGCTGAATGAGTATGACACCCGAACTTTTAAGGAAGAGATAGATTGAATTGTTTTGTAGTAGAATTTTCTTAAATAAATGAAAATTTATGTGTAAACTGTTAATTTTCTATATTAAATTGCCTATGGTTAAAGGCTTTTGCAAAATCATGTGTTTCTATGCAACTTTTTAGACTTTCAGTTACTATTCAACTCAATTCAAACTTTTTATTTCCTCCGAATACGAAGAGTAAAAAAGAAATAAATAAAAATAATAACCGCTAATCAACAGGCCATAAAATTATTTTAAACTATATAACAACAAATACGCAAAGGCCTTCAATCAAAATTACCACACAAATTAACACTTCATTCAATAGATAATAAATTAACACTTCACAAATTAACACTTCATTCAAAAATTAAATCAAATAAAATAAATTAAGCTTCAGTGGTTTGATTACATAGATTGTTTTATGGCCATCGCCCTAGCAAGGGTGCCAATTTACAAAAATATGGAAGGGGGCAAGGATTTTTCTTCATTTTTTTCAAAAAATGAAAAAATTCAATGAAAATGTCAAAAATGGTACTTTTTAAATCTAGGGGGCAATTAACCTCTCTTCCTCCCAATCGTTGCCCCTGTGTCTTAGAGAACCAACACTTTTATCAAATGTATAATCCAATATTTTAGTGAAACCGATAAAAACAGCTTAACCTTATTATCTATTTTTTTCGAAGATTACTTTCTTTGTAGAGACCATGTTAAGCCAGAATTTCTTTTAAATATAATTTCTTTTCATTACAATATAAAAATAATAAACATGCAGTTTTTGTGCTCAATCACATTCCTATCAGCTCAGGGTATGGCTAACATGACTGTCTAGGACCTTTCTTACGACATCCTCATAACTTACGACACCGTCACACTTCATTAATAAATTTTAACTATAATCTGTCCCTTTTATGCTATGAAGCATTGAGCGATTTCTAACCCACAGAAGATATTTTGCAAACCATTTTTTACTGTCTATACAGCAGAATTTGGCTAGAGCACTCCTATGGTGACAAATTTCTATTTTATGCTAATCAAGAATTATTAAATTATCGTGACTTTGTAATTTAGCTTTATTTATTTAGCACTGTCCCTAAAAGTAGTTGAATTAGAAATGATGCCACGAATAACAATGTGTACAACTATGAGTTTTCAAAGCTGGAAATGACAATGGTGTTTGCAAATGATTTTCCTAATATGATTTATTTCGTGTCTTTTCTTGGCATAATTAGTTTATTTGTTTTGAGCAATTTATGGGTTATAACTTCGCCTTTACACAGGCCAGATGAGGAAAATACACCCGAATATGCGTTCAAAGATCTAGGTTATTTTTCTAAATGCACTTTTTTTTATTCCATTGTCCTACCGCCTCCCCCCTGAAAAGCTTATACCCTCTCTTCCGTCTCATACCTCAGACTACGTCCGCTTGTGGTGATTTCCATAACTGGACTTATTTATTTTAATTCTACTTAATGTGAACTAAAGTGGCAAAAAAGTAGGATTTCATAACCAGGTTCCCGTTTTTGGCACAACGTCTAGGTCTTCAGATATTTGTAATTCTTAGCACTTGTTCTTTTTTATTTATCTTCAATGCACTTTTCTACCTTTTGCTTTTATATTAGTGGTATGTAATTTTTCGAAGGGCACTATTTTTTTATTTCATTACTCCTCCTTGAAAAAATTACACCCTCGCTTCCACCTTATGGCCCGGAATACGTCCGCATATGGTGATTTCCATAGCTGGACATATTTGCTTTAATCCTGTTTAATGGGAACTAAAATAACAAGAAATCGTGTTTTTATTAGCATGGCTTCCGTGTTTGGCACAACGTCTAACTCATCAGATATTTGTTTTTCTTAGCACTTGTTTTTTATTATTTATCTTCAATGTACTTTTATTCCTTTTGCTTTTATATTGGTGGCCAGCTCGCCGACTTCAATTAATAAAAACTTATAAAGGCAGAATCTATTTTTCAGTACCTTGGGGGGGGGTATATAATTTTTTTCATATTTTTAAAATGAAAATTCTAAAATATATTTTCAATGAAAATACCCCTAACAAGTTAGTTTTCAAAATATAGGGGGTACATGCACCCCTCTCATTGTCCCCACGCAATTGACACCATTGGTTCAGCTGCTTATTTAGAATTTTATTTTAAGCACTGGAATACAGAAAATGCACTTCAAATCCTCTTGTAGTTCAATAAAAAAAAAGTCCCAAAAATAGACAATAATATCACATTTTAGTGAGTGAAATTGATAGTAAAATAGGGAAAATATTTGCTTGATTTATGACTTGTGTAATCATCTTTAAAACTGGATAAACAATCTTAAATGCCCCTATTTGAAATTCCGAAGAGAATGTTGTATAATAGCTTCAAAGATACGCTTTTCAAAGGAAGGTTCGTATCAGCCGTTTTAGTATTCAGGTAAGGCTAACCCTTATCAATCATACTAGAGGGTGACACGTCAATTGGGCCTGTCCTATCTAGTTAATTTATTAGGCCTAGGTGGACACAGGTATAATTGCTAGTTATGCCTATGGTATACTACCGATTTTAGGGAGATCGCTATCATTGCAGTGTATATTCGAATAATAGGCGTTCTTAACGGTCTATTTTGCAGACAGTGCCATATAGTCAATCCTCTTCGATGGTGTTTTTTTTTTAAATTGCCTTGAAACTCAACCAAAATTAACGAAGATAATTATTTTTCAATAGTTTTTGCAAAGTCCGGTTGCTTTTGCACTTAAAAAGTTTAATTGCTAAACATTTTCTTTTCGAATGCATACTTCTATTTTAAATTAAAACATTTAAATAGATTTAGTTAAACACCATGATTTTGCGAAATATTTTTGATTTTTCAGAATTTCCATGGAGAATTATTACCAAAAACTGAAGGCACTTGAAGATTCTCATTATTTTTCTCAACTTGACACAAGTTATTTCACTACATAAATTTCCCCAGACAATTTATATATAACCTAGGTTCAGTCCAAAGCACCGGAATTTCGTGAAAGAAGGAAAATAAGACTATGAAGCAAAATTAGTGAGATGCGGAACAATTAATGCACTTTTTTTGCTTTAAGCCGGTATAGGGTACTTTTGAACTGATGGGCCCATTCTGGTCCTCCGATCATACCAAGTGAAATCTTGGCATCACTCCGGGCAAGACAAGGTCGAACATGCTAAACATTTGACACTAGGGGAGGGAAAACTGGTTCAGAGGGTCTATGGGCTCAATCTTGACCTTTGAGAGAAAATTTGCCTGGGAGGGTGAGGTAGGCAAGTCACAGGAATTTTTTAGGGGGTAGCATTATTTGATAATTTGAGGAATTCAAATCGGGGGAGAAGGCCCAGAAGCCCCCTCCCATTGTACCTGTGCATAGGCTGAGGGGAGGTTTTAAGCGTTGGAGGGGCCATTAGCCCACATTTTTTTTTTCTATGCTACATATTAAAATCCATTGCACGTTTTCTATTTTTGTATGGTGCTACCTGTCTACCTATCAGAACAAAAGTTGGCAGTTAAAGAAGATTAAGTTTTTTTTTTACGTTTACCGTAATGATAAACTTGCCGGAACTCGTAGCTTTAATATGGCGTTTTTTTTATTTTATTTGAAAAAAAAACTGACCTGACATACTTTGATCATTGCTAGTTTCATCAATCTTAATTCGAAATTCGAATGCCTGCCGTGGGCCAGTTTTCTAATCTTATTACTAAGAAAGGAGTAAAGGGTAAGATCAAATTTCTTTAACATTGATAGTACTCTTAAGGTCTAGCAGTCATATGTAATACCAAAGTTGGTCTCAGCTCCAAACTCAGAAAATTAAAGGAAAAACTCAAACGAAAGCACAAACACAACCGGTTTGCAGAAGTACATTGTAAAAATTTTGAAAATGACCGTTTTCAGATCCCTAAATTTTCTAGTTATTATTCTAACATGTAGTTTGAGCAATGAGTCCAGGGGGTCATCGCACATGTTAAGCACTTTTAGATTAAAGTTTAACTTGAACTTGAAGTTGATGCCTGCTTCATTCCTTACTAGCACAGGCATCAACACAGCTTGAAGTTGATGCTTGTAATCACTAGTAAGCATCAACTAGAAGTTGATGCTTACTAGCTACAGCACAGCTCTTCACTTACTCTCACAAAAAGGATTGCTTTCTCTACTAATTGTTGTCTTGAAGCTATAAGATATAATATATACATTCATCATCAAATGTTCCCAACTTAGGTTATAAAAATTACTTGCTAGGCCTAAAAAGACAATCAGATTAAAAGGATAAAGAAGAATTGGCAAATCTGAGATGTTACGAGCTTTGCATATCAGTTGGCCTACCAGTTGATCAAGGTACCATAAAGAAAAATTGTCGCTAGTTCTATTTTGAGGCTTGCACATTACATCTTAGGTTGGTTTTGTTTTCAATTTTCCACAGAAATTGTCTTTTGGAAAACTCTTCGGGTAAGTGGAACATCATCCTCCTGCATGTAGATATATACACTAGTAGCCCTATAGAACTCGGGTTAGAATTAGATCATGCAACGCTTTGAAACTGCTCCAAATACTTATTATTTGTATCACTAACATTTTCGTTAGAAGGGTTTCTATAATATCCCAAGCTTCAGCTGGACATTTCTGTCATGACCCTCAAAATAATGGAAAAGTGGTGGAAAAGTGGTTCTTAAAAATAGCGTTGTTTTGAAAAAATAAAATCTGACAAAATGGATTCCATTAAAAAAAAAACGAATATATAAAAACAAAGCATAGGGTAGACAAATAAACTTTATTCTTAAAGAAACAGCTCAGACGTCAGGGCACAAAGGTAGAGATGAATTCTTATATTGTTACATCCTGACTAATGGTTGTATAGAAAGCAATAAAAGTAAATGATGTTGTAGAAATCTCATTTGTGTTTAATCACCGCAAATATAAAATACATATATCTTTGATAGTTTTTTGTTTCTTCATTTTTGCTCAAATCTGCAGCGAAATTACTTTTCAAAGATCTTTCGAATGATTGAGCTTTTTGATGTTTTGCCAAGTTCGAGGCATTATCCTCTTCAATCAACAACTCTTGATATATAATTCAAGAAAACAATTTGTTCGTGTTTTTCGTATTTTCAGATGAAAAAGATATTTTATAGGATAAAGAACTATCCTTTCTTCTGCCATGCCCTCTCTTCCCTTTACTTTTACTGAATATGAAGTTCTTTTCTGTAGACATTCATTCCTTGAGTATGTCCCGGATGAAAGACTTTGACTCTCTCTAGTCTCTGATTTTTTGTCCTCGTCCTTAATTTTGGACATCCACATAGAATTGAGCTAGAGGTGGTCATAAAAGAACGGGAGTTTTAACGTTAAAATTACGATGTAGCTTCCGATGGTAATAGCTTCCACCAGAAGGACAAGATGATGTTATCATAGGACTCATTAATCTCAGATCTATCCATCCACCAAGCCAGAATTTTGATATTACCTAAACTTTTTCTTGGAGAAGGATATAATCTTGTTTAAAAATAGGAAACTTGTCCCTTTTTCAAGAATTTTCCACTAGCACTCATTGTATTTTCAATCTATAAGACCGTGTACACCAAATGTAAAAAAAAAAAAAGTTCGGTCGATGATTAGAACTGAATCTCAGCTATGGAACACTAATAAAATTGTTGTCTTTTGCTGATATATTTAAATCGTAGAAGGGAAAAGGAACAACATACTAAAAATTACACAGGGAATACATCTTATAAGTGATAAAAACTTTAGATCCCGTATCAAGTATTCTGTCTTAGATTATGCCAAGTTAAAATTTGTTTCTGTGGTTTAAAACATTCATAAACCGCATGTCTTAAATGCTGTCTGAGATCTTTCTCGAAACTGATCCTCTCCACAATCAAGGAGGAATATTAAAACTATCCTTCTCAAGTCCCTTACCTTTTGCTATGCTAAAGCAATTTATACCCTTTATTAGAAAAAAAAGCTCATGAGAACAACTGCTACTCTTATTTTAAGTTTTAAATAGAGTTTTGAATATTCTTTTAATGTTTGATGCTTAGCAAAGATGGCAGTTGTAGCTTTTTCTTATTCCTTTTGTTTTTATACGTTTATTTCTTTACTAAAATCAATATTTGAGGCTAAAACATTCAGTAAAATTAAAAATATATTCCTATCATAGCGCAATCACGTTGTCTAAGTAAAGAGCGATGTGGGCACAGTGTAGTATTTATTTTTTTTTAGACCAGGGCTCTTCGTATAGAAGGATGTGTCATAGAAACTTCAAAAAGGGCTTTTTCGATTGGAAATTGAAAGTTCTAGTGCCCTTTTTAATGGTTTAAAGGGATTGAAGGGAAACCAGCCCCTGTTTTGAGATAGTGATTTTTTTAAAAATAGTTGAAAGGTTCAGTAACTATGCTTTTGGGGATGAAAACCCCATCCCACAGCCCTCAAGGCAAGGATCTTTAGTTATACATCGGGGGCATGTAAGGTTTTTAAGGAAGGGGGGGGGGTGTTTGAACTTCGGAGGAGGGCTAGTTTGATTGGAAGTCAAAAGTTCTTGTGCCGTTCTTAAGAGTCAAAGTGATCGGCGGTTGACTAACCCTTCCATTTCCTGTTTTCCCCAAATGCATCCGATAGTAACTTTGGGATAGCCAGTTTGTTCAAAAAATAGTCCAAAGATCACATGAAAAGGTCGTCAGAGTTAGTACAACAACCCAGAGTTTGGGGCAAGGGTTGTAAGCCATTCCCCGGGGGCATAAAATATCTTTTATGGAAGAGGTGGTCGTATAAACTTTAGAAGAGGCACATTTTATTAGAAATGTAAAGTTCTTAGTTCCTTTTTAAGAGTAAAAAATGACGGAGGGCAACTAGCCCTTTCCCCCCCCCCTTGACGCCCTCTTTTCTTCGAACACATTCGATCAAAACTGTGAGGTAGTCTTTTTGTTCATAATAGTCCAAACAACATATAAAAATGCCTTCCGGGTGGACACAATCCCCCAGAGCCCAGAGGCAAGGGTTGTAAGGTATGCCCCTGGGCATATAAGGTCATTATGGAATGCGTGGTCGCATAAACTTTGGATGGGGCTCATTTCATTGGAGGCTGGAAGTTCTAGTGCCCTTTTTAAGAGTTAAAAGTGAATGGAGGTTGACCAGACCCCGCCCCCCCTGATTCCCATAATTTCCCAGAACATGTCTAACTAAAACTTTAAGAGAGCTATTTTGGTCACTATTGTTGAAAGGTTCAGTAATTATGTCTTTGAGGATATCAACCTCCCCACAGTCCTCATGGCAAGGGCTGTAAGTTAGGCAATTCATTCATTGTTTAAATATAGTATATGTTATTAAGAGAGGTATGCATTTTTGACTTTTACTTTCCGAAAAGACGGAGGGCATTCAGGTGAGCTTTTTCAGGGAATGTTGAGAGGAGTGTTGAATTAATCAAAACACGTTATGTTTATACGGTTGTAAATAGGGGGTAACTCAGGAATGACATAGTATTTGACCAAAAAAGCAGTATTTCCACGCTACTACTGCTACTGCAACTACCGTCACTACTATTGCTGCCATGGCTATTACTAATACCCCACTACTACATTTACAATATTGAGGGAAAAATTGAACTAAATTAAATGACATTATGTGCATGCACATCGTCAAAAGAGCCTATTTCAAGAATGGGTTTGGGTACTAAGTTGGAACTTTCAGAGAATGCTTAAAGGGAAAGATCATTTGACCAAAATGCAATATGTGCAGGCCACTACTAATGCAAATACTACTACTTCAACTACTATTTATATGTCAACTACTTGTAAGGCTAAGAGCATTAAGATTAAAATTTCAAGAAGTATATGATCATACAGGTTATCAAAAGGACATATCAGAAATATCATAGCAACACCTAATTGTATTAAGTTGGAACTTCCGGGACTTGATGAGAGGGAGGAATGTTTAACTACGAAAACGCAATACGTTAATACTACTGCTGCTACCAGCATTGGCATTAGTGATTTTACTGTTAATTCTACTTATAGTAATACTACTACTACTACTTTGACTACTATTACAACTATGCCTGAGGGTATGAAGCTGAAATGTTCAGGGAATTTCGAGGGGAAGGTGAACAGAACCACAACATTCCGGTTGCAGGCTGTCAACGCGGCACATCAGCAATATCTTAGGAACAGTTTGGTGAATGAAGTTGAAACTAACAGGGCTTTTTGTGGGGGTGTGTTGAACTAACCAAAAGACAATATTTGAATAATAATGCAACTGCTTCTGCTCAATATACTACTGCTACTATTATTACTACTTCTACTTCTACTACTGCTACTATTATTAATACTTCTACTGCTACTACTGCTACTAAAGATAATGCTACTACCATTAATTCTACTGCTACCACTATTGCTGCTAGTACTACTGCTACTACTGCTAAAGCTAATGGTTTAAGGCGAAAATTTTTTGAAGTGTTTAAACTGTGTTGAACTAAATCAAAAAACACTATGCTCCCACTAGTTGTCAAGAGGACGTATCAGAAATTATTCAGGAACGGTTGATGGTATTAAGTTGAAACTTTCAGCGTATGCTGAAGGAGATTTTGAAGAAACCAAAGGTGCTAAGCGCGTACTGCTTCTTATGCTACTACAACTACTGCTACTACGCAAGCTAAGAGCAGTAAGGTGAATCGTTCAAGGAATATTTAGTAATTGTAACGTCATTACTTCACAAATAATTGTGAAAGTACGTCATTGCGTTGTGGTAATATCAAGATTGTTATGCGTTTGATTAGTAAATGATTCAAAGGAAGAAAACTGAATGAAAATTAGAGCCCCATTGAAATACAATAAACTAATTTGATTGCATCGAGACATTTTAAAAACGAAAAAAAAACTTTATTTGTGAAGTTTGACGAATTTGAGCCACATTTTGATCTTGTTGAAACTTCATAACAAGTTGTTGGTGTTCAATGAAGTTCAAATGTTGGTGTTGTAGTATTTCGGAGGGTCTAAAGGCTACAGTGGAACCATAGTTATTTCTGGTAATCTCGGATATTTTAAAGTTGGATCGTTGCAATCACTGTCCCTTCCAAGTTTTATTTCTTCGTTCATAGTAATTTTAATTCGTTTTAATGGTGATATATTCTATTAGGTAATTTATGCTAGTTGCAACTTATAACTTAATTCACTCCCTAATTTTTGCTGAAAAACCGTTTTTTAAATATTATTAAATAATTTGAAAAGAGTGGAGGCACAAATGTATTGGCGCAAAATATTTCTGTTTAGAATTGCAATTTATGTACAAAAGTAGGAGAACATTTTCATTTAGCTTGTTCACGGTCCAAATATTTTGTTCATTTTTCTCCACGTATGGTACACTCCTGGCACGCCACACTTCTTCATGTTACACATGGTAAACTTCAGACTATGAATAGCACAATTCCGCCACTTGTGGCGTGCGCCCCCTGGTGTTTACGACATTTGGCAGTGGGTGACCCTTCATGGTTTCTAGGTCATGTCCGAAAATACAACATTTTGAACGTGCAATTTCATAAAACAATCTAAACTTTATGCTCAATGCTAATTCATTATTTTAATTTGGCAAATGGTCATCTGCTCGACAACATAGCTCAATATTTTCTTCTTCTTTTTTGCTGTTTTTTTGCTGACTCCAAATATACAAATCTCATGAAGTTTACTGTTACCCATGAAAGGTATGAGCCTGAAAAAATATGTCTGATTTTTGAAAAAGAGGAGAAACACCCCAAAAAGAGCAACTAATCTAAATGGAAGTCATTAAATTCACCATTAAATTCAGAATATCAGAAAACCATTCTATAGATTTCAAGATCCTATCTGCAAAAATGTAGAGTTCACATCTTTCCCCAGAAGAAAGATCACGGATGTGTGTTTTCTCATTTTTTCCCAGGGGTAATCGCATCGAACTGATGGCCCTAGAAGATCGAGAGAGTACGTTAGCTAGCTTTACCTTTTCCTAAATACTTCTTTTCTTTCACTATTTTTCATAGATCGACTGCGGTGTTTTTGTACATGTTTCCTTGTAATTTTGACCCCATAATATGAATTTGGTTTTTACTTAGCGTATCGATTGCTGGTTTTTTTTGTAAGAAAAGGACAAAAAACATCCACTTTTAAACCAACCTCTTTCAATCTTAAAGAGAAAATGGGAAACGGTTTAAAAAAGTTTCAAAGTAGCCCCTGATACCTTACAGGGGTGAGTTTTTGTCCTACAGTTTATGGCACTGCCACGAAAGAGCTATATGACACCAATATAACCAAGGATTAAATACTCGTTAAAATGTTATTTAAAGAGTTTTTTTTGTATGTTATTGCTTGCCTTATCTTCTTTACGGCTTATAAACCAATGCTGGTTATAAAAACACTTTAGAACACCGCAAAGTGTCGGGAGTTTTGGAGTAGCTGGCGGCCATACACGAAGTTTCGACAGTAAACAAGCTTCACAAGAATTTGCCACAGTTTCTTCTGAATTCCTCTGGCACCAGTAGGGACACAAAGAAAACGCATTTGCCGATATTATCGAGAAACGTTTGCCGACATTATCCAAGTCAATAAGACTGGTGGTCAATCAGTCAATTCATTGATTAGTGCTTGCAGATCCTGTAAGGATTCTACAGGTTGATGAACCTTAAACTGCAAAAATAGATTTAACACAAAAATGACAACTCCTTCGTTCTTTCGAACAGTTTAAAGAGTCACTAAGGAATTTTCAGCTTTTCTCCAAATTTTCAAAACTATTTTTTTTTTCTGGATCGATTGGAGTTTTGAGTGTTAAGTTTCTTCTGATGGATGGTATAATCTTTGCTTTGTTTTTCTTTTCTTTTCTCTTCCAGAATTAGAAACTAAAATACACGCGTGTCTTCCCGACGACGGTTCTGGTCTCTCTTGCGCCCCAGGAAAAATCCTGATTAGTGCCCCCCACCCTCTCCCACAAATTTCGAGGCCAAATACAAAAAGATTTATTAAGAAAATTTCCATGTCATTCCCACTTTAGTTATTCACACTTTCTCTTTTTTTGCTTTGATTATTATTTTCCTTTTGCATATTTGTTTTTATTTTCATGATTAGAGATTGGTTGTAATTTGGTTTTTTTTATTTCCTTTTTTGTCTGTTTTGTTCGTTTGTTAAAAGTTTTGCTTGTTAAGCGTTTGTCATATATGTGGTCGCCCAATATCAAGTGCTTTCATGTTTTTCTTTGGGCATCCACAGTAGGAACCTATTATCCAATACGAAGCTTACATAATTTATTCATGGTTATGGTTTGTTGGTTATATGATTTGATGTTGTTCATGGTTCTGTTTGTTGTTGGTTATATGGTTTGATGGCTATATGATTTGCTATTGTTCTATAGTTCTGTTTGTTGATGGTTATATGGTTTGATGGTTATATGGTTTGATGGTTATATGATTTGATGTTGTTTCATAGTTCTGTTTGTTGTTGGTTATATAGTTTGATGGTCATATGATTTGATGTTGTTTCATAGTTCTGTTTAATGATGGTTATATGGTTTGATGGTTATATGATCTGATGTTGTTTCATCGTTCTGTTTGTTGATGGTTATATGGTTTGATGGTTATATGGTTTGTTGGTTATATGGTTTGATGTTGTTTCTTATTTCTGTTCTGTTTGTTGCTGGGTATATGGTTTGATGGTCATATGATTTGATGTTGTTTCATAGTTCTGTTTAATGATGGTTATATGGTTTGATGGTTATATGGTTTGTCGGTTATATGGTTTGAAGTTGTTTCATAGTTCTGTTCTGTTTGTTGGTCAACTTATTTGATGCTCCTAAGCCTATTACTCCGAAGCTAAGTTTACATCATTGCCAGATAAGAGTGTCTAATGGGAACAAGATCATGTGTCTCTTTCTAGACCAATCATGGGGATGTTTCTAAGTGTATTGATCCACTAACGGTACGACCTATTGTTTCTAAGAAATTCTAGCCTGGTTTTATGTAATAGGCCATGATGAAAATCAAGTTAGACAGTTCTATTTTTAAATATGGCTTCTCTGGAAACATTAGTATAAGTGCATTGTATATCTGCGATATTGTACCAATTCATTTTAAGCTATTGAACAATAAGCACCATGGAAAATCTTGATAATATTTTTAACCAATTATATGCCGTAAGTTTATTTTATAAATAATTAATTCAGCTATTGTGGCACTGGTGCATTAAACAGAGACTTCTTAAAAAGTCAAGTTTGGTTAATAAAATGAAAATGGAGGAATAATAGTTTATAAACAAATTCGGGGTATATATATTCGCATATTGTAGGGGGGAGGTGGCGGGGGCTGTAAGGCATTGGATTTATTAAATGTAAGCCTGGTAGCATATTTTCTTTGATCATATTAATTTATGTGGACTTGTTCGCAGTGAAATGTCACTCGATGCAAATTTTAGGCCTATAAGCTGTGGGTTAACGATCTTTTTTTATCCAATTTAAAGCATATATCTAAATACCCCTGTTTCTTGAGCTTGTAACATTTCGAAAGTTATACTATGGGTGTGTAGCCTACGGAACTATCTAAATTTGACAATTTACCCCCCACAATCCCCGTTTTTTTTATTGGCCCTGGTTTTTAGAAACTTAATTTCTTTTAAGGACTCTATGCTATATTATGACTTTTTAGTCATTTCTGTTCTATAGACTTTTCTGAAGGAAACACGGTACTTATGCATTATACGATACACACGAAAGAAGTCAAGTTTGCCTAATGCTAATGCAATAAAATATAGTAGTTTATAAGCAAATTTGGGCTATATATTGGCGCATTAGGGTGGGTGGGTAAAGCATAGCATATATTAGATAAATATAACCTGGAAATTGATTTTCTAACACCGATATCGAAGAGGGAGGAGTCCGGTTTTACACTCAAAATTTTTCAATCTTACTATGGTTAAGAAAGTTCCTTTTTAAGGCAAAGGAGTTGCACATCGAATTTCGAAATCGGGGTCTTTTTTCGTATGTGTGGGACCCCTCCATTAAGATGGGTAGAGTTATTCCATGAAAAATAAACTTTCTTTCTTTTTAAGGACAATTTTGAGAAATGTCCCCCACCAGACAAGAAGGCAAAAACCACTGATAAAACCCTGTGAGGGCATCAGTTGTCCAGTATGGCCGTTGGCTAAGACCTCCAGCTCAGTGTACCCCGCATATACATGGCTGTGGCATTGCTGGTCCGTCCACCCCCTATCAAGCGATGCCGGGGCCTTCAAGACCAATGCCCTCTATACAAGGCGAGAATGAGCCTCCTTCAGCCCTCAACATGCAAGCTACAGATCTTAATGTAAGTTTTTAAATTTTATTTCCGCTAATGATTTTTCTCCCAAAGGAAATAAATTGCTCTCCTTTGACGCTAATACTTCAGAGCTATTTAATTATCGAATCCTGACAAATGTACAAATCCGACCTGCTAAACATTGTAAATTAGGATTGCAGCTTAGCAAAGGTTTTGCTGAAAAAGATATTTTTTTTATTCCCGTCATATTGTCTAGAGTAAATCCTATGGATTGCAAGAGGGGTTGGGACAGATGTTGATTATGATAAATAGTTTCATATGATATTTGTTTTCCATTTTTGAGTACATTAAAATGAAACTGGAAAGTAATTTTCATTATAGACAGCGCAAGCGCTGCTTATTTTTCTGTCTACTAGATAATTCGCTGTGAAAACTATGAGTATTGCAAGTTCAATAGAGATGCTATTAAGTATATTACATGTCATGATTTTCACTTTTTTATTGTGTGTGTGTGTGTGTGTGTGTGTGAGCGGCACATACGCTGCTTTTATTATGTCTACTAGATAATTCGCTGAGATAGTATAATGAATATTGCAAATTCATGAGTATTAAAATTCAATTTTTTAACTGAAAAAATAGTTTCACTATTGTTATTAGCATAGAAATAAGTACAAGATGTCAGTTTTTGAAATAGACACTATTACAAAGCTTAAAAACTAGCCAAATGGTACTATGTGTATACAGATAGTGATACTGCTTCTGCTACTACTACTACTACTACTACTACTACGACTACTAAGTGTGTTTTTTAATCAAATGTTTTAAATGATATGAAAATAATAATCCAATTTTCAAAATAGGTTGTTTTAGAAAGTTTGAAAACAAGTATTTTCATTATAGGTCTCATTGGTTCCATATGCTATATCTCCCTCACCAGCTGAAGAAACAAGTCACGAGCTATGTGTTCGCATTGATGCGCCAATGGAGTTTCGTGACCATCAGGACACTGAAATACCAGCTATCGACAAACAAAGATCTCAATCGATATGGTTAATTCTTACGTTTCGGTGATAGTAATGTTAACTTAGACGAAATACCTTCTGATATTGACGATTTATTGAGTAATTATTTAGATGTAGACGATAGTGCACTTGAACAAGACATTGCAGTTAGTTCAGAGGACGATTTACCAAGGCTAAGCCCTAATACAATACAAATTTTAGATAACTTGTCCAAAAAGTTAAATGAGAACCTTCCCCCACTAATTTAATAGACTTCGTCCCAGTTCAATCAAATTTAATTGAAAATGAAATGGCTTCGATGGATTTTAGTACACGGACCAGCCCTATTGTTGAACAAAGTGGGGGAGGGGTGGTGATGATAAAATACAAAAGGGGGAGGGTTTAGCTAATATACAAGGGGGAGATGGTAATGATATACAATTCACATCACTACTAGAATTTCAACAACCAAGTTCGATACTGAATACAATAGTCGTTTATACTGCAACTTTTGGGGATCCGTTTAGTTCACTTATGGAGGAAATTTTATAACCGATCCTATTTATATCGTTCATGAATATATAGAGAAAATTCGTGCGCTTTTAGAAAACCAGATTCAGGTGTGGGGGGTAGGGACTCCATTAAGGTCTCAATTGTTTTAAAAATATTTTATTTGAATGAGAGTCATAGTGAAGTGTACGATTACTATGTACACACCAAGATGTGGGTGTTACACTCTCATTTGGAGAATTATGAGACAGTCTTTATGCAGCGGATTGACAATATTATCACTCATCTCAAAAATTATAATGAGAATGGGAGTGGGTCTGTGGTTTTATTTATTGAAAACTTAAGTGTAAATATATATAAATTAAAAAAAGATTTTATTTTAAGAGGGGGTGGAGCTGGAGATAGGGCTATAGTTTTAAAATATAATCCCGATTTAGAAGGGTGTCACGGCGTTTAACAAATCTGTTTCGAAACAGACCAAAAATGTTTCATGTACACTTTCCTCATATCGGCTTTCGAACCTCTGCAAGATGAAGCTAAAAAGAAAAATTTGGACTACTGGGCCGTGCATGGAAAAGAGGGGTCTGGTTTTCCCCCAGTAGATTTCTTTTGTTTAGCGGGAATATTTGCAGTAACACTCCGGTCGATATATATTTTTGAATGGGCCAACGCCCATTTAAATATCGGTGTTACTGTGCTCCAATACGAAATGGAATCTCAAGAGGGTATTTGTTCTAATAAAAAAGGTTTAATATTCCCAGTAAGGGCCCCGTCGATTGAATCGGTGAAACATTGGGTTATGTTGTAGTATACACCGCCTAGTGAACCCAATTCAATGGGGCATTTCAATCCTATTACGGACATTAGTAGAGTTCTGGGAGGGGATAAGGAATTTGGGGTGTGTTATTACTGTCCAACATGCCTGTCTAGATTTCGTAGTGATTTAAAGCTACAAAATCACATGAAGCATTGCAGGCGTCACGGATATCAATCGTTGGAAATTGTTTCGTGTGACAGGGCCATCTTGAGATTTAAAAATTTCCAGAATACTCTCCTGCAAAGCAATAAAATAAGTTTGGACTGTGTAGCTAATCTGGTGAATGTGAACGACCCTCAATTTCCAAATCGTATCAAAGAACATCAAGCTATTACGGTTTCACATGCCCACGCACAAAGAGACAGCTCTAACACTATGCAATTGCTAGAAATAGATGAAACATTGGATGAGAATGAGTGCATGATCAAGGCATTGACTAAATTGATTGTCACTGCAAATGAAGCTATTTCCCGTTTGAGAAATATTCACTGCCCGATGTTATTGTCAGCAGAGGGTCGTCTGGTGATTAAAAATAAAAAAAATTAGTTGGGTTTGTAAGGGGGAATTTGAAGAGGGGACTAAGGGGAAAGGGACTAGGGGGAAAAGGGGGGAGGAAAGGGGAAAGTCAGGGATCATACTCACTTGTGGCAGGAAATATCGTCAAGGGGTAGTAATTTTCGAGGTGTAGCACACCAATCGTGCAATGTGAATGTAGGCCAGCAGTTTTTTATACCGGTTTTTATTCACAATTCAAAATATGATTTGAAATTTATTTTACCGGCTTTGGCACCTATGCAGAGGGAGGGAGGGGGAGCAGATAGTCCATGGGTAAATAACTTATTTACCTAAAACATTATCCCCAAATCTGCTGAGAAGCTAGTGCTTTTAGAGTTGAAATGGCAGGTAGTGAATAATAGGCATATGTGCTGGAATAAAATCTGGTTTGAGTCAAGGCTTTGAGTCAACTCATTCAGGTGCAGAACAGTGGTAGCAAATTTGTTAATCCTCAAGTGCAAAAGATTCTATTGAAATATAATACAAAGCTATATCATCAACACAGTCCGATAAAGCCTGCATTGGCTGAACGATTGATAAGAACGATTCGTCTATTAATTTATAGATATTGCACGCTGAAAAATACTGCTGCTTTTATTCATGATTTAGATAAAATCATGCAAATATATAACCAACGACCACATCGATCCCTGTCCAATGTTAGCCCTCTGGAAGTTCATTACAGTGGAAATACATTTGATGCTTTTCTAAAGCAATATTCCAGTGAAAAAAAATTGTGACAAAGAAATTCCATGTTGGCGATACTGTTCGAATTAATAGAACCACCAATATTTTTGAAAAGAGGAATTATTTATGGAGCACTGAACTTTTAAAAGTGTCTAAAATCCTAGACACTGAACCCACGACATATCGGCTGTGAGACACCAAAGATGATGAGATTCTCGGCGGTTTTTATGAACTACAAAGAAACAGTAGTGAAATTTATCAAATTGAAAAGATATTAAAGAGTTGTACTCGCAGAGCCAAGAGACAGTTGCTTGTTTGTTGGCTAGGATACAACTTTGATTTTGATTCTTGGGTTGCTGTTGAAGACATTAACAATGCCCAATGATTTCTATGTGACATTCATGTCCAATGTTTCCGATCCTCTCTACAATGATTTGAATAGAACAAGTGATTTTTGGACGAAACTCTCCCCCACCATCAAATTCGACGGCGCGTATAAAATGGCTCTTGCCGACTGTATTCTCAAAAATACATATGACATCCTGAGAAGAGATCGCAAATATGATATAAAAATTAGACCCTATGATTGGCCGCAACCCCCAGGTGATCAAGAACAAATTCAAAAGATAGATTGGAGGAATTATCCATATATTGGATTACCCTACGAAGAACTCACCTGTATGAATGATTTATGTCGTTCTGTCAATAAAAGAATTTCCTCTCGTAAAAAAGGAGCCTTTCATTTTAACTATTCAAAGGAGGAGGGCAAGATCTGCATTAGTTCACCCATTGCCGATGAAAAGATTATTCTCAATGATAATCTAAAAGATGTTCTTGGCTTTAAGCTCAATATAATCAATAGTACATGTGCTGGAAACACTAATTTTATTTTTGCTGACTACCAACCTGCCTTCTCCCCGGACACTTGTATATTTCTCTACGCTTCATTTGTTGAAACATCCAGAGTTGGCAATAGCAATTCCCCCCTCCTACGAGTTCTTGAACAAAAACAAATCAAGAACATGCTCACCATTACAATATAAAGCATCTTCAGTATATCCCCGTAAACACTTACTATTTGGAACTCTGCCAGTTAACACTAAGAACTGAATTAGGTGATCCCCTAGCAATATCAATAGGTTTGACTGTGATTACATGCCATTTTCGACCCATCGTTGCCGCTGTTCAAAAAAACAAACAAGATATCTAGTAGAAAAGTAGTTTTCATTTGTCCTGATATTGACTGCTATGTTAATACTCTTGGCCCAAGACAACTGGGCAATGGAATGAACTATTACAAAGGTCGCTCATCGATGTCTGGCTGTGGTCTTGGCAGTTGGATTGCTAAGCTGTTTCGCTCTGTACTACCTTTGGCTAGAAAATATATTGTGCCGGCTGCGACAGTTTTTGCATCCTCTACACCATACGATTGGAGCTCTGGCAAGGATTTAAAAAAAGTGCTTCGGAAAACCTTAGATCCAGTGCGCGAACCCTTGGCGAACAATTGAAATCTCAACAGAATGGAAAAGGTTTAAAAAGGTCGAAAAACAGTGCACCGCTCATCAGTTTCTACTCAGGTCAGAAACGAAAGACATCACCCCTGTCAAAGACAAGAAGGAAAAAGACGACACGCACAGAAAACAGTAGAAGAAGACCCAGGAAGAGAATTGTTAGATCGAAACTATATTTCTTTTCATAGATGGCATATCTATCGCATTAGGATTCCCAACCTTCAACCACTTCATCTTTAAACCTATTCAATTCAGAAAATGTTGATGTGAGTGTAAAACATGGATACTATGAACAATTTCATCCACAACAACCCCTCTCCGATAATATCCACTTTCAAATTTATTCCAATGAAGACTACTTTTTGGACATGTCTTCAACATTTACAAATGAAAGTCCGGAAATCCGACAATACATTGCCAATTCTTGCTGATGGAATATATTACGAAAACTGTATATTACATAATTTATTTCGTCAAATTAGTGTCTACATAAATGACACACTAGTGAGCAAAAGCTAAAATCTCTCAAATCATACAAGCTATATGCAATTCATGCTGATGACAACCAAGTCATACAAGGAATTGAGAGGCACCTATAATGGATATGAATATATTACTAATATTGATAGTACAGATGCACTTAAAAATGCTACAACTAGTGAATTACATCTAGTTGGAAAAATATATCATGAAGTATTTAATATACCCCAATGGCTACCACCAAATATTAAAGTGGATATAAAATCGACTCTTGCTCCATCCAATTTTATTTTACGAAAGGAACTTCCTGCTAATCCTGATGTAACTCTCTCCCTCACCGCGGCAATACTACATGTACAAAAGCAGCAGGTTATTAGTTCTGATACTTTGGCAGTGGAAAAACTGAGAGCTAGAGGAAATAATATTAAACTACTTGTTCCTCATACAATCACCGATGAACGTCATATTGCCACAGGCTCACGCACCTTCACCGACTCATCCTTTATCAATAGCGAAATTCCTTCAAAATTAGCATTGGCATTTGTAAAAAGTGCTAGTGCAATAGGATTGTGGACTGGATGCCCATATAAATTTGGGATGTTTGGTCTTTCATCTCTTGTCTGCAAAGTAAATGGAATCCCACTCTGCAATCTATCTTTTGATAAATCCTATAGGACTTTGTATGAATTGACAATTCAAACCCTAGATCATGATTCACAACTATTTGAAAATGGTATAACCGAAGAAATATTCACTAAAACACATGGTATCATTGTACTAGACCTTTGTGGCAGCCAGGATATGAGTATAGTAATAATGGGGAGTTTGCGTTTAGAGTTTACATTTGCCGACCCATTAGCTTATAGTATTGCACTAATCTCGCTAAATCAATTTTAAACCTATGGGGAAATCACTCCCGAAGCCAGTGTTCTACTAGACCTTGCACCATGAACACCAGTCAAATAATCAATGTATTTAATATGGAATCCTATATGTCCAAAAACAGATCCTATTGTCTGCCCTCGGATTTTCTTGGAAAAATTCAAAGTGTCAACAATACCCTAATCATTGTTAATAGCAGTCCGTCGACTGTGAATACCGGCCATTGGTTGTGCTTCTTTCAAACAATGAAGACGATTGAAATTTTTGATCCTCTCGGCCTACCCTATACATTCTACACTCCGCACATCAACAACTATAATGTGAGCAGTGGGAAAACTATTATTCAAAATCGGAAGAGAGTACAGGATCTGACGACTAAAAGCTGTGGTTTTCATGCGCTACTATATTTCCTGTTCAGATATCGCGGCTATACTTACAAGCAGTTTCTCAACATTTATGTAGACAATCCACGTCTGAACCACTTTATGGTGGAAAATATCCTCTCAGACCTGTATAATATTGATTTTAATGCCCTACGAGTAAAGTGCTTAAAAAATATATGCGAATTTGTTTATTAATAAAGAAAAATGTATATATACAACAATGTCTTTATTCTTCACTTCAGATTTCTTCTTATGTGTATAGGCAACTGTCGAGAAACACTAATGCTGGTAGATCATTTGAATTCACTCTAAATTGATCTTGATTGGCTGCAAAGTCAGGGTCACATTTTCCACAGTACAATGTAACTTCACTCTTGTCGTATCTCTTTGTATAGCCAATGATACTATTTGCATTCATATTGTGAAATTCACGTGTTTCAATCTGTCTATTTGAAGCAATATCACATACAGCGTTTTCAAATGGTGAATCATATTCGGTAACTACCAAGTAAAAATCGCTAGGTTTATAGTCATAATAGGCAGTGTCATCACAACGATGACGTAGAAACCAAATTGTCTTGTCACCCCAACAGTTTAATCGTAGACCTGATTCTTCCTCCCAAAACAATTTAAATCCACGACGATACCAATCTCGTAGAAATAAACTAAGATCACGTTTGGGGTTCTTTACAATCATACCTGGGTAAGTATTCTCCCACTGATCACATTTGTCGTAGTGGCAATTGGAGCATAAATGTCCTCTAGGGCGAGAGTCATAAATCTCGTCGAGACATGAATCACAGCCTTTAATTTGTACTGCATATCCTCTTTTTAATTTACAGGGATTGCATTATTTGCACTTTTCATTATACTCAACAATAATTGTACAATTCTCACATGATGACCAACTGCCAAAAGTGTACATGCATAGTGGGCATGTATAGAATATTTTTAGTTTCCGTTGTCAACTCTATCACAGCTAAAACGAAACTGATCCACGTTCGATGAATTCAGAGGGGAATCGGAGAGGAGTAACTCTGTGACGTTACATAACCTCTTTCGAAGGGGGGGCCATCTACATATAATCTATGGCAATGTTTTCAAAATTATATCCACGATATTATTCTGCTTGGTTTCAATTAATATATCAATAAATTGAGTAAAAACATTTGAGTTACGTCGTAAAAGTTTCATACGATAGTCCAATGGGGGAGAATCAGTTTCTATTATATTGTCAAGTGTCCCCTGGGAGAATATCTTCCATTGAAGGGATAACTCGAGAAAATCGTCATCCAAAATCAAATGTTTTTCCATAATCACAAGATTCGACCTAATTCTCTCTTTCTCAAATTTATTCATTTTTCAATCCTATCACTCTCACTGCTGACTCTTGACTAACCATGACTCGTTCTACCTCAAGAATATTCGATAACCTAAAATTCTAACATAAAGAAAAGGGTGACATTTTCGATTTCAAAACAATTTCATTTAGCGTGTATAATTACAACAATAATATATATTACACATGTACAATGAGTGATATAACTCGTTGTCCTCTATATGCTTCACTATTGCATTTAAAGCACTTTGAAGTCTATTCAAATGTGCTATATCAACTTTTGCAGCGAAGCATAATTGATCCTCCATTTTAAATTTGCTCAAAGATAACACATATCTTGCATATACTTCATCCCATTCAAGGCAAAGCTGTGATCCTCTTGTTATTTCTACCGCAATGTTTGGTGCTCTTGTATCATTGCTACCAACTCCACTATCAACTTCTAATAGTGTAAGCATTCCACTCATTATTGCAAATATATCTTAACGAGTAAAGTCAAGCTGTTCTCATTCCTTAAATTCTATTCTCACACTAAAAACAACTATAGCAAAATCCATCTATATATTAACTGTGATCTTGTCCCGTTAGTGTTTCCGACTCCTATGATTGGCCTAGAAAGAGACACGTGATCTTGTTCCCGTTATACGCTCTTATCTGACAATGATGTAAACTTCTGTCTATATCCATTAGGCTTAGAAATATCAAACAAGTTGACCAACAAACAGAACAGAACTATAAAACGACATCAAACCACATAACCAACAAACAATATAACCATCAAACAGGTCTAGAAAGAGACACGTGATCTTGTGCAGTTAGATTGGTTATAGATGGCAGTAGACGGTCTCCTTGGAGTCAATAATGGGTTCCTACTATCCACTTCGATTAATTTTACGTTTTATATCGTTTTGTAATTAATTGAATTGAACTGAATCGAACTTGCTCATACTAATTTTGTCACTCTTACTTTTCATTGTTACTTTAGCCTCTGCAAAAGTTCTAACTATCTCGTCCCAATCGATTGCTTCTAATTCTTCGGATTCTATAATTAATTAAATTCGGTCTACTTATTTTCCTTTTAAAGAAATATTGGGGAAGAAAAAAAAAATGGGGAAAAAATGGAAATTTCGGATTCAATTTGCTTGTACTTACTGCCAACTGCACCCTCCAATTTATTTTAATAAAAATAAAATTAAAAAAAGTCACAAAATGATTGTATTTAATGAATAAATGTTAGATTATTTATTTGAAATTTTGTACCCCTAAAATTTCTGCACCCGGGGTAGTTTCCCCCTCTACCCTGCCAAAACCACTTCTGGGCCTCCCCCTCCTTAAAAGTAATGGTGACTTTGGAAACTTTGGATTTGTGCCATATATTCGCTACATGTTTTGTATTTGTTAATTAATGTTCCTTAAAGGTAATACCGAGTATTGAGGAATGCAACGGGCTAATGGCGAGGGTGAAGTTCAAGGGACCACGGCCTCACTTAGTTGCTTCAATCACACAAATTAAAACTTCTAAATAATTCCACTTCAGACAGGATACACAATGGCTACTTTATTTCAAGAAAGTCGGAAAGAAAGTCTTCCTAGAAAGATCGAAAAGATGCTGTGTTGAAGGTTGGATTGGCCTGCATTGGTTTTCCAATTATATTGATTGAATATCTGCTTGTCTAATCTCGGCTAAAACAAGGTGCAACATGCCTACAGCTCTGCTAAAAATTAACATTTAGATGGGAAATACGGTGGAAAGGGAGCTTTTAGGGCTGCAAAAGGGCCACTTTTGGTACTTGTTGATTGGGATTTGAAATCTTGGCAAGAGGAGGACTTGAGGGGGCAAGAATTCAACTTGTGCTTCCACCTCAATAATTCCACTTCAGGCAGGATACACAATGGCTACTTTATTTCAAGAAAGTCGGAAAGAAAGTCTTCCTAGAAAGATCGAAAAGATGCTGTGTTGAAGGTTGGATTGGCCCGCATTTGTTTTCCAATTATATTGATTGAATACCTGCTTGTCTAATCTCGGCTAAAACAAGGTGCAACATGCCTACAGCTCTGCTAAAAATTAACATTTAGATGGGAAATACGGTGGAAAGGGAGCTTTTAGGGCTGCAAAAGGGCCACTTTTGGTACTTGTTGATTGGGATTTGAAATCTTGGCAAGAGGAGGACTTGAGGGGGCAAGAATTCAACTTGTGTTTCCGATCATTCTAATTAGAAGTCTTTGTATGATTATGATGTAAACAGACTGTCGAATGCGTACTTTTCTATCAAAAGATTTGTGACGTCAGTGAAAGAGAGGATTATTTGAGAGGACAGAGGACCACTTTGGTGTTTCACTTACAAAGATTGAAAATCCTTGCATGATTTTGTACTGAACGGGTAGAAATTATGTACCCAGTATTATAGAACGGAAATCCTTGTATGATTCCAATTCAAAGAACGTGCAATATGGGGGAGGGTATGTGGTGGAGTTGCCAAAGGCGTTCATTGGAATATCAGTCACACAGACCCATAAGCCTTGCTTGAGTCTGACTATATGAAGGTACGACGTGCCTGCCTTTCTGCAAAGAAGTTGGGAGTGGAAGGAGCAGGGGGAGATTATTGGCAAGGCCAGTTTTCTACTTCGACTCTCAAACATACAGGTTTAAAATCATTGTGCTAATTAGGTTCGAAGAAGCTTTGACGTCCTTACCTTCTTGAAAAGAGTTAGCAGTGAGAACAACAGAGTGAGGGGGTAATGGAGGACTGCATGTCGAATGGTATTTCCTATGGTAATGCCTATGGTATTTTGCTTCAAATAAGGTGCAATATACCTACCTCTCAACAAAAAAAAAAACAAAACAAATAAGATAGTTGGGGGAAAGAGGAGAACCCGATCTAACTTTTGACTTTCGCTAGCTTTTGTATCGAATCTGGACTTAAATCGATCTTGAACCACACCAAGACTTAGCTGAATTTCGCAAAGTCCTTACCTGATTTTTGCTAGATCTTCCAACAGCAAAAAAGATGTCAACCCCTCCAGATGGTGGTTGGGGGAGAGGATGCAATTGATAAAATGTCGAAAAAGTCAAATTACACGGCAAACCAATTACTTCAAATGAATAGTCTCTACAATCTCGAGATTTTTGGGGGTGGAGGTACTAAGCTCCCAGAGCCCCCACCCCTTGAGCATATAAAGGAGAAAATTTAGGTGGAGGGGTACTAGAGGCTAATCCCCCCCCCTTGTGTACCTACTTGAGCTAATTACATATGAGTAGAATGCATTATCTGGATTCTATAGAAGCTATAGGAAAACATTTCTATAGAAGCTCTACACCTTTTCAAAGAGAGTGAGTAGCCCCTCGCATCTAGGTAGTACTTCTATAGAAGCTCTACACCATTTCAAAGAGAGTGAGTATCCCCTCCCATATTATGGACCTATAAAGCGATCAAACACGTTTCGGAAGTATGGTTGATATTGTATAATGCAATCAGACGGGTTTACATGATATGTGCTTTAGCAACTTCGTTCATCCGTCATCATAACATGTTTTTTTTCTTTCCTGGTTCAATATTCAAAATTCCTTATATTGCGTATTCAAAGGATGGTCTAATTCTAGAAATACTGGTTTACACCTGGAGGGCTTAAACTCGTGTTTTCCCACTATAAATTAAGATGCAATTGGTCTCTCTGGATCAGTTGATTAATAGAACTTATATTGAGCCTATTAGTATCAAACTTACTCGTTCTAATGAACAACAAAAGAATTATGACGGTGAGTAAATACACATTATTCTTGATTTATCATAATCCTTTTTTCCTATAGATATCTACCAATATGCCTTTCGGATGTGGTGATTAGCATTTAAATCTGGCTTTTACTTTAAGTGATGTGCAAAGGTATTTCGTTATAGCTGTCTTTTTAATTACCTCTAATAGTTTTCGAATTGACAAGGGTTTGCTATCTTCAAAGCAAGCATCCAGGTATATCAGGGTAAAGTAACGTTCGCAACAGATAGCAATTATCTAGCATGTCATATATAATTGAAAAAGATCTGTAATTGTCATCTTTTGGGACTGTGTATTGTGGAACTGAAGGGGGGCTGCGCTCAATGGAGGGTTCTGCCACTTTCGTTACTAATGAATTATCTAATGATGGCATAGATTTGTAAGAAAAAGAGTCTGGTTATTGCCAATATAATATTGGGGGGGGGGGTTAAGTTTTGAGGGAGGTGTAAAATGGTACTTATTTAGTACCCGGTAACCATGTGACTAGAAAAGACTGAAATTGATTTTTATTTCCAGGACTCTGATATTCAAACATCAAGTCAAAAGCGACCAAAGCTCGATGCCGGCCCGGTTAGCACTGACACGGACACAATCAGAAGCATGAACTTGGTAAGGAGAAGTGTGATCCATTTAGCACCTCGAACAGTTTATACCGAGCTAGCTGTAACTTTCACGGTAAGCATCATTTACCAGGTAGTTTTCAAGTTTATAGCGCACTCACAATTTCAATTTGCAAATTCCTTTTTTTAAACAACTTGCTGATCATTTAACTTTTACATTCGGCTCAGAGATGGCATATATGTACTATAGTTAAAAAATAATAGTAAAAACCCGGTCAGCGCGTGCCTCTCGTGAAATTTTGTCCAAATTTCATTTGAAGTCTTAATTTAAGCAAAATTAACGAGACGACCATCGTTTTGCTTGGTTAATAATAATTTCCTAATCAGCTACTTGTATGCGCGCGTGTGTATTTACTCAAGGGGGCTAATTATTCAAGAAAAAAAGAGCGTGGAGGGGTGGGGTAAAAAAAACCTTAATCAGATAGTGCCTTAACTTTGATATATGACTTAATGTACACATTTAGTAGCTGGTAAACACATGTCTAGAACTGTATTTAAATGCTTTTTTTTTTAAATTATAGGTTATCGCTTCTAAGCTTTGATCTAAGCCGCTTCTCGTGAAATTTTGTCCAAATTTCATTTGAAGTCTTAATTTGAGCAAAATTAACGAGACGACCATCGTTTTGCTTGGTTAATAATAATTTTCTAATCAGCTACTTGTATGCGCGCGTGTATATTTACTCAAGGGGGCTAATTACTGAAGAAAAAAGAGCGTGGAGGGATGGGGTAAAAAAAAACCTTAATCAGATAGTGCCTTAACTTTGATATATACTTTAGGTATTTATTTAGTAGCTGGTAAATATCTGACTAGACATGAAATGCTTTACGAAAAAGATAGGTTATTGCTTCTTACTAAACTAATGGCAGCCCCTTGACAAATATTTTCATAATATACTTTACTTTATTGCTATTAGCCAAACGCTCTTGATACTAATGAATTATCTATGAAGGGGGGGGGGTAGATTCTTAGGAAAAAGAATATGCTTCTAGTCTGATCGCTATTTTTTAATGGATGGCTAGATTTGTAGGAAAAAGATTCAGGTTCTTTTTTTAATGGGGTATTAAGACAATTATTGAGTTGATTTTTTTTATTGTATTTTATTGCTATTAGTCAAACTTTGCGATGTGTGTATGTGCGTGTGTCTGTGTGTGTGGGCTATTAACAAAATTTGTAATTTATTATGCACATGTTTTATAAATAATGCTATAAGCAAAATTTTTAATTTATTATGCATTTGTTTGATAAATAATAATACGCATACAATTAAGAAAAAAACATTTGTTTGATAAATAATGTGAATACAAATCCGACTAAGAAAAAAAAATAAATAGTGTGTAATAATTGTCATAAAACTTTCCTCAAAGAAAAAAACTCAATCCATTCATTTTAGTTTCAGGGGGAAGCTACAAAAACAACTCCTTCCCTGGACCAGGACTTCAGAATATCATGGGTAATTGTCCACTCTTGCCGGAACAATCAGATGGTGTTAGCGAAGGTACGTCATTTAGTATCCCCCTGGATTTCCAGTTTACAACGGAAGAAATAAATAGTCTTATGGAAATCGTTGGATCTAATGTTTCCGGGGACATTTTTGACGATGAATTTATTATTAGTGAATTGGGTCCTTTGCAAATAGATGCAGGACATGAAAATAGTGTCGCGTCCCCGGAACTACGTGAATTTTATTTGTTAGAATCTGCTCTAGGTCACTTGCAAACACATAGGGTAAATTTTAATCCTCCCGAGGAAAACCTGGTTGACGGGAGTGTCATTTTAACAGACATTTTAAATATTCTTCATACATACATCGACCGAATTCGAGCACTTATTGAGATTCAGTTTCAGAATTGGGGGTCAGAGGGTGATTAAGGCATCAGTCAATCAAAAAGTTTATTTACAAAAGGGGATATCAGGGGAAATTTTTACTTTCATTTTTCAACTGGCAACCAAACTTTTTACCCTGGTCTAAATAAATTTGAGGGTAACTTTTTCAATTTGGTTAATAAATTAATATCAACTTTGGACACGTTCAACGAGAGGGGAGTGGGTCCACAATTTTATACATTGAATATATGGACTGAATCTCAATAGATTTAAAAAAAACTTTATTTTAAGGGGGCGGGTAGTAGTCAACGAATACAATGCCACCCAGATTTGTCGGCTACCAAAGGGGTTCAGGGTTTCAATTTTGACACAGGGTTGCAATGCTTTAAATATGCATTTTTAGCAGCAGCTCATAAAACATTGAAAAATGATTCAACAATGAAAAATCTTGACAGACTTGCACGTAATGGTGGAAACAATTTCCGTAAAGTAAATTTTGATTGTTTAGAGGGAAAGTATCCGGTGTCCTTAAAAGAAATAACCATATTTGAAAAAGTAAATGAAAATCTTGGGTTGGGGGTGGTTGTTCTCCAGTATGACACAGAATTTGTAAATGGGGGAAAGAAACCGAATAAAAAAAGAATTTTATATTCAGTTAGGTCACCGTTGGTAGATCATGTTAAAAATTGGGTTTGGATTGTCTATGAGCCCCCCAAAGATGTAAACTCCTATGGTCATTTTTTCCCCGTTACGGCAATAAGTCGATTCTTATCTCAAGGTAAAAAATATGGGGAACGTCACTATTGCCCCATGTGTCTTTCCCCATTTACAACTGAGCGAATATTCACAGATCACATGAGATATTGCAAAATTCATGGCAATCAAAGAATAGAAATGACGGCAGGAGACAAAGCTACTTTACAGTTTAAAAACTTCCAAAATTCCCTGCTACAGATTGATAAAGTATCTTTAGATTGTGAATCAAGACTGTTGGAGGTATCGGACCCATCAAGTTCAAATATAGTCAAGGAACACAAACTCGCTTCGTGTTCCTATGCGCATGCCCGACGCGATTCCAACAATAAAATGCAATTGGAAGAGTTTTTTTTACTATGGATGAGGAGGGTAGCATGGAGAAATTATTGGTGTGTTTAATAAAAGCAGCAAATAAATGTATTTCACGATTGCGTCACACCAACTACCCAATGTCATTATCAGATAAGGAGCAACGGGCAATAGAAAAGGGGACAATTTTTTGGGTTTGTAGGGGTGCTCTTGCCCCGAAAGACGCTGTCCAGGATCACAATCACCTTATTGACCCCGATTCAACGGGGAAAAGTAACTTTCGAGGGTGGGCTCACAATTCATGTAATTTAAAATTTAAACAGCAACTCTTTCTTCCGGTTTTTATACATAATTTTAACTATGACCTGAAGTATGTGCTACCAGCAATGGCATATCTTCAAAGAAATGGATTTGTGGATGATGCATGGGTGATAGACAGCTTTTCCTACAAAATCATTCCTAAATCGTCGGAAAAGTTGCTTGTTTTGGAATTTATGTGGAGATATGTTGAAGACGACGTTGAGTACACGAATAAAATTCGCTTTTTAGATTCCTTCAGTTTTTCCCCAAATCTTTGAGCGAATTAATTCCAGTGCAGAAAAACGATGACGGCTGCCATGCTTTCTCCCTTCTCAAGCAACAATTTCCAAATGATTGTATGATTTGTTGACGGTCAAGGGCATATATCCTTATGATTATTGCTGCTGCTTGTCGAGATTCGCCGAGGAAACTATTCCCTCGATCGAATCGTTTTACGACAGTCTACACGATCGTAGGTGCACCCCTGATGAATACAGTTTTGCCAAAAAAGTGTGGGCAGAGGGAGGGTGTAAAAATGGGTTTGACTATTGCAAGCTGTATTTCTCGAGTGATGTGTTAACTTTGTTAGGCGTTATGTGTAAAAATACGGACAAAATATACGAGGAATTTAATCTTGATTTAGGATATTATTTTTCATCTCCTCATCTGGTAATTAACCTCATCCTAAAAATTAGCGGGGAAAAAATCGGGCTGATCACTGACATCGATGAGCACCTGTTCATCGAGAGGTCAATGAGGGGTGGATACGTTTTTCATGGAGACCGTATCTTTGAAACTGATTCAACTGGAGAGAAGACGGGAACAAAATCGGATGCAGTGTTCCTTGATATGAATTCCCTCTACCCCTCGGCCATGTCTCATTACGCTTTACCCTGCGATGACTATAAATGGCTCAATGACCCTCAAGCCTCCAATTTCCCCAACATTGACAGTGTTGAGGAGAATGGGCCGGTTGGATGGTTTTTTGAAATTGATGGAGAGATACCAGTTGAGCTTCACGGTTCGGTAAAGGATTTTGTTTTTCCATGCATCAATAGACCTTTGTCTAGGGACTCTTTGAGTCCTCGCAAAAGACGTCTGGTCGAGGTGGAGGGATTGTATTGGTCACCTTCAAGACAAAAACTTGATGCCGACCTCCTGCCGAAGAAAAATATTGTTATACATCATGTGGCTTTAAAATGGATGTGCAACAACGGTTTCAATGCCATAATGGTTCATAGAGCCCTCCAGTTTAGTCAAAAACCCTATCTGAAAACGTTTGTTGACACTTTTGTCAAGAAACGTTCTGAAGCGCAGACAAAAGCCGAAAAAGAAATCTATAAGCTCATTTTAAATTCGGCTTTTGGTAAAATGTGCGAAGGTGTTCGCAATAGGAATCGTTGTGACGTCGTGACCGATCCCGAACAATGTGCTCGAATTATGGCCGATCCAAACTGTACTTCCTTTACAATCATTGGCCCGGACATGGTACTATTGAATAGAAAAAAAGCATTGTATTGACTAAAAATATTGCTGCAGGCAGTGCGATCTTGGAGATCTCTAAAAAGCTCATGTTGGAATTCTACTACAATGTGGCTAGGGTACAGTGGCCGGAGAAGGGACAAGTAGAGGTCTGCTACGGGGACACAGATTCTCTACTGTTAAAAGTAAAAACTCAAAGTTCTACTGAATGATTTGGCGCACGGTGAAATCATCAGCTCGCGGATGGACTACACCAACTGGAGCGGGGAGGTCTTCCCAGTGCAACGTCGGGTGGAAAATCAACTTTTATTTTTAAAATCAGAAACGGGACTTTGCAAAGGAGTACCCACGCGCTATGTGGATAAGAATTTTGACATGGACGTTTATAGGAATTGTATTGTTGAAACTACAGTTCCACGAGCGAAATTGTTGGCAACTCGTTCCTTAAACTACAGGAACTTCAATGTAAATATAGAAAAAATTGCCATGAGTACCAGTTCCGACAAGGTCTATGTTTGTCAAGACGGTGTGACTATCCTCCCCCTTGGGCACTATTTAACTTCAGACCGAGCTGAATGTGTTAGTCATAGGGAAAGTCTGGGTTTAAGTAAAGTCCAATAAAACAAATTTCCCCAAAATCCTGGGGGGGCCTCGCGGCCTGGGGGGGCCTTTGGCCTCCCGGCTGGCCGCCAGCGGGGGGGGGGGGGTGGGTGCCAACACCAACGGTATCTTTTTTTTACTTAGAGAATTTTTTGTGATTTTTGTAAATATACATGTCGTTGCATTCAATTTAAAAAAAATGGTGTTAAAAAAGTGATATTATTTTAAATGTATTTTTCATTAAATGTTGTATTTTTCATAAATAAATAAAGTGTATTTATTAAAGTGTGTTTTTCCAGTGCATTTTTAAAATAAATGTTTATGTTTTTTATTATAAATAAATTTTAAAAAAAAATCTGAATTGTGTTTTTCTTGTTTAATGTGTTTTTTTCTGTAATGTATTATTTGTAAATTGCTGTTTTTTATGTTAATAATACAAGAATTATGATTTTTTTGTTCTTCTCATTATTCCTGAACGGACTAGTAGTAGTAGTAGTAGTAGTACTAATAGGGAAATTATTTAGTCATGAGACAACTATGGTCTACAGTTAGTTGTAGGTGAACTGTTGAAGGGAACATGAATCAATTTAAAACGCCATTCAGATCGTTTCTGTGCGGTCCATCAATGTCAGGCAAAACAACACTCTTAACTAAAATAATTAAAAATTACGATAAAATGTTTGTGGAAAAGCCGAAAAAAATCTACTATTGTTACAGTATTTGGCAGGAGTCATACGATAAAATAAAAGCAATTGGTATATCGGGGTTGGTGCAGATACAATTCATACAGGGACCTGATTTTTTCAATATTATTGAACCAAACTCTTGGCTGATTATTGACGATCTGGCTGAATCTATTGAACAATGGCCCCAGGAAATTCTACAATTGTTTACTGTTCGCTCTCATCATGAACAGATTTCCATTACTCTGGTTCTGCACAACCTCTTTCACCAGAGCAAATATATGCGAACTTGCATTGAACTGCACCTACTATATCATCTACAGAGTCGTTCGTGATTCTAGCTCGCTAATAACCCTCAATAAACAAATACCTCGGGGCACCAAAATTTCTGCTCTCAGCATACAATCAGGCAACTAATAAACCCTACGGCTACATCCTATTGGATCTAAATCAGAATACACCCGTTGATCTGCGTGTAGTCACAGATATTTTTGGCAATGAAATTACATTATATCTCCCCGTGAACAGTAAAAAGACCTATTAGTTGCTATCATGACACTGAAGAAACTACACGAAAATAGACATTTATTTTCAGTTCTAAGCACTTCAAAACCCCTACTTAGGAAAGCCATACTCAAACACGGTATTGACAATGATTTCATCAATCTAATATCCGAACCTTGTTTAAATTTGACCGAGGGCAATGTTCAACTGCAAGAAGTAGTTAAGCAACAGGCAAAGCAAAATCGTTCCATTGTACGTACATTGGCCTCTTAAAAGAAAGGAAAGAATTTTAAAAGGAAACGTCTTCTTCAGGCGGGCGATAGCTTTTTCAAACTTTTACTACCGATAATTGCAGGACTTGTAAACAGTTTTCTCTAGATGGCTAAACCCTATAAATTGACTCCAATACTCGCTCTCTCTTCCATGGAACACTTTGAGGACAATCTGAGTAAATTCGTTGATAACGAGAATATTGAGGATGATAAAAAACTGCTTTTACTTCAAGATGCACTTTGCCGAGTGGACAAACATAAGCCCTATCGTGCGAAGGCCAGTGGTATTGATCACAAAAGAGAACCATCCCCTCAGGATTCTTCTTCTTCTCCTGCTGCTGGAACACAATTAAAGAAGGAGGATTTGGATTCAATTGTGTCAAGCATTGAAAATCTAATCCCCCACTCATATCGTGAACACAGTAAACGACTCATAACATATCTCATGGAAAGTGGTCAAGATCATATTCAAGTTGATAGCAATGGGAAGGGGATTATAATTCAGGGAAAGAGCTATAATCTACTTGATTTAATCTATGATATGGTTACAAATCGTAAAGGACAATTATTATTTGACGCTCATCTATACAACTTTCGAAATACATCAAACTTCCCCAAAAACCTTATTAGTAATAGGTAAATTCTAAAAAAATTAAATGAACATACACGCTTAACACCATTAAAATATGAACATTAAGAAGAAGAAGAAGAAGATTTTAAATCAATCTTGGAAAATACTGGCACACCTAGTGGAAACATTGATTTGACAATGAGGAGGAGGAGGAGCACACCACTGATAGCTAGACAAAAGCGAAGACGTATCAACTCAACGTCACCGCAACCACCGCCAACCATTAGTGTACAAAAGGGTAGCGGACATTAGTATACAAAAGGGTTACATTCAAAATGGTTGAAGTTCTGAAACGGGTTTATGAAAATATTGGTGAAGTGGGAAGTTTAAGTTCCCCCACCACTCTTTCCAAAGTCACTGGTGTTCGCACTAAAAGTGTACAAGACTATCTACAAAATGAATCAAGTTACACCCTGCATAGAAATCATAGGCCTCGTGCTAATCATCATCGAAAAACTAAAGCCTTTTTCCCATTGCATATAATGCAAGCAGATCTCTTAACTCTAGATGAGATTCAAAGACGTCACAATACACCGTACAAGTACATTCTACATGCAATCAGTGTTTTTAGTCGCTATGCATATGCCATTCCATTGCCGTCAAAGAGAGGTGTTGAAGTTGCTCAGGCTATAGAAAGTATTCTCGAACAGGATTCATATAAAAAAATTCAAACGGATCGCGGTAGTGAATTTGTTAATCCCCATGTTGCAGAAGTACTGGTGAAATATAATACACTGCTTTATCATAGTCATAGTCATATACAGGCTGCATTGGCCGAACGATTGATAAGAACTATTCGACTTTTAATTTCAAGATATTGTACATTGAAAAAAAAATCTGCTTTTATTCATGATTTAGATAAAATCATGTTGATTTATAATCAACGACCTCATCGATCATTGTCCAATTCAACCCCAACGGAAGTTCATCATTCTGATCATGATACAATTGACACCTTTCTTAAACAATATTCTAATGAAACGATTGTCAAGAAAAAATTTAATGTTGGTGATACTGTTCGAATTAATAGAACAACTAATGTTTTTGAAAAGGGTAATTACTTGTGGTCCACAGAACTTTTTAAAGTGGCAAAAATCCTAGACACTAAACTCATAACTTATCGTTTGCGCGATACCAAAGATGAAAAGATTCTCGGTGGTTTTTATGACTATGAACTACAAAAAGTTAAAAATAATAGTGAAATCTATCAAATTGAAAAGATATTAAAGACCCGTACTCACAGGGGTAAGAAACAGTTACTTGTTCGGTGGATAGGATACAACTCTGATTTTGATTCTTGGATCGGTTTTTAAGATATTGACAATGCCCAATGATTTCTATATAACATTTATGTCCAACGTTCCCGATCCTCTCTACAACGACTTGAATAAACAAGTGATTTTTGGACGAAACTCTCCCCCGCCATCAAATTTGACGGTGCGTATGAATTGGCTCTTGTCGACTGTATTCTCAAAAATACCTATGACATCATGAGAAAGGATCGTGTGTATGACATAAAAGCTATACCATTCGATTGGTCACTCTTTGTCGAGTATGAATGGGTTGAAGCCCTTAAATCTAGTGAATATCCACATGTCAAATTGAAATATATTGAATGTGATAGTATGACAGATTTGTGTCGTACAATCAATATTAAAATCTCATATCGTAGGAATGGTACATTCCATTTTAATTATTCAATGGAACACGATAGGATCTACATTACCTCTTCTGTTGACACTGAAATAATTCATCTCAATGATAATCTGAGAGACGTTCTTGGTTTGAAACTGAATATGATCAATGGGAAAACGCTGGCACTGTTAACAGGATGGATCAAGTTATTTTTGCTGATTATCCACCTGGTTTCACCTCGGACTCTTCCATATTTCTTTATGCATCCTTTGTGGAAACATCGAGAGTTGGAAGTTCAAATTTCCCCCTCCTACGTGTTCTTGAACGAAAAACAACTCATGAACTTGTTCATCACTATAATATAAAGTATCTTCAGTATGTTCCTGTAAACTCTTCGTATTTGGAACTCTGTCAGCTAACACTAAGAAGTGAATTGGGTGATCCTCTAGCAATAACAAAAGGCTTAGCAGTGATTACATGTCATTTTCGACTCATTGTCGGTGACACCACCAGCACCACCTAAAATGAACAATAGAAGAATTCCATTTGTCTGTCCTGATATCAATTGCTATGTTGGTGCTCTGAGTCCACGTCAAATAAGTCATGCATTGGACTACTACAAGGGGCGAACTACAATGTCTGGCTATGGTCTTGGTAGCTGGTTTGCTAGGCTATTTCGTTCTGCACTACCCCTTGCCAGAAAATATCTTGTACCTGCTGCATCAAATTTTGCTGCCTCAACACTACAGGACTGGGGGTGGGTAAGAATTTCAAGGAGAGTGTTAAGGAAAATATTAGATCTTCAGCAAGAGCCGTTGGTGAGCAATTAAAATCTCAGCAAAATGGGAAGGGATTGAAAAGGATGCATGCGCGTCATTCACTCATTAGTCTCTACCCAGGCGGGAAGCGACTTCTTCTCTTAAGATGACTTATCTCCCCCACAAGGAATCACATCCATCAATCAGTTCCTTATTGAATCTGTTCAATGCTGAAAATGTTGATGTCAGTGTCAAGTATGGCTACTATGAAGAATTTCATCCCCAGCAACCCCTCTCGGAAAATATACACTTTCAAATATTTTCCAATGAAGACTATTTCATTGATTTGTCATCAACATTTATTGATTTAAATGTTGCGGTGAAGAAAAAGTCGGATAATACAATTCCAACTGCTGCCGATGGTCTCTCCTACGAAAACTGTATTCTACACAACCTGTTCAAACAAATTAATGTATTTATTAATGGAACATTGGTGAGCACTAGCAATAATTTATCCAACTATGCAAGCTATATACAATTTATGATGATGACACCAAAGGCATAAAAGGAGTTGAGAGGACAGTCATTGGGCTATGAATGTCGATCAGGTGTTGATACTGACGGTGAGTTGACTACTGCAGTGGCCCAGGAATATCATTTAGTTGGAAAATTAAATCATGAGATATTCAATATATCCCAATGGTTACACCCCGATGTCAAGATTGACATAAAGTTGCAACTAGCCCCGTCGAATTTCATTTTGAGAAAAACACTTCCCGCATCACCCGATGCGAATGTCATTATCACATCGGCAATTCTTCATGTCCGAAAACAACAGATTATGATCTCTGTTGCATTGGCAGTGGAAAAGCTAAGAACCAATGGCAACAACACTAAACTTCTTGTCCCCCATACAAACACAAATCAACGTTACATTGCCACCGGGTCTGGTAGCTATACCGATTCATCATTTATCAATGGAGAAATCCCATCAAAACTCGCTTTGGTCTTTGTGAAGAGTGGCAGTGCCGTTTGATCCTGGACTGAATCCCCTCTTGATTTTAATTTTTTCGGTCTATCTAGCCTTGTGTGCAAAGTGAATGGTATTCCACTGTACACTCTATCATTTGACAAAAAATCCTATAGAACTCTGTATGAGTTGACCATGCGATCCCTAGATCATGACTCCCAAATATTTGAAAATGGAATAACCGATTCAATGTTTTCAAAACATCATGGCGTAATTGTTTTGGACCTGTCGGGGACCCAGGATATGAGCATAGTACGAACAGGGAATTTACGTTTAGAGTGTACATTTGCCGATGCTTCGACTGAGAGTATCACGCTAATATCATTGAGTCAATTTGAAACCTATTGGGAAATCACACCTGACAGCAGTGTTCTACTAGACCTAGCACCATGAACACAAACCAAATAATCAACGTATTTAATATGGATCCATACATGTCCCAGTACAAGTCCTATTGCATACCATCGGACTTCATTGAAAAAAAATCCAAGTGTTAACAATACCCTAATCATTGTTAATAGCAGTCCATCGACTTTGAAGACAGGCAATTGTTTATGCATCTTTCAAACAGCGAAGAATATTGAATTTTTTGATCCTCTTGGCCTATCATATAAATTCTACACTCCACACATCAGCAAATTTATTGAGAGCAGTGGAAAAACTATTATTCAAAATTAAAGGAGAGTACTGGATTTAACGACTAAGACATGTGGCTTTCATGCTCTACTCTTTTACACGTTCAGATGTCGCGGCTATACCTAGAAGCAGTTTCTCAAAATCTACGTTGACTTTCCTCGATTGAACGACTTTCTAGTGGAAAATATACTTACAAGCATGTTTAATATTGATTTTAGTGCCCTACGAATAAAATCTTCTAAAAATGTATGTGAAATTGCTTATTAATTAAAATAAAGTATGTACATGATAAAAAAGACTTTTCTACTCTTTAGATTTCATCATCTACTAGGTATAGGTATTTGTCGAGAACAACTAATGCAGGTAGATTATCTGAATTCACAGTATACTGATCCTGATGTGCTGCAATGTCAGGGTCGCATTTCTTACAATAGAGTGTAACTTCACTCTTGTCATATCTCTTTGTATAGTCAATGATACTATTCTCATTCATTTTATAGAATTCACATGTTTCAATTTGATTATTTGAAGCAATGTCACAAACAGTGTCCTCAAGTGGCGAATCACATTCCTTCACAGCCAAATACAAATCAGTGGGCTTATAATCATAGTAGCCATTGTCTTCACAACGATGACGTAGAAACCAAATTCTTTTGTTGTTCCAACACTTGAACCGTTGACCCGACTCCTCCACCCAAAACAATCTAAAACCACAACGATACCAATCTCTTAGCAATAAACTAAAATCATGCTTAGGATTCTTTCCAATCATACCAGGATATGTATTTTCCCACTGATTACATTTATCATAGTGACAATTCGACAATAGGTGCCCTCTAGGATGAGAGTCACACACCACTTCAAGACAGGAATTACAACCTTTAATTTGTACAGCATATCCGCTATGCAATTTACACGGGTTGCATAATCTGCACTTTTCATCATAATCATCAATCATTGTACAATCCTAACATGATGACCAGCTGCCCAGTGTGTACATGCATAGTGGACATGTATGGAATATTTTTTCATGTGTTGACACTTTCATCTACAAAATGAAACTGAGCTACCAACAACAAATTGAGTGGGATAGAGAGAGATAGAGAGGAGTAAATCATCCTTGAACTCCATTATTCTCATGGAAAAAGGTCCTAAATTTCTAAACTAGTGTTTAAAAGCATATCCACAATATCATTTTGCTGTGTCGTGATTAATATGTCAATAAACTGTGTAAATATATTGGGACCGCAACGTAAAAGCTTCATGCAATAGTCTAATGATAGAGAATCAGTTTTCATTATATCAACAAACATTCCCTGAGAAAATATCTTCTTTGAATAGACAGCTCTAGAAAATCATCACCTATAATCAAGCTTTTTTCCATGAACACAAGATTCCCCATGATTGGGGAATCTTGTGTTCATCCTCAAATCTATCCTTTTTTTAGAGTCCTAATACTCTCACAACCAACTTCAGACTAACCAGGATTCTTTTTTTTTCACTCTAAAAAAATATACGCTAACCTACTATAGAAAGAAAAATATCTTTGATTTAGAAACAGTTTTATTGAGCATGGTTAAAACAATAATAATCACTGATTCAATTTGTTTTCATCAATTTATTTCACTAGTGCATCTAATGCTGCCTGAAGTCTATTTATATGCACAATGTTCAGTTTCGCAGCAAAACATAATTGCTCCTCCATTTTAAATTTGCTCAATGATATCACGTATCTACCATACATATCGTCCCATTCAAGGCTTAGTCTACATCCTCGTGTTATTTCCACAGCCATGTTTGGTACTCTCGTATCATCGCTGCTGCTACCTGCTCCACCATCAAGCTCCAATAGTATAAATATTCCACTCATTTTCTCTACTAATATCGTCTCAAATAAACTATTCTCTCCGAATTCAATTCTCCTACTAATTTGAACTACAATGAAAATCACTCCTTTTATTTGAATCCAATTACTTATCAAGTTATCGTATATGGAGTAGCCTCCGCTCTCTCTGATTGGCCCAAAAAATGGGTGTTGCCTCATAAACCAGTCTGGTTGCATTATACAATCTCAACCATAGTTTCAAAACGTGTATGGTCGCTTTGCTTGGAAAGGTACCAAGGAACATCCCTCAAATAGCGTGGGGAGGAACGTAAACCCATAGCATCCATATGACATTGCAAGGGGATACTCACTCTCTTTGAAATGGTGTAGAGCTTCTATAGAAGTAATACCTAGATGCGAGGGGAGTAAAACCCTATCAGGGGGGTCCGAGTTACACATAATTTATGCATGTTTTATGGTTTTTGTCACTGAGAATGAAAAAAACAGGATTTTTCTCACTTTGATGTGTTTTCAAGGTCGATTTATTTGTTGTTTCCAAGTGTAATGACACTGGGGTGAAGTTTGTACATGCGCATTGACGGTGGAGAGAGAGATGTATTGATCTAGGACTCGAGAGGGGGGAAGTGAATTTCCGAGAACTTGTTTGCGTAACCGAGGGAGAATTGGATTTTCGAGAACTTGATTTGCGTAATCGATGGGGAAGTTAATTTCCGAGAAATTGGTTGCGTAATCGAAGGGGAACTAAATTTCCGAGAAATTGATTTCATAATCGGTGGGGAGAATGTATTGATCCGATAACGGGAAACAGGATCACGTATCTCCTTCTAAGCCAGTCAGGGGGCTGGAAATATTAGCGGGAGAGGATTGCAGGCTATGTTAGTTTAGATTTTTAGTTTATTATTTTATTAGTTATTTAGTTTAGATTTTTATTTTAGTACCTTTATTTTTAGTTTAGTTTTAGTTAGTTTAGTTTTAGATTAGAAATTTAGTTTAGCTAGAGTTTTACTTAAGAGTTTTAGTTAGAGTTTTAATTTAGTAGCTTAGTTAAGTTTTAGTTTAATTTTAGTTTAGTTTTAGATTAGTGTTTAGTTTTAGTTAAAAGTTTTAGTTAGTTTAGAAGATAAGAGTTTTAGTTAGAGTTATAGTTTAGATTTTTAGTTAGTTTAGTAGTTTAGAGTTTAGAATTTAGTTTTAGTTTAGAGTTTTAGTTAGTTTAGTAGTTAAGAGTTTTAGTTAGAATTATAGTTTAGATTTTTAGTCAGTTTAATAGTTTAGATTTTAGAATTTAGTTTTAGATTATTGTTTAGTTTTAGTTTAGAATTTTTAGTTAGTTTAGTAGTTTAGATTTTATTATAGTTTAGTTTAGTGTTTAGTTTAGTAGTTTAGAGTTTAGTTTTAGTTAGTTAGAGAGTTTAAATTTTTAGTTTAGTTTAGTTTAGATTTTTAGTTTAGTTTTAGTTTAGTTTTAGTTTAGTGTTATAGTTTATATTTTGTTTAGTTTTAGTTCAGTTTTAGTTTAGGGTTTTTAGCTAGAGTGTAGTTTTAGTTTAGTAGTTAAGTGTAGTTTTAGTTTAACGTTTAGTTTTATTTTAGAGTTTTAATTAGATTTTCAGTTTAATTTAGTTTAGTTTTAGATTATTGTTTAGTTTTAGTTTAGAATTTTTAGTTAGTTTAGTAGTTTAGATTTTATTATAGTTTAGTTTAGTGTTTAGTTTAGTAGTTTAGAGTTTAGAGTTTAGTTTTAGTTAGTTAGACAGTTTAAATTTTTAGTTAGTTTAGTAGTTTAGTTTAGTTTTAGTTTAGTTTAGGTTTTTAGTTTAGTTTTAGTTTAGTTTTAGTTTAGTGTTATAGTTTATATTTTGTTTAGTTTTAGTTCAGTTTTAGTTTAGCGTTTTTAGCTAGAGTGTAGTTTTAGTTTAGTAGTTAAGTTTAGTATTAGTTTAACGTTTAGTATTATTTTAGAGTTTTAGTTAGATTTTCAGTTTAATTTAGTTTAGTTTTAGATTAGTGTTTAGTTTTAGTTTCGAATTTTTAATTACATTAGTAGTTTAGATTTTTAGTTAGTTTAGTAGTTTAGATTTTATTATAGTTTAGTTTAGTGTTTAGTTTAGTAGTTTAGAGTTTAGAGTTTAGTTTTAGTTAGTTAGACAGTTTAAATTTTTAGTTAGTATAGTAGTTTAATTTAGTTTTAGTTTAGTTTAGATTTTTAGGTTAGTTTTAGTTTAGTTTTAGTTTAGTGTCATAGTTTATATTTTGTTTAGTTTTAGTTCAGTTTTAGTTTGGCGTTTTTAGCTAGAGCTTAGTTTTCGTTTAGTAGTTAAGTTTAGTTTTAGTTTAACGTTTAGTTCTATTTTAAAGTTTTAGTTAGATTTTCAGTTTAATTTAGTTTAGTTTTAGATTTGTGTTTAGTTTTAGTTTAGAATTTTTAATTAGTTTAGTAGTTTAGATTTTAGTTAGTTTAGTAGTTTAGTTTTTTAGTTTAGTTTTAGTTTAGAGTTTTAATTTAGCTACTGTATTAATTAATTTAGTAGTTAATTAATTAATTTAGAGTTTTAATTTAGAAGTTTAGTTTAGTTTTAATGTAGTTTAGTTTAGTTTTAGATTTTTAGTTTATTATTTTATTAGTTATTTAGTTTAGATTTTTAGTTTATTTTAACTTTATTTATTGCCTTTATTTTTAGTTTAGTTTTAGTTAGTTTAGTTTTAGATTAGAGTTTTAGTTTAGCTAGAGTGTTACTTAAGAGTTTTAGTTAGAGTTTTAATTTAGCAGTTTAGTTTAGTTTTAGTTTAGTTTAGTTTAGATTTTTAGTTTAGTTTTAGTTTAATGTTTAGTTTTATTTTAGAGCTTTAGTTAGATTTTCAGTTTAATTTAGTTTAGTTTTTGATTAGTGTTTAGTTTTAGTTTAGAATTTTAGTTAGTTTAGTAGCTTAGATTTTAGTTAGTTTAGTAGTTTAGTTTTTTAGTTTAGTTTTAGTTTAGAGTTTTTATTTAATAGTTTTAATTAGAGTTTTAATCTAGAAGTTTAGTTTAGTTTTAGTTTAGTTTAGTTTAGATTTTTAGTTTATTATTTTATTAGTTATTTAGCTTAGATTTTTAGTTTATTTTAAGTTTATTTATTACCTTTATTTTTAGTTTAGTTTTAGCTAGTTTAGTTTTAGATTAGAGTTTCAGTTTAGCTAGAGTTTTACTTAAGAGTTTTAATTAGTTTTAATTTAGCAGTTTAGTTTAATTTTAGTTTAGTTTAGTTTAGTTTAGATTTTTAGTTTAGTTTTAATTTAATATCTAGTTTTATTTTAGAGTTTTAGTTAGATTTTGAGTTTAATTTAGTTTAGTTTTAGATTAGTGTTCAGTTTTAGTTTAGAATTTTAGTTAGTTTAGTAGTTTAGATTTTAGTTAGTTTAGTAGTTTAGTTTTTTAGTTTAGTTTTAGTTTAGAGTTTTAATTTAGCTAGAGTTTTATTTAAGAGTTTTAATTAGAGTTTTAATCTAGAAGTTTAGTTTAGTTTTAGTTTAGTTTAGTTTAGTTTAGATTTTTAGTTTATTTTAATTTTATTTATTACCTTTATTTTAAGTTTAAATTTAGTTAGTTTAGGTTTAGATTAGAGTTTTACTTTAGCTAGGGTTTTACCTAAGAGTTTTAGTTTGAGTTATAGTTTACTTTTAGTTATTTTAGTTAAGAGTTTTCGTTTTACTTTAGAATTTTAGCTAGAGTTTAGTTTGGAACTTAGTTTAGTTTTATTTTAATGTTCTAGGATAGATTTTTATTTATTACCTTTATTTTTAGTTTAGTTTTAGTTAGTTCATTTTTAGTTTTGGCTTTGAAGTGGCTAGAGCAGAAAACAAATGCTTATGTTCATGTAGCTTCTTCAGTGTCATAATGGCAACTAATAGCTTTTTCTACTGTTCACTTGAAGATATACTGTAATTTCATTGTCGAAAATGTCGGTGACTACACGTAGATCCTCGGGTGTGCTCTGATTAAGATCTATCAAAATGTAGCCGTAGGGCTTATTTGCCGTCTGAGTGTACGCTGACAGGAGAAATTTGGGAACGCCGGGATATATTTGCTTATTAAGAGTTATTAGCGAGCTAGAATCACGAACAACTCGATAGATAATATAGATGGTGCAATTCAAAGCAAGGGTTCTCATACATTTGCTCTGATGAAACAGATTGTGTAGAACTAGGGTTATGGAAATCTGTTCATGACGAGAGCGAACAGTGAACAGCTGTAGCATTTCCTGTGAGAACTGTTCAATGGTTTCAACCAAATCATCAATAATCAACCACGAGTTTGGTTCAATACTATTGAAAACATCAAGTCCCCGTATGAATTGTATGGGTATGGGTGTGGAAATAGCTTTTATTTTATCATAGGACTCCTGCCAAATACTATAGCAATAATAAATTTTCTTTGGCTTTTCCAAAAACATTTTATTACAATTTTGAATTATTTTAGCTAAAAGTGTCGTTTTCCCAGACATTGATGGACCACAGAGAAATGATCTGAATGGTGTTTTAAATTGATACTGCTGCTGCTGTTGACAACAGTTGGACTGCAACTAACTGTAAACCATACTTGTCTAATGACTAAATAATTTTCCCATATATCTATCTAGTACAAGAACAAAAAAAAACAATATTTCATTCTTTTATTCGACATAAAAACACTTGTTCAACAAGAACAAAAAATCTATTTGTTAAAACATGAACAACATTTATCATAAAAACACTTTTTGTTCAACAAGAACAACGACACTATATGTACAACACTTATTGTGATAAAAAAAACACGTTTTGTCCATCAAGAATAGTACACACATTTTTGTCCAGCAAGAACACACACTATTTGTACAACATCACTTTTTTGTACAACAGCACTTGGAAAAACATGAACTTAAAAAAGCACAGTTGAACTTTATGAATTTAATACCCTCCACCCTCCGGGGAGCCGCGGGGCCGAAAGCCGGACGCGGGCGGGACCCCCGGGGGGAAAAACTGTATACAATAGTCGTCGTCACTGCTGCTGCTGCTGCTACAGGTTGGGTTAGGTTAGGTTATAAAAGGTTTAGGGTTGAGTTAGGTTAATTCATGAAAGGTTAGGTTGGGTTAGAGCATTCAGGTTAATTTATCCAGACCAAGTTGATTGCGATAGTCTATGCATTCAACCCGGTCCGAAATAAGGTAGTGGCCATGGGGTAGTACACTTACACCATTCTCGAGCACAAAGACTTTGTCGGATATACATGACATTGCATTCTTTTCCACTCTTACAGTATAATTTCTATACTGTAGAGAGCGAATTGCAAGCACTTGTGCTCTCGGCACTAGGCTACTCTCTACAAAGTCTCTGTACACACTCATGTTGAAATTGTTCTTTAGAAAATGTGTAGGCACCCATTTACACGCCTGCTTTACATCCCTATTATGAGTTTCCACGCAATATACTTTAGGACCTGGGAACACCCCCTTGGATATCAAATCACTTCCCGTCTCTGATTTTAACCTGAGCAGTTGGTTGGGGGCTTGACGTTTCACCAACTCGGGGTAGAGGGACGGATTCCAGTTGGTGAAATCCATCCGCGAGCTGATGTGTTCCCCATTTTCTAAATCTCCTAATAAATCCCTGGTTTTTACCTTTAACAGCAGAGAATCTGTATCCCCATAGTAAACTTGAACCTCCTCCTCCCTTGGCCATTGCACCTTGCACACATTGTAAAAAAACGACAACATGAGCTTTTTGGAAATTTCAAGTACTGAACTACCTCCTGCTATATTCTTGTTCAGTACCACATTTATCTTTTTCCTGTGTAGAAGAACCATGCCCGCCTCTTACTTGTGAACATTGTAAAATTGGGGTCAGCAATAATTCGTGCACACTCTTTTGGGTCATTCACGACGTCGCAACGAGATCTGTTCCGTACGCTTTCACACATTTTGCCAAACGCTGAATTTAGAATGAGTTTGTACATTTCCTTCTCTACTTTCGTGTTTGCCCAAGACTGTTTATCAAAAAAAGTGTGGATAAACGTCTTTAAGTAGGGTCTTTGACTGAATTGCAGGACCCTATGTATTTTGGTGATCGTGAAACCATTGTTCACCATCCAGTGCAAAAGCACATGATGAACAACGATATTCTCTTTAGGGTCCAGATCTGCAATCAGTTTTTGCATAGAGGGGGTCCAGTGCATCCCCATATCCTCAACCAATGATCGATTGTAGGGGCTCAGCGAGTCGATTGATACAGGGAAAAACAAAATCTCGGACTGAATCATGAAGCGCCAATGGAATGTGACCATCAATTTCAAAGAACCATCCTTGTGGCCCATTGTCCTCAACTGTGTTAATGTCGGGGAACTCACAATGATTCTCAAGCCATTTATAGTTCCCACACGGCAAAGAGTAGTGAGAGTTTGCCGAGGGGTACAATGAGTTCATGTCCAAGAACACTGCATTTGACTTTACACCAGTGTTGTTTTGTCCGCTTGGATCGGTTGTCAAAACACGATCCCCATGAAAAACATACTCACCCCTCATTGATCTTTCTACAAAAAGGTGTTGATCTACATCAGTTATTAAGCCTATTTCCTCCCTACTAATTTTTAAAATCAAGTCCATCACCAAATGTGGCGTGGAAAACTAATATCCTATATCTAGTCCAAACTCTGAATAGATTTGTTCTGTGTTCTCGCAGACAATATCTAACAGAGTTAAAACGTCACTGGCCTAGTACAGTCTACAATAATCCCACCCATTTTTACAATTCCCCTTAGCCCACACCTTCTTGGCAAATTCATATTCCTCGGCTGTGCATTCACTGCTGGTGAGTGAATTATAGAAAGCTTCAATTGGAGGTAGTTTCACCTCGCTTAAGCGAGCGCCAAAACAGTAATAGTCGTATGCATATACACCTTTACAGGTCAATAGGTCATACACTTCACTGTCTGGAAAATGCTGTTTAAGCAAAGGAAAACTATCAAAATTGTCACTTTTCTGCACTTGAATCAATTGACTCAATGCCTTGGGAAAAAAACTAAAAGAATCTAAAAACTTCATTTTATTCTAGCACGTATGCCCATTATTTACTAGCTGTCATTTCAACTCGAAAAGCACTAGCTTCTCTGCTGATTTGGGAATGATGTTATATGTAAATGAATTATTTACGCATGGACTATCTACTCCCCCTCCCTCCCTGTGCATACATGCCAGTGCCGGTAAAAAACACTTTAATTTATAATTTAAATTATGAATAAAAACTGAAATAAAAAAACTGCTGGCTAACGTTTAATTTGCATGATTGATGCGCTACCCCTCTAAAATTACTACCCCTAGAGGATATTTCCTGCCACAAGTGATTGTGGTCTCTGACTTTCCCCTTCCCCCTCTTTTCCCTCTAGTCCCTTTCCCCTTATCCCCCTCTTCAAACTCCCCCTTAACACCCCCCCGCATATTTTTTTATTTTTAATCGCGAGATGATCCTCTGCAGAAAACACCATAGGATAATGGGTATTTCTCAAACGAAAAATAGCGCCATTAGCGGTGCCAATTAATTTAGTCAGTGCCTTGACCATTCACTCTCCCTCATCCAATGTTTCAACTGTTTCTAACAACTGCATAGTGTTAGAACTGTCTCTTTGCGCGTGAGCGTAGGAGACTGCAATAGCTTGATGTTCTTTGATTCGATTAGGAAATCGAGGATCGTTCACTTCCACTAGCTTCGCTTTACAATCCAAAGAGATTTTATTGCTCTGGAGGAGGGTGTTTTGAAAATTTTTAAAACGTAAAATGGCCGTATCCCCTGAAACTATTTCCACTGACTGGTAGCCATGCCGTCTAAAATGCTTCATATGATTTTGAAACTTTAATTCTGTCCAAAATCGAGACAGGCATGTCGGACAGTAGAAACGTACACCCTTGTATTTACCCTCCCCCAGAACTCTACTGATGTCTGTAATTGGGTTAAAATGGCCAACTGCATTGGGGTCACTAGGTGGTGTGTACAACAACCAAACCCAGTGCTTCACCAATTCAATCGACGGGCCTCTTACTGGGAACACCACCCCCTTCTTTTTAGAACGAACCCCATCTTCAAATTCAGTTTCATATTGAACCACGGTAACGCCGATATTTAAATGACCATTGACCCTTTCAAAAATATCAATAGACCTGAGCGTTACTGGGTATTTCCCCTCTAAACAAGAAAAATCTACGATGGTAAAATCAGACCCCTCCTTCCCATGTACAGCCCAGTGATCTAAATTCGTCTTGGTAGCGCCATCTTTCAAAGGCCGGAAAGCTTAAATGAGGAAAGCGTACTTGAAGTATTTTTGACCTGTTTCAAAACAGATTCGCTGGACACCTTGACAACCTTCTAAATCGTGATTATATTTTAAAACTATTGCCGTTTCCCCTTGCCCCCCTCTTAAAATAAAATCTTTTTTAAATTTATAAATATTAACGCTTAAATTTTCAAAAAATAAAACTACAGACCCACTCCCGTTTTCGTTATAATTCTCGAGATGTGGTAAATCTTTCTAATTTAGTTAATTATTAATTTAGTAAAAATATATTAAGACGCAAAAACAAAGTTTCAAAATACCACTTTGTAAGATAAAGATACAAATTGTGGAATGTGTAACCTTGGAGGTGACTTGCTCAATAGCCAATTTCCTGGCTAAATGCGTCAATGTACCGGAAGGACGTGGTTAGTTTTTCATATATATACACAGATTTTAGAGACTGAACAGAGACTTTTTGACTTGCAGGGTGAACCTCTGCCTGTTTATTTTCTCGTTAGAAATACCTTGGGATCTTGTCGGATCATTGTAAGTGTCTGTATCTTATTATATATTATTATAGTTTCTGAGACTTGTGGTCCACTTGGGACAGCCAGTCCCAGTAGAATATCTATATCTGTAATTATTATACGTAAATTGAATAAAAGTATTGTATTTTAGACAACCTCTCTACGATCTACTTTTAGCCCCTCGAAAATACCCAGTTGGTACGCCTCATTAGTTCGGTCATAGCCTAAAGCACGCTACCAAAGTTTAATTACCTTAGGGCCAGAGTTTATCTCCCCTATAAAGGGAGAATAAAGGCATCTACGACTAAAACACCCAAATACCATAAAATACACTTCACAACAGAGATGCGTAATAATATGACCTATCCACTCCGAAAAATCACCCTCAAAATTCTCTAAATTGGGATAGACCACTCGCATCTCGGTGTGTTTATAATGGTGATAAACCTCACTTTTTCCCTCATTTAAATAAAACACCTTTAAAACAATAGAAACCTTAATTGAACCCCTACCTCCCCACAACTGAATTTGGTTTTATAGCAGTGCACGAATTCTATCTATATATTCATGAAGAATTTTTACAGGGTGAAACACATATTTACCACCCAAAAACGAATTAAAAGGGTCTCCAAAAGTTGTAGTGTAGACAACTATTGTATTTAAAATTGAGTTTGACAGTTGAAAGTCAGGAAATGATGTAAAGTGGATATTACCCTCCCCCAACTCCTCCTCTTGCATACTATCACAAACCCCTCCCCCACATTGTTCAATAATAGAGTCATGGGAAGCCACTTCAGTTGTTTGATGTGGAAGTATGTAATCTGAGGGGGAGGGTTCCCTGTTAATTCATTAGTAAAATCCTCTAAAATTTGTAATGTGTTTGGACTCAAGTCCCCGTACCCAACTGTGCTATTATGTACATTAAAATAATCACCTAAATAATTGTCAATGTTATCAGGAATTTCATTAATGATACCTTGCCAAGACATTTCATTGTCACAAAACTCCACAGGCGCGTCTTCTTCTCCAACTGACGAGCAGGGGGGATATTGTGAATAAGGAACCAGAACAACCTATAAAAGAAAAATAGCTTATTTTCAAAGTGTCTAAATCATCCCTATTTTTGAAAAATTGGATTATTATTTAAAAACGCGCTTAGCAGTAGCATTTAGTTCCCTTTTCTATATATATTCTGAAAGTTCCAACTTAATACAATCTAAAAGATGACATAGAAGGTTTTGATTTTGTTCAAACAACCCATCAAAAAAAAAATTCATATTAAGGCTCTTTATCTGCTTTGAAAAAAACCGCGGTCTTTACTTGATAGCCTAACTCTTTCCGATAGAAAATTTTTTTTAAATAAAAGCAGTTTATAACCCAAAGATTTTGCTATGAGGAAATTATGATCGGAATATAGTGCCTTTCTTGGCTTCACTATGAGAATTCAGATGGCTGAATGTATACAATAATTGACCTGATTCAAAAGGGGGAACAATGTCTTTTAATATGTCCGACACGCTTACAGTGATGAAATGAAAGGCTTACTTCTAGGCCCCTTAAAACTATAATATTCTAGCGAAAATAGCATTTTGAGTTTCATATGGTGAGATAAAAAGACTCTAACAGTAAACTAGAAATTAGCTAAAAATATTATTATGAGGATGAAAAATAGCGAAGATGTCTACAGTAGGCAGAGAAAATAGGAAAGATTAAAAATGAGCGGTTTCTTTTACAAGCAAAAAAATTACATTACATTTAGATATCTATGAGGGGGGAGCAGTGAAACTTAAAACAAGGGGGGATTATAGCGAAAATAACATTTTAATGTCTTCGACAAGCTTGTATTAGGTTGAAAAATGGGTTTGTTTAGATATTTCTATAACCAGGTAAAAATGCTTACATTTTTATATTCCGGCTGCAATTGTGTGCCTGAAGGCCCTCGCGAAGCATGCTGGAGGGCAACCTCACGATCTGAAATAGACGTGGCAGTTCTTGAAGGCCCTTACGAAGCATGCTGGAGGGCAACCTCCTGATCTTGCGTAGGTGGGGCAGCTCTTGAAGGCCCAGGCAACGCATGATGGAGGGCGGACGGGCCGGTGGCGTTACATTCTTGTGCAGATTGGGCTGCGGCTTGTGCAGGCAGCGTCGGTCTTGAAAGCCGATATGGGGGTTGAATGGGCCAGTGTATTTGATAACTGATGGTCTTAAAAGAGTAGCATCATTAATCCTTGCCCTCTTTCTTGGAGGGTGCACACATTCTTCATAATTGTCCTTAAAAAGAAGAAAAAATTTAGTATGGAGAAATGATTCCCTTTTTTACAGAAGAAAAATTAGTACCTCCAGCCCCCTAACCATAATTTTGTCTAGAAAGCATTTATCACAAAAAAAACCCTCCCCCCCCCCTTTTCAGCAAAGCAAAAAGTAAAATTTTACGAGAAATATACTATGCATGGAAATCATACGTTTTTATTACACAACTTGTGAAAAAAATAAAACTTGACAATCAGTAGTTTGTAGCCTTAGGATAGAAATCAATGTTTTTATTTTTACCATTTAGAAATTTTTTTAAATGTTCCAGTCTATAGGCTTTAAAATAGAAAAAAAGATGGTTAACATACAGCTTATAGGCCTAAAATTTACGATCTTAGACGTAAATGCTATTAAATTTACACATAATAAAGCTATGTACCTTTTTCTTAGAAATCCCGCCCCTCTTACTTTTCACGCGAAGAAACATTTTGTTTTCACTTTACAATGAAGGTGTTAGAAGCGAGGCATTGCAACCCTACCCCCCCCCCATATAAACACTGAGTACTCAAAATGGAAAATGAATATTACATGAAACTGACACCCATCCCCTCTTAACAATCCCCCCTCCACTCTATTACAGATGAAAGCCCCTCTCCCTTTTCAGTAAAGCACAGTAAAATTTGCGAAAAAGAAGCTATGATGTTAATTTGATCAAAAATTATTCTTTTTTCAGAGAAACCTTTTGGCTAAGCCGCTAACGTAAGGATTAAGAAGCCAGATGTACTTTAAAAGGGTGACAGTAATTATCAGCTATTTAAAACTTTGCGGAAATGCTTAAGTCAAGTTCACAGCTTAAATGGAAACAGTATATTAAGGGATTGACAGAATGTTGGCTGTCAAAAGGAGAGTTCAAAAACATAGTTATTTCTATTGGAAGAATTAAAGTCCTAAACAGAGAGGGGGAGGGGGGGGGGGGGTTACAAGGTAAAAAGAGCATATTTTACGCTTTCTATCGAGTATAAACAACATATAGTGGAGTTTGTATTGTGTGTGGGGGGGGGGGGGGGGGGTTACCTGAATTTGAATATATTGTGTGGGCTATGTAAAATAATTTTATTTGAAAATAAAGTATGAAAATTTACTAAATAGAATTCACATTATAAATCGCTGTAGTTGAAGCTTCAAGCTCGATAATATCAAATGTTATATCCATAGTGTCTTGGAACTTTCTGGATGTTTAATCACAACGCATGTCCGTTATATAGGAAATCTCAAGGGCGAATTGTGATGTAATGGGAAACCATATGTAACCGACTCCCTGATTGGCTTAGAAGGAGATGTAACCGACTCTCTGATTGGCTTAGAAGGAGATGTAACCGACTCCCTGATTGGTTAGGATACACGTGATCCTGTTTCCCGTTATCGGATCAATAAAATTCCCAATCGATTACGCAATCAAGTTCTCGGAAATTCACTTCCCCCTCGATTACGCAATCAAGTTCTCGGAAATTCACTTCCCCCTCGATTACGCAATCAATTTCTCGGAAATCCAATTCCCCCTCGGTTACGCAATCAAGTTCTCGGAAATTTACTTCCCCCCTCTCGAGTCCTAGATCAATACATCTCTCTCCACCGTCAATGCGCATGTGCCAGCTTCACCCCAGTGTCAATACACTTTGAAACAACAAATAAATCGACCCTGAAAATACATCAAAGTGAGAAAAATCCTGTTTTTTCATTCTCAGTGACAAAAACCATAAAAACATGCATAAATTATGTTTACCTCGGACCTTCTGACAGGGTTCTACTGAGGGGCTACTCACTCTCTTTGAAAAGGTGTAGAGCTTCTATAGAAATGTTTTCCTAGAGCTTCTATAGAATCTAGATGATGTATTCTACTCATATGCACCTGTTATTTATCAAACAATTCGTGAAAACGAACCTCCTTAAAAGTCAAGATTCTTAATGAAAATTACACACCAGATTCAGTGTATCGGAGAACACTACTGTAAAAGTTGTAAACTCCTATATACAAAAATGTGAAAATTTGCATTTTTTGCCAGAAGAAAAATCACGAATGCGCGTTCATATATTTTTTTTTTGGTTGTTTGTTTTCCCCAGGGGTGATCGTATCGAACTAATGGTCCTAGAACATTGGTAGATGGTGCAATCAAACGGAAAGTAAAAGTTCTAGTGCCCTTCTTAAGTAGTCAAAAAGATTGGAGGGCAACTAGGCAGGGGCGCCATTTAGAGGGGGGCAGGGGGGCCATTGCCCACCCTAATTTTTTAAAATATACAGGAACACAATTACAATTAGCAATTAGTCAAAATTTTGAACCTGTTACATGTGTATGTAGATTAACTTAGATAATAGTGACATTAAATATTATAACGCCATTAGTGCAACTGGGTCGTGCAAGGGTTGAAATGACAGATCAGTTTCTGACCAAGCTAATTTACACAGCTAATTTGCAGATATGAAGATCAGTTTAAATGAATGAATTTGTTTAAAACCGTAAGGCCATCCATGTATAATCCATGTATTATTCGCTCAGTTCGCCAGTTTACTATCTACTATCAGCAGCTGAAGAGCCATTGAGAATTCATAAATTTGTCAGGAGCTCAAAAGCGTAAATTGGCAGCATTGAAGAAGGAGAAAGAAGCAGAAAATCAAGTTTCTCTGAACAGATGGATTAAGAAGCAAAAGCCATGTGGAGTGGCTCGGCAAGTAAGTAACCTACAGTATTTGTGTTTTATTAAGTCGTTTCTTTTTTTCGGGATCTGGTGGACCAAAGTTACTATTCTGAACCGCGCTGGGTAGTTTATATTGTGTTAAACTATGGCTTTTCTGGCAAAGTCGGCAGTCATCTCATTTCTGGCTTGGTAGGCTACTGTTACAATGCCGACAGACGATATTAAGCCGCATTCGATTTGATACACTACCGACTGGTGATATGAAGCCGCACTCGATTTGCTGTAGTTACGCTTCACGTTTCGCCATTTGGTCCAAAATTATGAATCTGTTTGGCGGTCACATTGTCAGTAGTTCTTCAAGCTCAATGGGAAAACGTCGCAGAAAGAACGCCAATAAGCCCACAATGGAGCAGGATGTAACTGAAACTACAGCAAATCGAACGCGCCTTTAGCTTATTTGCGATCCGTCATGACACCCGAATCGCTCATTCCAGGACTACTGCAAAGGCTTTTTGGGATTTGGGTTGCCATTGCATTAAGCCCAAAGTTTATATTATTGTCTTTATAGGTGTATGAGGATCAAACTGTAACACCTTGGAGGAGTTCTAGCACTGTTTTCCCCGAACTGCTGTGTCGAAGGTGGAAACTGCTACTAGTCCGGGCGCCAGGAGTTGAAAATCTGAAACATACCACGACGGAACGGGGCTGGGACGAAAATTAGCTTACCCCCCCCCCTAAATCGACCATGCTGATTCGAAAAATACCAACGGCACTCGAGTAGAAATGACCCTATTGATCGTGACGGGGCACCATATATGGGCATAGAACCACGTGGTTTATGGTTTTCTCACTGAGAATGAAAAAACAGTATTTTTCTCACTTGAAAAACAGGAGCTTTCTCACATTTATGTCTGTTTTTATGGTTTTTGTCAGTGAGAATGGAAAAACAGGAACTTTCTCACTTTCATGGATTATTGAGTCATTAATCAAATTGTTTCCGGGGAATGTCTGACAGATGACGTCAAGTTAATTAATGTCTTTGATGTATTTCCAAAGAGAATTGTCTCCGGGGCAAAGTTTAGATCACACATGACAGATGATGTCATGATTGATTGATTGACACGAAAGAGGAATTAATTTGTTGTTTCTAAAGAGAATAGATTCACGAAAGGGAAATTAATTTGTTGTTTCTAAAGAGAACTGTCTCAGAGCGAATGTTTAGATCTTAGCGATGAATTGTTTTAGCGCGGGAATCAGGTTTCTAAATAATTTGAAATGTGCCAGCGCAGAGATGCCAAACAAAAGGAGCACGCTGAAATTACATTTAAGGATTATTTGGGCGAAACCGTTTTAGCCATTTTATGGAATTATTTCGGCGAAACAGTTAGAGACATTTTAAAAGATGATTTAAAAGATGATTTTAGAAGAGAATTTGAGGGTGAAACTCTGTGGTCGTTATAATACACAAGTTGTATTTTAACATTGTTGTGAGGTCCTCTACCCCAACCCCAAAGGGTTCCAATCACCCTACCCCGACCCCGAAGGAAGTCCCCAATACTCAAGGTCCCCCAAGCTCCCAAAGAGCCCCCCGACCCCCAAAGACAATCATCCGGTTCCCAAAGGACCAATCGGTGCTCAAGGACCCCCCAGACCCCCAAAGACCCTCCACCGGTCCTCAAAGGTCCCCCAGGCTCCCAAAGGGCCCCCTGGACCCCCAAAGGCCCTCCCCCGGTCCCCAAAGGTCCACCGGGCTCCCAAAGGACCAATCGGTCCTCAAGGACCCCCTCAGACCCTCAAAGACCCTTCCCAGCCCCCAAAGGCCCGCCCCGGTCCCCAAAGGTCCCCGGGCTCCCATATGACCACCCCAGCCCTCAAGGGCCCCTGGATCCCCAAACGCCCTCCCCGGGCCCCTCCAAGAGCCCCCTCTCCATTTTTAACACTTTTTATGGCTTTATTATATCTTTTCAGAACAAGTTCCTTTCATAATGTCATTCCTAAACCCATTTTCCAACTTGAAGTACCAATCCCTTCACTCACAACTATACTCTACAGATTTTCGATACCTCAACATCAAGAAATACTTTTCAAAAGTCATTTCAGAGCAAATTACTTTCTTAATGTTCATTCTAAACCCATTTTCCAACTTGAAGTACTTATCTTTTTCACTCACAACTATACTCTACAGCTTTTTGGATACCTCAACATCAAGAAATACTTTTCAAAGACCATTTCAGAGCAAGTTACTTTCTTAATGTCCTTCCTAAACCCATTTTCCAACTTGAAGTACTTATCTTTTTCACCCACAGCTATACTCTACAGCTTTTTGGATACCTCAACAACAAGAAATACTTTTCAAAGACCATTTCAGGGCAAGTTACTTTCTTAATGTCCCTCCTAAACCCATTTTCCAACTTGAAGTACTTATCTTTTTCACCCACAACTATACTTTACAGCTTTTTGGATACCTCAACACCAAGAAATACTTTTCAAAGACCATTTCAGAGCAAGTTACTTTCTTAATGTCCTTCCTAAACCCATTTTCCAACTTGAAGTACTTATCTTTTTCACCCACAACTATACTTTACAGATTTTTGGATATCTCAACACCAAGAAATACTTTTCAAAGACCGTTTCAGAGCAAGTTAATTTCTTAATGTTCCTTCTAAACCCATTTTCCCACTTGAAGTACTTATCTTTTTCATCACAACTATACTTTACAGATTTTTGGATATCTCAACACCAAGAAATAATTTTCAAAGACCATTTCAGAGCAAGTTAATTTCTTAATGTCCCTTCTAAACCCATTTTCCCACTTGAAGTACTTATCTTTTTCATCACAACTATACTTTACAGCTTATTGGATACCTCAACACCAAGAAATACTTTTCAAAGACCATTTCAGAGCAAGTTAATTTCTTAATGTCCCTCCTAAACCCATTTTCCGACTTGAAGTACTTATCTTTTTCACCACAACTATACTTTACAGATTTTTGGATACCTTAACATCAAGAAATACTTTTCAAAGACCATTTCAGAGCAAGTTAATTTCTTAATGTCCCTCCTAAACCCATTTTCCAACTTGAAGTACTTATCTTTTTCACCACAACTATACTTTACAGCTTTTTGGATACCTCAACACCAAGAAATACTTTTCAAAAGTCATTCCAGAGCAACTTCCTTTCTTAATGTCACTCCTAAACCCATTCTCCGACTTGAAGTACTTATCTTTTTCACCCACAACTATACTCTACAGATTTTTGGATACCTTAACATCAAGAAATACTTTTCAAAGACCATTTCAGAGCAAATTACTTTCTTAATGTCCCTCCTAAACCCATTTTCCAACTTGAAGTACTTATCTTTTTCACCCACAACTATACTTTACAGCTTTTTGGATACCTCAACACCAAGAAATACTTTTCAAAGACCATTTCAGAGCAAGTTACTTTCTTAATGTCCTTCCTAAACCCATTTTCCAACTTGAAGTACTTATCTTTTTCACCCACAACTATACTTTACAGATTTTTTGATATCTCAACACCAAGAAATACTTTTCAAAGACCATTTCAGAGCAAGTTAATTTCTTAATGTCCCTTCTAAACCCATTTTCCCACTTGAAGTACTTATCTTTTTCATCACAACTATACTTTACAGCTTTTTGGATAGCCTACGTACGCGCGCGTACGTAGGCTAACCTAGCCTAACCTAACTTAACCTAACCTAACTTAATCTAACCTAACCTAACCTAATCATACACCTAACGTTTTGCCTGTCTCTCACCTAACCTAAGCTAGCCCAAGTGACGCGTACGTGGGCTAACCTAACCTAATCTAACCTAACTTAATCTAGCCTAACCTAACCTAACCATACTCGCCGGGAAAGGTTAGGTTAACTTATCATGAGCGCTCATGACAAGTTAACCTAACCTAACTTAAACATGTAGAAACGTTTCTATTTATTTATTAATATTTATTTATACCTAACCTAACCTATTGTTTTGGAGGTTAGATGAACGAGTTTGAACGATTGTCTTTAATAATAGAACGAGTCCCTCATTTTCTAATTTAGAAATTTGAGGGGTAAATCCATAAGACAAAGGAGCTAAAATTTAATTTAAAATTAGAATAGAACTTTAAATTTTTCATCTCTTTGAGAAAAAACTTGAACTGAAATGGAACCTTTTAATTTTTTTGGAAAAATTAGAAGAGAACTTTGAATGTTTTATGTCTTTGAGAAATTAAGAACTGAAGTGGGAGCTTTTTCATTTTCATTGGTAAAATTCAGAATTGAGCTAACTTTTTTCACTTCTTTAAGAAAATTCAGAAGAGAACTTGAACTTTTCTTCACTTCGTTGTGAAAATTTTAAATTGAACTAGAACTTTTTATCTTCCGGGAAAATATTCATATGTATGGTATTTATCTTCTTTGAAAATATTCACAAGTATGGTATTAATTTTTCTATCTCTCACCGAAAAATTTAGAATTGAACTTTAAATTTCTTTATGTCTTTGTGAAATAAAGAACTGAAGTGGAAGATTTTGTTTTCTCTGGAGAAATTAGAATTGAAGTGTGTTCTTTGGTAGAGTTCAGAGGAGAACTTGAACTTTTCTTCACTTCGTTGAGAAAATTTAAAATTGAACTAGAACTTTTTATCTTCCGGGAAAATATTCACAAGTATGGTATTACTTTTTCTATCTTCCACCGAAAAATTTAGAATTGAACTTTAAATTTCTTTATGTCTTTGTGAAATAAAGAACTGAAGTGGAAGATTTTTATTTTCTCTGGTGAAATTAGAATTGAATTGTGTTCTTTGGTAAAATTCAGAAGAGAACTTGAATTTTTCTTCACTTCGTTGAGAAAATTTTAAATTGAACTAGAACTTTTTATCTTCTGGGAAAATATTCACAAGTGTGGTATTACTTTTTCTATCTTCCACCGAAAAATTTAGAATTGAACTTTAAATTTCTTTATGTCTTTGTGAATTAAGAACTTATGTGGAAGATTTTTATTTTACTCTAGGTAAATTAGAATTGAATTGTGTTCTTTGGTAAAATTCAGTAGAGAACTTGAACTTTTCTTCACTTCGTTGAGAAAATTTTCAATTGAACTGGAACTTTTTATCTTCCGTGAAAATATTCACAAGCATGGTATTACTTTTTCTATCTTTCACGGAAAAATTTAGAATTGAACTTTAAATTTCTTTATGGCTTTGTGAAATAAAGAACTGAAGTGGAAGATTTTTGTTTTCTCTGGAGAAATTAGAATTGAATTGTATTCTTTGGTAAAATTCCGAAGAGAACTTGAACTTTTTTATCTTCTGTGAAAAATTTGGAACAGTATTTTAAATTTTTCATCTCTTCGAGACAGATCTGAACTAAAGTGGAAAATTTTTATATTATTTGGAAAAATAGAAATGATCAATGACTAATTTCTTTTTTATTGAGAAAATTCAGAAGAGAACTTGAAATTTCCTTGACTTCGTTGAGAAAATTTTAAATTGAACTAGAAATTTTTATTTTCCGGGAAAATATTCACAAGTATGGTATTGCTTTTTCTATCTTCCGCCGAAAAATTTAGAATTGAGCTTTCAATTTCTTTATGTCATTGTGAAATAAAGAACTTAAGTGGAAGATTTTTATTTTCTCTGGTAAAATTAGAATTGAATTGTGTTCTTTAGTAAAATTCAGAAGAGAACTTGAACTTTTCTTCACTTCGTTGAGGAAATTGTAAATTGAACTAGAACTTTTTATCTTCCGGGAAAATATTCACAAGTATGGTATTACTTTTTCTATCTTCCACCGAAAAATTTAGAATTGAACTTTAAATTTCTTTATGTCTTTGTGAAATAAAGAACTGAAGTGGAAGATTTTTGTTTTCTCTGGTGAAATTAGAATTGAAGCGTGTTCTTTGGTAAAATTCAGAAGAGAACTTGAACTTTTCTTCGCTTCGTTGAGAAAATTTAAAATTGAACTAGAACTTTTTATCTTCCGGGAAAATATTCACAAGTATGGTATTACTTTTTCTATCTTCCACCGAAAAATTTAGAATTGAACTTTAAATTTCTTTATGTCTTTGTGAAATAAAGAACTTAAGTGGAAGATTTTTGTTTTCTATGGAGAAATTAGAATTGAAGCGTGTTCTTTGGTAAAATTCAGAAGAGAACTTGAACTTTTCTTCACTTCGTTGAGAAAATTTTAAATTGAACTAGAACTTTTATCTTCCGGGAAAATATTCACAAGTATGGTATTACTTTTTCTATCTTCCACCGAAAAATTTAGAATTGAACTTTAAATTTCTTTATGTCTTTGTGAAATAAAGAACTGAAGTGGAAGATTTTTGTTTTCTCTGGAGAAATTAGAATTGAAGTGTGTTCTTTGGTAAAATTCAGAAGAGAACTTGAATTTTTCTTCGGTTCGTTGAGAAAATTTTAAATTGAACTAGAACTTTTTATCTTCCGGGAAAATATTCACAAGTATGGTATTACTTTTTCTATCTTCCTCCGAAAATTTAGAATTGAACTTTAAATTTCTTTATGTCTTTGTGAAATAAAGAACTGAAGTGGAAGATTTTTGTTTTCTCTGGAGAAATTAGAATTGAAGCTTGTTCTTTGGTAAAATTCAGAAGAGAACTTGAACTTTTCTTCACTTCGTTGAGGAAATTGTAAATTGAACTAGAACTTTTTATCTTCCATGAAAATATTCACAAGTATGGTATTAATTTTTCTATCTTCCACCAAAAATTTAGAATTGAACTTTAAATTTCTTTATGTCTTTGTGAAATAAAGAACTGAAGTGGAAGATTTTTATTTTCTCTGGAGAAATTAGAATTGAAGCGTGTTCTTTGATAAAATTCAGAAGAGAACTTGAACTTTTCTATCTTCTATGAAAAATTTGGAACATTATTTTAAATTTTTTCACCCCTTTGAGAAAAATCTGAACCGAAGTGGAAAATTTTTATATTATTTGGAAAATTAGAATTGACTAAAAACTAATTTCTTTTTTCATTGAGAAAGTGGGTGAAAAAGATAAGCACTTCAAGTTGGAAAATGGGTTTAGGAGGGACATTAAGAAAGTAACTTGCTCTGAAATGGTCTTTGAAAAGTATTTCTTGGTGTTGAGGTATCCAAAAAGCTGTAAAGTATAGTTGTGGTGAAAAAGATAAGTACTTCAAGTTGGAAAATGGGTTTAGGAGGGACATTAAGAAATTAACTTGCTATGAAATGGTCTTTGAAAAGTATTTCTTGGTGTTGAAGTATACAAAAAGCTGTAAAGTATAGTAGTGATGAAAAAGATAAGTACTTCAAGTGGGAAAATGGGTTTAGAAGGGACATTAAGAAATTAACTTGCTCTGAAATGGTCTTTGAAAAGTATTTCTTGGTGTTGAGATATCCAAAAATCTGTAAAGTATAGTTGTGGGTGAAAAAGATAAGTACTTCAAGTTGGAAAATGGGTTTACGAAGGACGTTAAGAAAGTAACTTGCTCTGAAATGGTCTTTGAAAAGTATTTCTTGGTGTTGAGGTATCCAAAAAGCTGTAAAGTATAGTTGTGGGTGAAAAAGATAAGTACTTCAAGTTGGAAAATGGGTTTAGGAGGGACATTAAGAAAGTAATTTGCTCTGAAATGGTCTTTGAAAAGTATTTGTTGATGTTGAGGTATCCAAAAATCTGTAGAGTATAGTTGTGGGTGAAAAAGATAAGTACTTCAAGTCGGAGAATGGGTTTAGGAGTGACATTAAGAAAGGAAGTTGCTCTGAAATGACTTTTGAAAAGTATTTCTTGGTGTTGAGGTATCCAAAAAGCTGTAAAGTATAGTTGTGGTGAAAAAGATAAGTACTTCAAGTTGGAAAATGGGTTTAGGAGGGACATTAAGAAATTAACTTGCTCTGAAATGGTCTTTGAAAAGTATTTCTTGATGTTGAGGTATCCAAAAAGCTGTAAAGTATAGTTGTGGTGAAAAAGATAAGTACTTCAAGTCGGAAAATGGGTTTAGGAGGGACATTAAGAAATTAACTTGCTCTGAAATGGTCTTTGAAAAGTATTTCTTGGTGTTGAGATATCCAAAAATCTGTAAAGTATAGTTGTGGGTGAAAAAGATAAGTACTTCAAGTTGGAAAATGGGTGTACGAAGGACATTAAGAAAGTAATTTGCTCTGAAATGGTCTTTGAAAAGTATTTCTTGGTGTTGAGGTATCCAAAAAGCTGTAAAGTATAGTTGTGGGTGAAAAAGATAAGTACTTCAAGTTGGAAAATGGGTTTAGGAGGGACATTAAGAAAGTAATTTGCTCTGAAATGGTCTTTGAAAAGTATTTCTTGATGTTGAGGTATCCAAAAATCTGTAGAGTATAGTTGTGGGTGAAAAAGATAAGTACTTCAAGTCGGAGAATGGGTTTAGGAGTGACATTAAGAAAGGAAGTTGCTCTGAAATGACTTTTGAAAAGTATTTCTTGGTGTTGAGGTATCCAAAAAGCTGTAAAGTATAGTTGTGGTGAAAAATATAAGTACTTCAAGTTGGAAAATGGGTTTAGGAGGGACATTAAGAAATTAACTTGCTCTGAAATGGTCTTTGAAAAGTATTTCTTGATGTTGAGGTATCCAAAAAGCTGTAAAGTATAGTTGTGGTGAAAAAGATAAGTACTTCAAGTCGGAAAATGGGTTTAGGAGGGACATTAAAAAATTAACTTGCTCTGAAATGGTCTTTGAAAAGTATTTCTTGGTGTTGAGGTATCCAAAAAGCTGTAAAGTATAGTTGTGATGAAAAAGATAAGTACTTCAAATGGGAAAATGGGTTTAGAAGGGACACTAAGAAATTAACTTGCTCTGAAATGGTCTTTGAAAAGTATTTCTTGGTGTTGAGATCTCCAAAAATCTGTAAAGTATAGTTGTGATGAAAAAGATAAGTACTTCAAGTGGGAAAATGGGTTTAGAAGGGACATTAAGAAATTAACTTGCTCTGAAATGGTCTTTGAAAAGTATTTCTTGGTGTTGAGATATCCAAAAATCTGTAAAGTATAGTTGTGGGTGAAAAAGATAAGCACTTCAAGTTGGAAAATGGGTTTAGGAAGGACATTAAGAAAGTAACTTGCTCTGAAATGGTCTTTTAAAAGTATTTCTTGGTGTTGAGGTATCCAAAAAGCTGTAAAGTATAGTTGTGGTGAAAAAGATAAGTACTTCAAGTGGGAAAATGGGTTTAGGAGGGACATTAAGAAAGTAACTTGCCCTGAAATGGTCTTTGAAAAGTGTTTCTTGGTGTTGAGGTATCCAAAAAGCTGTAAAGTATAGCTGTGGGTGAAAAAGATAAGTACTTCAAGTTGGAAAATGGGTTTAGGAAGGACATTAAGAAAGTAACTTGCTCTGAAATGGTCTTTGAAAAGTATTTCTTGGTGTTGAGGTATCCAAAAAGCTGTAGAGTATAGTTGTGAGTGAAAAAGATAAGTACTTCAAGTTGGAAGATGGGTTTAGAATGAACATTAAGAAAGTAATTTGCTCTGAAATGACTTTTGAAAAGTATTTCTTGATGTTGAGGTATCGAAAAATCTGTAGAGTATAGTTGTGAGTGAAGGGATTGGTACTTCAAGTTGGAAAATGGGTTTAGGAATGATATTATGAAAGGAACTTGTTCTGAAAAGATATAATAAAGCCATAAAAAGTGTTAAAAATGGAGAGGGGGCTCTTTGGAGGGGCCCGGGGAGGGCGTTTGGGGATCCATGGGCCCTTGAGGGCTGGGGTGGTCATATGGGAGCCCGGGGGACCTTTGGGGACTGGGGTGGGCCTTTGGGGGCTGGGGAGGGTCTTTGAGGGTCTGAGGGGGTCCTTGAGGACCGATTGGTCCTTTGGGAGCCCGGTGGACCTTTGGGGACCGGGGAGGGCCTTTGGGGGTCCGGGGGGCCCTTTGGGAGCCTGGGGGACCTTTGAGGACCGGTGGAGGGTCTTTGGGGGTCTGGGGGGTCCTTGAGCACCGATTGGTTCTTTGGGAACCGGGTGATGGTCTTTGGGGGTCGGGGGGCTCTTTGGGAGCTTGGGGGACCTTTGAGTATCGGGGACTTCCTTCGGGGTCGGGGTAGGGTGATTGGAACCCTTTGGGGTTGGGGTAGAGGACCTCACAACGATGTTAAAATACAACTTGTGTATTATAACGACCACAGAGTTTCACCCTCAAATTCTCTTCTAAAATCATCTTTTAAATCATCTTTTAAAATGTCTCTAACTGTTTCGCCGAAATAATTCCATAAAATGGCTAAAACGGTTTCGCCCAAATAATCCTTAAACGTAATTTCAGCGTTTTCCTTTTTTTTGGCATCTCTGCGCTGGCACATTTCAAATTATTTAGAAACCTGATTCCCGCGCTAAACAATTCATCGCTAAGATCTAAACATTCGCTCTGAGACAGTTCTCTTTAGAAACAACAAATTAATTTCCCTTTCGTGAATCTATTCTCTTTAGAAACAACAAATTAATTCCCCTTTCGTGTCAATCAATCAATCATGACATCATCTGTCATGTGTGATCTAAACTTTGCCCCGGAGACAATTCTCTTTGGAAATACATCAAAGACATTAATTAACTTGAAGTCATCTGTCAGACATTCCCCGGAAACAATTTGATTAATGACTCAGTAATCCATGAAGTTGAGAAAGTTCCTGTTTTTTCCATTCTCACTGACAAAATCCATAAAACAGACATAAATGTGAGAAAGTTCCTGTTTTTTCATTCTCACTGACAAAAACCATAAAAACAGACATAAAAGTGAGAAAATTCCTGTTTTTCAAGTGAGAAAAATACTGTTTTTTCATTCTCAGTGAGAAAACCATTAATCACGTGGTTCTATGCCCATATATGGTGCCCCGTCACGATCAATAGGGTCATCTCTACTCACTTGCTTGCGAGGTGTAGAACGTAGAACACTCCGAAACTTGACATTTTGTTATATTTTTGTGTCACGTGCAAGAAAATGCATCTTCTACAAAAGTTGAGGTGCAGTTTTCCGCTCAAATATGAGATAGAAAAAGGCCTAGAGACCATACCATGTCTTCATAACAAATTAACACAATTAGTTAGAAAAAACGCAGGAATGACGCAGGTAAAGAAACTAACAAAGTCAGAATTAACACTATTTATTTAATGCTCACATTCCGAAATTCATTACTGTTTTTTCCTAGTATCTCTTCATCTATCCGTATTTTAAGCGACTAAAAGTAAATGTCAGTATGCAGAACTTTTTGGCACTACGAAGCAGCAGAACTTTTTAATTTGGCACTACGAAGTATCTTTTTCCCTTGGAGTTTTCTTTGTCATACTTATTTTATGATTACAAAAGCTTAAATTGGCCTCATTTTACAAAATGATTGGTCAAATATACATGTTAAATCACAACCAAAGTTCGCTATTAACAGGAATCAAATCAACACACTAAATCACCAAATTTGGAAAAAAAAATAACAAATAAATAACAATTTAGCAACAAAACCACAAAATGGTCAAAAATTACTAATGGTCACTCTGGGAACGAAATTTCATTAGAATAAAGGAAAGCCCTTGCAGGACTACATGATGAATTTGTGGAATACCATCACATATAGCACTTTAGTTGGCAGATAGATGTTGGCCAAGAGAATGGGAAGCTAGTAAGACTGGAAACTCTAAGCTCCATGAAAAAAAAAATCAAGAAAGACATCTAGCAACATCTAGACTAAACAATACCTTTGTACAGCTCTAAATAATTACTACCTGTGTAGCTATATTTCACTTACTATATCTTAAAGACAATCAATTATCAAAGCTTAGCTAAATAATATTTGCAACATTGGGCACTACCACCAAATCACCCACAATTGTATTGTCCAATAGTATGTCTGCTCGCAATTTGGTTAATTTGGAATATAGGACCATGATGAGATAGCTAAGAAACAAACATACCATTCAATTTAGAATTCAATACTGTATCTAAATATAACAATCATTTCCTCTGGAAATTTCTTTAGGAAATCGAGGATAAAGCTGCAGATTAGTTTCCCCTGTACAGTAGCGTATATTCCATTTCGTTAAGGCGGGGGGGGGGGAGGAGGTGATCTCGACTTGACTCTAGAAACCTAAGTACGATAATCAGTGACGTAAAAAGCCGATTTCCAGGGAGGTTAAAGGTCTTTAATGTGCCGATAGAACGTACATGCCTTTCTCAATCAGTACCGATCTTTAGGCAGATATAGCATTTTCTGCCACGAAGCCACGAAAATTTTAGAAGTTTATCATTAAACAGTGTATTATTCCTTATATTTGCCTCTTAATACCGTTTTCTGAGAAGCAAACACCCTTAAAAATTTATATTGTGCTGCAAAGGGTCTAAGTTATTACAAAAACGAGATCTTTCACTGGAACATACTAATGCTGTGGTTTTTATACTGTCTTTAAAATAAATATATATAAAATAAAATTAACCTCTGAAATATCCTTGCAAAGAAGGAAATAATCTTAAAATCTTAAGATTTAGAATTCTTTATCTCTTGCATTTTTTTTTCTTTCTTCCTTTTTTAGATATGGTACCTCTTTTAGGGGTTAAAAAATGTCCTTTTTTTTGTTTAGTTGTAGACAGAAGAACTGAGTGAATGTCCGGGACGACATTTTCTGGCGCTAAGCGCCGAAAATTTTGAGATTTACCACTGGGACAGGCATTTTTCTTAAATTAGCCCCCCAAACATCCTTGCAAGGAAGTACATAATCTTAAAAAGCGATATTATTTGACTCCTTAATGCCTAATTAAAAATAAGGACTGTCAATCTGTGTCGCTTACGTGACAAAGACCAAATGCGAGTATGCCGCAAAGCGGTAAACATTTTTGAGTTTAGAACTAAAGAGTTTCTCTTTCCCTTGCAATTTTTTTTTATTTCTTGCTCTCGTTTTGGTGATTAAGACGAATTCGGTGACTAAGAAAATTTTCAATTTTTTGGCATTTTTGACAAATGATTGTATGGCCTTCTTGAAATAAGTGAGATAGCAAAGCGTGGCGCCCTGACTATACGCAGTTTGGACTTAACATACTAAAGAAAAGCAACTGTTTAAATGTTGAAAATTAGCCCCCCAAACATCCTTGCAAGGAAGTAAATAATCTTAAAAAGCGGTATTATTTGGCTCCTTAATGCTAAGTTAAAAATAAGGACTGTCAATATGTGTGGCTTACGTGACTAAGACCAAATGTGAGTATGCCGCGAAGCGTCAAACATTTTTGAGCTTAGAACTACGATGTTTCTCTTTCCCTTGAATTTTTTTTCCTTTCTTACCCTCGTTTCGGTGATTAAGACGAATCCGATGACTTTAGAAAACTTTCAATTTTTTGGCATTTTTGACAAATGATTGAATGGTCTTCTTGAAATAAGTGAGATAGCCAAGCGTGGTGCCCTGACTATGCGCAGTTTTGACTTACCATACTAAAGAAAAGCAACTGTGTAAATGTTGAAAATGAGTTCAATAGTGCTTCAAAGTATAAGAGTGGCATTAACCTTTGGGTATATCTTTCTGGTTCCTGACTCAGCACACAAACAATCCATTGCCGTCGCTTTGGGCCCGTCGAAGGACGTGGTGGTTGGTCAGACCGAGCTAGTAGAAAACGAGACGACTTAAAGAGACACTGGGCCTGTCACTGCTCAAGAGGCACAATCTGGACGAGATACTAATCGACATGAAGAGCACCATCGTTTAAGTAGTCCTGCTGATATTTCTTCATCCTCCTACGACCATCCATGTCAACCACAGCTGCTACGGTACCCTGCACAGGTTTCATCAAACGGCGAGCTAAAACAGTCATTTAATATTTTGTATTATGGAAAGCATCCTTGGCTTGAGTACTCAGTTAAGGAAAATTTAGTTTTCTGTTTCTGCGGCAGACACTTTGGCGGCACGTCGACCGTTTGCGGACAGAGATACTGGGCAAGGCCTTTCATCGAGACCGCCATTAGAAGATGGAAGGACATCTCAAGCGTTCTAGAAGATCATGTGATAAGTGACCGCCATAGGGACAGTGCAGTTTCGTGGACGAAGTTCAAAGCTACACAAGCCAAGGAGATGCAACCCATCGCATCTGTTTTGTCAACGAACACGAATAAGGAGATGAATGAAAACAGAGAGCACGTAAAGGCCTTACTGAAAGTAACGGCCCTACTGGGGCGACTGGGTACAGCCTTTCACGGCCACGATGAGACCAAATCTTTGGCAAACAAAGGACATTTCATCGACTTGCAATCTTCTCGCCAAGTATTCTACCACGCTTTTTAACAAGCTACAAAGACGAAACGGCTACTATACATCCCACGAATACCAGAACGATCTAAATTCAGTGATCGGATCTAGGCTTCGGTCTGCATTAGTGCAAGAAGATAAGCGTGCCAAATACTATGCTGTTTTTATTGTGTTTAGACAAAAGATAATTCGAATAAAGAAAAGCTCGCCATTTTTCTGAGGTACTTCGACGACGGAAAAGTACGAGAAAAACTAATAGGATGCTACCATATAAAAAGCCAGGATGCTGAGAGTTTAGCCAGCTTCATTCACGACACAGTGGCGAAACTTGATCTCGACTGGAACTATTGTGTTGCTCAGTTCTACGAGGGAGTAAGCGTGATTAGCGGGCCCTTCTCTGGTGTTCAAGCGTGACTGAGAGTGAAAGCGCCACAAGCAATATAAAATCATTGCCATGCGCATAGACTAAATTTGGTCTTTGCAAACTGCGTTGAAGGTGTTGGAACTGTTGACTCATTTTGTTTCGTTAGTCCAAAATCTGTACACGTTCAATTGCAACAGCAACACCAGACATAAACTTTTTGTCGAGTCCCAAAAGGCTGCTCAACTGCCAGTCCTGGAATTAGAAAAGAGTGTTGCGACAAGATGGTCATACTTGTATCGATCATTATCGAAAATAAGACTCTGATATGAATGTATTTTGGCTGTACTGTGTACAGTCAGTGAGGGAGCTGATAGTAAAGCTCGAGCAGAAGCCGTTGGGCTCCAGAGAAAAATGGAACCTTTCACAATGATATTCCAGTTGCTCTATATGGAAGCAATGCTGAGGACGACAAATTCCCTTTCTGAGCAGCTTCAGGTAGTTGATCTGGTAATATCTAGGTCCCGCACCTTGATTCAAGCAACAAGGAAGGAAATAGCTCTACTGCGCTCTGACACTTCATTTGCATCGCTTTTGGAGAAGGCAAAAGAGTTTGCTGAAGGTCTTGAAATTGAAGTATCTGACGTGAATGGACCCACGACCGGATCCTCCTCTGCGTATCAGAATGGACGAACTAGAAGAACCCAAAAGATTACCAAACACTTGAAAGAATTCATGGACACTTCGACGTTAGGAAAAAACTTTGTTGAATCCGACAATAGAGCTCCAACTATAGCGGAAGAAATGAAAAGAGAATACCTGGAGACTGTAGATCGTCTGATTACGGAATTCGACAGACGGTTTACAGATAACCTTCCAGTGCTCAGTACACTCGAAGCTCTGCACCCCAGCTCTACAAAGTTCATGGATGCAGGGCTCCTCAAGCAATTATCTGAACTTTATTCTGAAATGGATATTGACCAGATTCTTCTTGAGGCCTAAGCTGGTATTGGCAAGCGGTTTTTGCTCGAAGAGGAGGCAAAGCCGAAGAACTTCATCTACGTCATCGATAATATCCAGACATTTCCAGTGGCCTATTTAGAAATTATCAAAGTTCTTCATATTGATGCCACACTTCCTGTCACGTCAGCCAGCAATGAACGCTTGTTTTTTGGGCTGGAAATAGTGAAGAACTATCTGTGCTCGACCACAGGAGACGATCGTCTTAGTCACCTGCTTTTGATCTTTGCAGAGAAGGATTTAGTCGAAAACTTGGATTTCGACCACCTTGTTGATGACTTGGCGAAGATGAAACCACGACGGTTCCCCTTATTGCCTTGAGTGTTTACTGATCTGTTTCACAACTTTGTTGTATTTTTTATTTTGTAAATACACTTGATCGAGCGAAGATTTGCATCGTCATAGCCGGAGCGTGACTCCGACTTGGACTAAAGTATTTACTGTAGGCAGTGAGCTGAAGAATTCGGCTACAGAATATACTTTAGTCAAAGCGTAAGTTTTTACAGAGGTTGGGCTTTCGTCAAGTTATAGGTTGGGAAACGTGGAAGATTCCCAAACGGCTGTTTTTTTAATATCGCACATACCGTTTCCTCTTTCTTCAGATATCTAGCCTTTTCCGAACCTATGGCATAAGAGCGAAAGAAGGAAAGGCAAAGAAATTGAGACAATTTCCTTAATTTTTACGGTAACTCCCACGGAAGGCAGGTTTTTTTTCGGATAAAGCTAGAGGCAATGTTTTTTATACAAGCCTACTTCGGGGTCATGTCGATTGCTTGTCCCCCCCCTAAGGTTTGGCTGAAATGGCACCACTGCAGCTAGGCCCCCTCTCACGCCCTTTTTCTCCAAAGTCTTCAAATCAAAATTTTGAGACAGGCATTTTGTTCAGAATTGTGGAAAAAATCCAATCACTATATCTTTAGGGACAGCCCGTGGGGAAAGGGGAATAAGTTATGAAATTTACCCATTGCTTGCGCGTAGTATTTGTTATTGGGAAGTATACAGGCATTTTTCTGGGGTTGAGGTTGTTTTTGAGGTGGGTTTACATTGGGATAATTTTTCGTGGGGAGGGAAACTTCCGGGGGTGAACTTTCCAGCTGAAATTTTCCGCTGGGTGGATTTGACAGACTTCCTATATGAATTTTTATTTTTCTTACTTTCTCTTTGCCAACTCAATCTTGCATTTTAGATATCCCGGGGGAAATTTCCAGCGGGTTTTTATTTCTGGGAACAAATTTCCACTGAAAGGGGGATTTCTGGAATCCTCGGAAAAAGAATTAAAAACTAGTATTTTTCAAATCAAAGTCTGCCAAGCAGAATTTTTTCAGGCTGAATCGTCCGCAAGACATTTTACGGAGGGGGGGGGAGGGGTAGGAATGTTGAGTGAGGATGAAATTGTCCAGAGGGAATGTTACGGGGGGTTTATTTTATGTTGGAGGAATTTTCCACGGAGGAGTTTCCCGTAGGGGAGGGAATTTTACCTGCAGGGTGAGACAGATTTACCAGCGTTATATAAAACTCGATCCGAAATTAAGTGAAAAAACAAGTTTTTTTCAAACTGAAAGTGAGGAACAACATAAGGGATTGCCCTGATATTCTGTACCTGAAGGGATAGCCCCCCTCCTCAATACTTTGCTCTTTATGCTAAAGTTTGTCTGTTTGCACCATTTTTTTTAAGAACTAATCCTGAAACACAAGGACCGTTTAATTAGAATAAGAAACTTTTTAAAAAGTCCTATAGACTTTAGCGCGAAGAGCAAAGTATTGAGGAGGGGAACAACCCTTTCAAATACGGCATGATTTCTGTTCGTTTTTAATTTTAATGTTGCTCCTTACTTTCAGTTGAAAAACCTGTTTTTCTTTTTTAATCTAGCTAAAAGTGATAATTGCCTAGACCAGTGACACACCATCGTTATTTCCAGGGGCGCAGCTAAACCGATAAGGGGGTGACGTACCCCCTCCCCCCTCGCCAAAGTTCAAAGACGTCGGCACGCAGTGCTGACGCCTTGGAACTTTGGACGTCTTAATTTAGCTTATGTGCCCACATTTGTTGGGACAATGAACGTTTCGTTGGCATATTCTTTATCCCCCCCCCACTTAAAACCCTAGCTTCGCCCCGGGTGAGTTTTGGCACTGCAAATCTTTAAAGAAAAAAAAAATGAAGAAAAACAAAATAAAGAAAAAGGTTTTTCCATGTGTCCCTAACTAGGCATGTGAGATTAGCTGAGATTTAAAAGTTTTTAAACCCTTTTAACAAAGCTGTTAATTTCTGATTATTATTATTACACATCAACTTTAAACCACGTTCAACTGTAATTAACAGATGCAATAACACAGAAGTTGAATTGCGCATGGGATGTCGTTTACTGTCGGCGCGGAAAAAGCTAATTTAATCTACAGGTAGCAGCAGGGATGTCCCACTGTCCAGACTCAATTAATTCTATAAATGATAATATGATGAGCTGAACAATTTTACACCAACCTTTGTGTTTTTACCGACGTTCAGAAATCCAGATAGAGTTAGTATATTTAATGCAAAAAGCAAAATCATGAGGTTTTGAGCGTTTCAGCTTAATTTACGGAATACCTGTCAGAATTGAAAAAAAATGAACCAAAATTAAGCTAATTATTATTTACTAAAAGGGATATATAGCTCTGAGAGAGTATCGCACATATATGTAGCTTGGTCGTCCAAAATTAAAACAAATTTTGTGCATTTCTCAGGGTTTTGTACTTTGGGTAACTAAATATGGTTATTAGTATAACACTATTAGTAACTCCAAATTACAGTTTTTAAAAATAGTTTATTTACTAGTTTTGGGAAACTCCGAACAGTGGATTTTGCCAACTCTAAAAAATGTGAGTGTTAGGTTTAACTTTCAAGGATGAACCTATTGCATATGAATATTTCCAAGAAAGGTCCCAACTCTACAGCCGCGTCGCTGGTTGTGATTTTTGAAAGATTTAGTGGAGACAAGCCTATAAATCTAGCTATATTTTTTTTTTCGGATTAGAAGCTACATATCTCGGACCATATTTCTTGGCAAAATCCTTCTCTGCGATTGTTTTTTTTTTTTTCTTTTAAAGTTAGGACCTATGTCAAGATGATCTTTAAACCCGTAGGTAAAAAATGAGATGAAGTTGGAACAGGAAAACTTTCTTCTTAGGTTTCAATTGGGCAGCAGTGCTGCAGATCCATTCTTGAAAACTTCATTCAAGAGTGAAACCAAGCCATTATCATATTCATTCCAGCCCCCTAAATATGCTAAGACAATTCTCACAAATGAAAATCAAAATCATTTAAGCAAGGCCAAACGAACAACAGGTCGTCCCAAAATGGGATGGAATGATGTTGTAAAGAAATATCTAAGGGAAATTGGAACTTCATGGGAGACTGTAAGGAGGAAGACATTAAATAGATGGGGACGGAGGAGGAGCATGCGTAGCTAAGTTCGCCTCAGGTTGCTTGGTGCTGCAGTGAATCGTTAGTGGTAGTAGTATTTTGTCTAACTGGAATACGTCCAGTAAGCTACAAGCAAAACTATTATGAGAACGGTAGAAAACTGAGCACAAGTAATTACTGTTACAGCAGTCCTTGCAGCGTAGCAAAAGAATGGTATAGCAGTCGTAGTATTGCTGAAATTTAGACACTGAAATTCAGGAAAAAGTAAATTGGGAGAAAAGTCAGTCCATGCGTTTCCAACTCAGAAAGAAATCCCGTCCGCCTTTTGAAATTTTATAGTACAAGCAAAATCTGTTTATTTTGAGAATGGGCAAACCCTCCCTGGCCCCTTCCCCAAAAAGGATTCAAACCAGGACTAATTTTAACAATTTAATTTTTTGTATTTGAAATCATTTTTAAGCCCCAAAGTGGAAAGCTGTTGAAATTGGATTTAGCATTAGTATCTGGATAAAATGTGTATGTAGGGGGAATTAGGGGGAGGTCGGACCCTTCATCTGTCCGAAATCCTTAGATTTTTACCATGTGTCACATAACTTCAGTTATGTCTCTAAAACAAACCAATATGTAATTATCCCGAAACACACTCACTAATGTAACCCCCCCCCCCTAAAGTAACTCGTGCGAGATTTGAATATACATGTTTCTATTCTCGTAAATCGTATACAGAAAAAGTGGTCGTGGAACTTTACCGACCACATTCTTTAAATAAGAAATTCCAATTTCTATGAAATAAAAATATAAAAAAAATGAGTTCGGCAAGTAGCGATGCCACTATGGCATAAAACAAGAAGCTTCATAAATGGATTGAGGAGGAGATTAAAGCGTTCGACAATTGTATTTGAATTTTGTTGAATTTTAGCCCTTCGAATTCTTATATTTTTCTCCTCCACCCTCCTTTTTCTATTCAAATAGTATTCTTGTTTGGCAGACACTGAAATAAGGATTAAGAGCAATTATTCATTAGAAAGTAACTCAAGAGCTGTAACAAAATATTGTTAAAAAATTGATTGTGGCACATACCGATGCAACCGGGTGCAAAAATGGTTATTTTATAAACCTAAAGAGCTGGGAAGTCAAACTTCCCAGATTTTCCCCCCAGAATTTCCCAAAATTAAAATTTTTCATTTAAAAATCTGTATGTGAAGAAATCCGTTCTTTAATTTTAGAAACTCACTGTTTAGTAAGCTCAATGAGATTTTTAGGGGCACTACTGTCTCCCATGCTATTCCTAGCTATGCCCATGGCTATATCTCCCTAAGCTAAGGGGCCAAGGAGTCAAAATTCTGCGCATAAAGATTCTTGAAACTGACAAACTTATTAGATTTTATCTAATGACAAATTTATTAGAACGAATGACTATATTCTCAGGTGGAAATAGGCAGATATTATAGAAACGCGTCACATGAAAGTGTATTATTCCTTGCAATTGCGTCGTAAACGCCTATTTTGGAGGAGAAAATAATACTACTAGTTTTTCAATGACTTATCATGTGATCGATTGATTTGCTCTCAGAAAGGCTCGAGGGCTGAATTTGGTAGTATTGTGCGGTATGCACCAGGTGAGAGTAGTTTACTGTCTTTGCATTGACATGAAGAACTGAAAAACTAGTCCTGAATATTAGTTTTGGGAGTAGCCTGTTTAGTGCCCCCCCCCCCAAAAAAAAGAAAGAAGATTGTCGCTAATGCCTGCACTCCAGAAACAGGAACTAGCCTTATACAACTTTAAAGTCTTCCTTCACCCCAGCTGTCATGGACAACACCTCCCATGGTTTGACATGAAGTGGATTCAATCAAGAATTAGTCTTATAACATACGGCCACTGACTTTAATGAGAATGACAGCTTATGCACTCTAAATGGTTTCAGAAAAGTGATCACATATTTGTTGACTTAGTGCCTTATTGTGTATTCGCTCGCTATTGTGGTCCCCTGGTCTTAGTCTGCTATAATCTTGATTTGTATTACTCTTATCCAAAGGAATGTAGGCAATAAATCATTCGAATCATTGGGTTATTGTGCATAGTCAAACCCACAGAACGACATAACAAGACAGTTCTCTCTTCTAGTTCGGATTTTGGCCGTGTCATTTTTTTCAGTAAATGTAATTTGCAGCCGGCACTCAGCCGATCATATCAATGTAACTGATAGCCCCTGTAATGGGTATTCGAGAAGTTTAAATTTCCCTTGTTTTAGTTTTTGCAACTCTGTATATCTTGGTGTTTTTACAGCATGTTACCAACACCGACCTTTAAGCTAATCGATATATAGAATCATCCATGTCAAATCTAAGATAGAGCTTTTAATTTTATTTGCAGTCACTTAAAGGATTCTGAGACTTTCTATTTAGAAGACAGTTTTAAAGGCGAATTTTGTTCTTTCTTTAGTAGAATATGCGGCAACAGGCATATCCAAAATGTATATTCTGTCTGTCTTTTACTGTGCTTCCTCTTTAAAATTTTCTGTATCTGTTAAGTATTTGTTTAATGGAACCCACGGACAGGCCTAATAGGAAAAGACGAAGTAATAATGCAATTTCTGTCTCTATGATCATCTCAATGTTTGTTTTGCTACCAGGCACGTATGCAAGGGGGGGGGAGATCCAGGTGGGGCTATATATTTTTTTATCTCAATTGCCTCTTTAAAAGATTGCGGTAGGCCATTTACAGTAGATATTAAAGTTGTCTCCTTAGAATTAAAAATCCTGACCATTTTGAGGAGGCAACTTTAATATCTACTATGAATGGCCTACCGCAATCTTTTAAAGAGGCAATTGAATTAAACAGAGATTTAGCTATAAATAGAGACACCGGAGGTATTTCCTTAAGCCCATTTTTAACAACTTAATTTCTAAAGACTCAATCAATATTTTCGCCCAGTCTAATTTAAGACAACAGTAGGGGAAGGAGTGCCAGCCCTGATTACACATCCATATATGGGCATAGAATACTGACGGGGGTGACGCAATATGTTCACTGAATACGAGCATGACAATGTTATTGATCCATGGGCTTAGAAATGACATCACTTGATTTCTGGGAATTATGCACGACTCTAAAGAGATAGAAATTATATTTTAATAAGGCTTCATTTTCTTAAGGCGTAACGATAAATTCAGGAATTAATATATCGAAACCTTAATAGTGTAACTAGAACACCTTAGATAATTTTCAGTGATTCAAACGCGATACAATGAGATTAAGACAGATGGAATATATTTAACACGGGAATTGTTTCCTGGGAATTTCAAATGTGTCAATGCAGGGATGCCAAAACAAAGGAACATTCAGAAATTGCTTTTAGAAGATTATTTGGGCGAAACAGATTGAGAGGGATTGAGAGAGATTAAGAGAGATTGAGAGATTAAGAGAGACTGAAACACTATAGTATACTACAAAGTTGATACTAATAGAGTTGTAAACGCCAACAAAGGAAATTTAATAAAAAATTTCAGAACAATCCTTAGAAATCCTTAGAAATCAAGTAGTGAGGTGATTATAGGTTTGAAGCATCAAGGATTGCAATCATCAATGACCCTAAACACCAAGGGCCTCAACCTTCAAAGCCCCCCCCCCCGACTTTCTGGAGCCCCCTCCCTCCAACTTTATGGGCCCCCTCCATTCTTTTTTTTAACTTTTTTTCATTTTTTAACATGGTATTTTTTCAACTTTTTTTTTACATGTCTTAGAATGAGATGAAACATACTTAAAACATTAAAACTTTACATTTAATATTTTCGAAACTCAAAATGAGAATGGTATAGGTATGTTAGTCATGACCTTTACTATTAGAAAAATTATGTTTGTAGTAGCACTTTTTTTACTGAACTTTTTTGGACTTTGAAATTATTCAACTGTTTTTTACGTATCTCAAAATGACATGAAATATACATGCAGCTCTACCAATTGTACTCTATGCTTGCTCAGAGACACGATGCGACTTACCCACTGGTACTCTATGGCCGATTATCGACACTACCTAGTTAATTGCATGTATTAAATCAGTATTTTTTACGCAGTGGAAGGAAAAACAAATGACTCATATCTTTAAAAAGCGAAGATGAAGCATTTTAAGAAATTGTGTTCACATGATAGAGTTATTGTAGCATTGAATGCTGACAAGGAGAAGTATTTGAACTGTGAAACAAGTATGAGTGGTAGCACTATTGGAAATGTATGCGTGTATTGTTACGACAGTAAGAAATTAAATTTCTTTTGAGCACCAAAAAAATTCAACTCTTATGATGGTGGATATGCGAGATTGAGATCTCCAGAGATGATTACACTCAAAGAGAATGCCAACATAAAAAAAATAGTTGATGAAGAGGGGCATCTTATTGCTAGTGCTTGTGGTAACATGCTAACCAGTGTTAAACCATATCGTCAGCTTTCGGGTATTAGCATTCAAATGAAAGCAAAGAGGAAAAGAAAGGCCTACTCTTCTACTAACATCATAAACCGTAACTTGTCTACGTGCAGGAACTGTTACCTGTGTAAAAAAAATATGGTAATAGACAGTGAAATTGCCGGAAAAATAAAAAGGACAATGGCAGAAAATATCACTAAGTAATATAAAGATGAATCGATGAAAAACAAAGTGCCAGGAAACGTTACTACCTTTGATCAAACAGTCAATGAACCTAATAACACCAAAGACGAAACGCATATTGAACCTGTCGGTGACACACCAGTAAATATTGTGTATGACTCAAAATGGAATAATGATTATTCTACTGATTACGAACTAAGAGAAGACAATAGCTACAATATCAAGAGAGAACATGATGAAGTTTTTTTTGGAACAGATTCAAAATGTTCAAAGTTGCTCATTAATATTAATAATGTATGATAATATATTTTTTGTATTAATATTCTACATGACATTATTTCATTAAAAATATACTATGCTTTACATTGTTATGTGTTCATTATTTTTAGAGTATGCTAGCATATCAAACGTCTAGAATGTCTATTGAAACATCGGAGATGTAAGAAAAGGAATTTGCATACATCTATAGTCAGACACATGGGATAACATTGACAAAATATAAGTATCAGAGTGAATAAGTTTTTTCTATCAACATCTTTGTCAGATACATCGGATAAAATTGAATAAATCTAAGCATCAGATTGAATAAATTCTTTATCAACATCCTTTGTCGGATACGTTGGATAACATTGTCAAAATCTATGTATTAGAGTGGATAAATTCTTTATCAACTTCCTTTTGTCTGATACATCAGATAACATTCATAAGATCTAAATATCAGAGTGAATAAATTCTGTATCATCGTCTTTTGTATGATATGTATGATAAAATTGAGAAAATCGAAACATCAGAGTGAATAAATTCTTTATCAATGTCGTTTTGACAGATACGTTTGATAACACTGACCAAATCTAATCCGCCCAGACACAAAGGCAAGGAGAGTGAGAGAGATAAGAACACATGCAAATGCATAGATTCAGACATACAAACCAACAAAGACAGGCATCGAGATAAGCAAACACTCACCCAGACACACAAGCAAAGGAAGTGAGAGAGACAAAAATACATACAAATATATAGTTTTGACATACAAACCGACAAAGACAGGCATTGAGATATGCAAACACCTGCCCAAAAACATAGGCAAAAAGAGTGAGAGACAAAAACAAATACAACTATATAGATTTAGACATACAAACCGAGAAATAAAGGCACTGGGAGAAGTAAACATCCGCCCAGACACATATGCAAAGAGAGTGAGAGAGACAAAACATATACAAACACATAGATTAAAACATGCAAACCGGAAAAGACAACAACTGGGAGATGCAAACATCCACCCAGACACATATGCAAGGATAGTTAGAAAGATAAAAACAAATGCAAATATATAGATTTTGACATACAAACCAGCAAAGACAGGCATTGAGATAAGCAAACACCCTCCCAAGACACACAAGCAAAGGAAGTGAGAGAGACAAAAACACATACAAATATATAGATTCAGACATACAAACCGACAAAGACAGGCTTTGAGATAAGCAAACACCAACCCAGACACATATGCAAAGAGAGTGAGAGAGACCCGCCCAGACACACAAGCAAAGGAAGTGAGAGAGACAAAAACACATACAAATATATAGATTCAGACATACAAACCGACAAAGACAGGCACTGAGATATGCAAACACCCGCCCAGACACATAGGCAAAAAGAGTGAGAGACAAAAACAAATACAACTATATAGATTCAGAAATACAAACCAACAAAGACATGCACTGAGATAAGCAAACACCCGCCCAGACACACAGCCAAAGAGAGTGAGAGAGATAAAAATTGATGCAAATATATAGATTTTGACATACAAACCAACAAAGACAGGCATTGAGATAAGCAAACATCCACCCAGACACAAAAGCAAAGGAAGTGAGAGAGACAAAAACACATACAAATACATAGATTCAGACACACAAACAGACAAAGACATGCATTGAGATAAGCAAACAACCTCCCAGACACATAGGCAAAGAGAGTGAGAGAGACCCGTCCGGATACACAAGCAAAGGAAGTGAGAGAGACCCGTCCAGACACACAAGCAAAGGAAGTGAGAGAGACAAAAAAAACACATACAAATACATAGATTCAGACACACAAACAGACAAAGACATGCACTGAGATAAGTAAACACCTGTCCAGACACATAGGCAAAGAGAGTGAGAGAGACAAAAATAAATATAACTGTATAGATCCAGACATACAAACCGACAAAGACAGGCACTGGGAAAAGCAAACATCCGCACAGACACATATGCAAAGAGAGTGAGAGAGACAATAACACATACAAACACACAGATTAAAACATACAAACCGACAAAGACAGGCACTGGGACATGCAAACATCCGCACACACACACACAGGCAAAGAGAGTGAGAGTATAGATTCAGACGTAAAAACCAACAAAGACAGACACTGAGAGACGCAAACTCCCACCCAGATTCACAAGCAAAGAGAGTGAAGGAGTCAAAAACGGATACAAATACATATATTCAGACATACAAACCGACAAAGACATGCACTTGGAGAAGCAAACATCCGCCCAGACACATAGGCAAAGAGAGTGAGAGAGATAAAAACACATGCAAATATATAGATTCAGACATAAAAACCAACAAAGACTGGCATTGGGATATGCAAACACCCGCCCAGAAACATAAGCAAAGGAAGTGAGAGAGACAAAACAAATACAACTATATAGATTCAATCACAGAAATCGACAAAGACAAACACGAGGACAAGCAAACACACACCCAGACATATATGCAAAGGGAGTGAGAGAGACAAAAACAAATACAACTATATAGATTCAAACATATAAACCGAAAAAGACAGGCGCTGATATAAGCAAACACCCACCCAGACACACAGACAAAGAGAGTGAGAGAGTTAAAAACGCGTACAAATATATAGATTCAGACACACAATCCGACAAATACAAGCACTGGGAGAAGCAAAAATCCGTCCAGACACATAGACAACGAGAGTGAGAGAGAAAAAACACATGCAAATATATAGATTTCGACATACAAACCGTCAAAGACATGCATTGAGATAAGCAAACACCCGCCCATACACACAAGCAAAGGAAGTGAGAGAGACAAAAAACACATACAAATATATAGATTCAGACAAACAAACCGACAAAGACAGACACTGAGAGAAGCAAACACCCACCCAGATTCACAAAAAAAGAGAGTGAGACAGTCAAAAACGCATACAAATACATAGATTCAGACATACAAACCGACAAAGACAAGCACTGGGAGAAGCAAACATCCGCCCAGACGCATAGGCAAGGAGAGTGAGAGAGATAAAAACACATGCAAATATATAGATTCAGACATTTAAACCAACAAAGACAGGCGTTGAGATATGCAAACAACTGCCCAGACACATAGGCAAAGAGAGTGAGAGAGACAAAAACAAATACAACTATATAGATTCAGACATATAAACCGACAAAGAAAGGCACTGAGATAAGCAAACACCCGCCCAGACACACAGACAAAAAGAGGGAGAGAGTCAAAAACGCATACAAAAACATAGATTCAGACATACAAACCGACAAAGACATGCACTGGGAGAAGCAAACATCCGCCCAGACACATAGGCAAAGACAGTGAAAGAGATAAAAACACATGCAAATATATAGATTTTGACATGCAAACCAACAAAGACAGGCATTGAGATAAGCAAACATCCACCCAGACACAAAAGCAAACTGTTTTATTATTATGTGTATTTTAGTGTTTTATAAAAGTCCAATGTTTTATTATTGTATATTGTGGCCCACTACAAGCCAAGCTTCTTAAGTAGCCGTTATAAGTTTGTAATTGTTTTTTTTTTTATTTAAAAATGATTGATGATTGACTGCTGAAATAACATCTTACTATTAAGAATAGTCTAGATAACAGTTACCATTTTGGATTAGGTACAAAACCATTTTTTTCTCACTCGCCAGTTTTTTTTTAAACGCGATTTTTAATTTCTAGTCATTGTGGGCCAGGGTTCGTCTTTTACTAGGTTGCAGCTACCGCTGCAAGCATGATTGTAATCACTTAATTATTTTAATGCCATCCTCTTCGGTTCATCATGATTATCACTACTTGCCTAAATAAGACCCATGGTTTTGGTATTTTTGAAATTTTGCCACAGAATGTTGACACCTTTAGTCGTCAGTTTTATTGATTATGAGCAAGCGTTTAATTAAAGAGCTTTTGATAAAAGAGCTTTAGCGAATGTCTTATCTTTGTATAGTATAAATAAAACGAACAGTTTTTTCAATTGCAAGTAAGGAGAAACATTAAAACTTGAAACGAAGAGAAATTTATTCCTCTTTTCACGCTAAAGTTTTTAAGCACTTTTAAAAAAGTTCCTTGTTCTAACTAAAAGGTCCTAGTGTGTCAAGAGTCGTTCTTTAAGAATTGGGACAACATATCTAACTTTAGCGTAAAGAACAGGGTATTGAGGAGGAAGCAGCCCCCTGATAAACGAAATAATTTCTTTTCGTTTTAAGTTTTAATGTCGCTCCTCACTTTAAGTTGAAAAGCTCATTATTTTTATTATTTTTGATAATTTTTTTATATAATGCCGGGAATACCGACTCCTCCTCCATGAAAATTCACCCCCCAAGAAAAATTATTCCATGCTAATTTTCCTGCTTAAAATGCTCCCTCTGGGAAATTACCTCTGGACAATCCAATCCTCATTGCAAAGTCCCCCAAAAAAATTTCTTGCTTATGATTACACCTGAAAAATTCTCCTTAGCATACTCTAATTAGCAAAAAACTGTAATTTTTTTATTTAATTTCTGAACGTTTTTTCAATTCATGCCGGAAATCCCTTCTATGTGGAAAATTTTTTCCAGGATCTCCCACATCCTCCAATAGAAAGTTTTTCCCGTGGAATATTTTCCCTCAGTGAATTATTCCTGGTGCTAATTCCTCAGGGAAAATTTCTCCCACGGTAAACCCCTCCTCAGAAAATTTCCTTAGAGGATTGCAACCACACAGAAAATTTCCCCCAGATATTTCTCCCAGAAAATCTCCAGATGTAAAATTGAGTCGCCAAAAACAAAGTAAGACAGATAAAACAAACTTCGCATAGTAATTCTATCAAATTCCCCCGTGTGAAATTTTCCCTTGAAAGCTAACCCCCAAAAAGTTACGCTGAATTTGATAGTATAATTTTCAATAAGATTCAATGCCTTCTGGGGTATATTTTTCCCCTTTTTATAGGCAGCGCGATAGCGCTGCCTAAATAAAGAGATGTGGGGTACAATGTATTATTTATTTTTTTCTTTTTTTTGTATTTAGAGCAGGGTACTTCGTATTGAAGGAGTTGTCATTGAAACTTCGAAAAGGGCTCATTCGCTTGGAAATTGAAAGGGCCAGTGCCAATTGTAACAGTCGAGAGTGATAGGAGGGCAACTAACACCCCTCCAACGCCCACCATTTCCTCAAACACATCCAGTAAAATATTTTGAGATAGCTGTTTTTGTTCAACGCAGTTGAGAGGTCCGGAAATTATATATTTGAGGATGACAACCCCCTTCCCTCCACAGTTCTCAGGACAAGGGTTGTAAGGTATGCCCTGGGGGCGTATAAGGCTTATACAGAAAGGCCGATCGTCTAAACTTCGGAGGGGTCTCACTGGATTCGTAATCAGAAGTTATAGCACCCTTTTTGAGATTCAGATTAATCGGAGGGTAGACCCCCCCCCCCCCCTCAGACCTTCGATTTTTCCAAATTGCAACTGAGAAATCTTGAGATGGCCATTTGTTGCCGTAGAAACTTCGAAAAAGGCCAATCCGATTGGAAATCAAAGGTGCTAGTGCCCCTTTTAATAGTCAAAAGTGATTAGATGAGAACTAACCTCCCTCCAACGTCCACCATTCCCCCAAACGCATCCGATCAAAATTTTGAGATAGCCACTTTGTTCAGCGTAGTTAAAAATGTCCAGAAATTATGTATTTGAGGATAACAACCTCCCCCCCCCCTACCCTCAGGGCACGGGTTGTAAGTTATGCACTTGGGGAATATAAGGTTCTTACAGACAGGGCGGATACCCCCTCCCACAACTCGTATTTTAGCAAAATGCATCTGATAGAAATTTTGAGATGGTCATTTGTTGTCGTAGAAACTTTAAAAAAGGCTTATTCGATTAGAAATTGAAAGGGCCTTCTTTAATAGTCAAAATTGATCAAGATTTTGAGATAGCCATTTTGTTCAGCGTAGTTAAAAGGTCTGGAAATTATGTCTTTGAGGATGACATACCCCCTTCGAGCCCTCAGCGCATGGTTATAAGTTTTGGCCCGAGGGTATATAAGTTTTTGTGGAAAGGGTGGTTGTATAAACACCGGAGGGGGCTCATTTGTTCGGAAATTAGATGTTATAGCTCACTTTTTAAGAGTCGAAATTTTCGGAGGCAGCCCCCCCCCACTACGTTTTATTTTCCACAATTGCATCCAATAAAAATTTTGAAATAGCTATTTTTTAAAAATAGCTCAAAGATCAAAAAAGAAGGCCTCTGGGATGGACAGAATCCCCCAGAGTCTAGGGATAAGGGTTGTAAGATATGCTCCAGGGGAATATAAGGTTCTTATAGAAAGGGTGGTCGTGTGAACTTTAGAAGAGGTGCGTTTGATTTGAAACGCATAAGTAGTATAGACTTTTTGGATTTAAACACGTCCATACCCCTAGTTTCAAACTCATCCCTACCCCTAATTTTAAATACATCCCTGTTTTAAACGCATCCCTTGTTTTAAAGACATCCCTAGTTTTAAATGCATTCATATACAACCGAACAGCAGGTGTTACATCAATATTTACATTTTTGGAAGACACGTCCTTGCTAAAAGAGACCCTATTTTAAATGGTGAGGTGTTACGTCAATGCACCAGAGGGGAACTAAGGGACACAGATGCTAAGGAATGTTTACATTCGGTTGCTACGTAATGGGGGTTGAGAATGACATAAGACTTGATAGATTTATTTAGGGTGATATAATCATGCGTGACTTAGTGGATTTATTGGAAATAACTGATTGACAAAGAAACGTGGGTGTTACGTAATGAAAGCGCACACATGGGTGTTCCACAATGACAGTGTGCAAGTGGCTGTCACCTAATGACAGCTCACACATCAGTGCCACATCACACTTTTTAAGATTTCATTTTCTTTCATGACGTTTGAAGACATCCTTAGATGTTTCTTTGGACATGTTTCTTCAAGACGTTTCAAAACTTTCGTAAGACATTTCAAGACGTTTCTTGACTGTTTAAGACGTTTCATAAGATATTTTCTTCAACAAGGTTCAAGACGTTTTCTAAGACATTTCACGATGTCTTAAGTCATTTTTTGAAGCTTCTTAAGGCATTTTTATTCAAGACGTTTTCAAATATGTTTCAAGACGTTTCTTAAGACATTTTTTTCAAGCCGTTCCAAGACGTATTCTAAGACATTTCAAAAAGTTTCAGGACATTTCAAAAGGTTTCTTAAGAAACCTTCAAGATGTTTTTTTCAAGACGTTTCAAGACATTTCAAGAAGTTTCTTAAGACTTTTTCTTCAAGACGTTTCAAGACGTTTTCTGAAACATTTCAAGACGTTTCGAGACTTTTCAAGACGTTTCTTAAGATATTTTCTTTAAGACATTTGAAGAAGTTTTGCAAGACATTTCAAGACGTTTCAGAAAATTTCAGGACGTTTCTTGGACATTTTTATTCAAGACGTTTTCAAATATGTTTTAAAACATTTAAAGACGCTTCTTTAAGACATTTTTCTTCAAGCCGTTTGAAGACGTTTTCTAAGACATTTCAAGACGTTTCAGGAAATTTCAACGGGTTTCTTAAGACATTTTCTTCAAGACGTTTTCCAAGACATTTCAAGACATTTTCTTCAAGCCGTTTCAAAACGTTTTCTAAGATATTTCAAAAAGTTTCGGGACATTTAAAGAGGTTTCTTCAGACATTTTTCTTCAAGACGTTTTCTAAGACGTTTCAAGACACTCCAAGACGTTTCTTAAGACTATTTTCTTCAAGACATTTCAAGACGTTTTCTAAGACATTTCAAGACGTTTTCTAAGACATTTCAAGACGTTTCAAGACTTTTCAAGACATTTCTTAAGACATTTTCTTCATGACTTTTCAAGACATTTTTATGGCTTTTCAAGACATTTTCTAAGATTTTTAAAAAAGTTTCTTAAAGACATTTCTTAAGATCTTTCAAGACATTCCAAGACGTTTTTCGAGATTTTCTTGCTTGTTAGGCTTGAAAAAAACCTTAGGGTATGGGGGAAAACCTTCAAGGGTCTACTAGTAAGGATGGGGGACCTTCAAGACTCCAGACCTTAACGAGCATTTCCAACGGAACCCATGTATCCAATTCAACCAAGCCCCTAGCGAACATTTCCAACAAGCCCCCCCCCCCTAACCTAACCACCAGGGGTCAAGCATCCAATTCAATCGGGAGACCCCCTAGCGACCAATTCCAACGGAGAGCCCCTAGCCTAACCATTGGAGGACCTTAGCAAGCAATTCAACCGGGAGCCCAGGCATTGTTCGTGGAACTTGTAGAATACAACATTTTCTCCTCAAGAAACTGATTTTCTTCATGGAACTGTTGCGTGCTGATTTATGTTTATTGAACTTTTTGAATGCTGATTTTAGTTCGTGAAACTTGTTGCATGTTGATTTTTCTCTTCATGAAACTTGTACATTGACTTTCCTGGTGGTGAAACGGATTTTATTGATGGAACTCGTTGCATCCTGATTTTTTGTTCGTGGAACTCGTTGCATGCTCATTTCTGTTCACGAGACTGGCCGCAGTTTGTTTTTATTCTCTTCGTGAAACTTTTTCTCCTCACAAAACTGATTTTCTTCATGGAACTTGTTGCGTGTTGATTTTTGTTCGTGGAACTTGTTGAGTGCTGATTTTTGTTCGTGAAGCTTGTTGCATGTTAATTTTTAGCTTTATGAAACTTGTACATTGACTTTTCTCTTCGTGAAAGTGATTTTGTTCATGAAACTCGTTGCGTGCTGATTTTTGTTCGTGGATCAATTTACATGCTGATCTCCGTTCGTAAAAATTGTTGCATGCGGATTGTTTTCTTAGATAATTTCGGAGACAACACTGCATTTCCATGACGATAAATAAAAGTTGAAATAGGGATAAAATCCTTTTAATAGACAGTGATGATGATAACTGTGAAGTTTTATCAGAAGTTTTACCACTGATGACGGTCACTGCATATGTGACCAAAATATCTGGTATTTCTTGTGAACTTCTATCACTTTTATCATCATCACTGTCTATTGAATGGATTTTATCCCCATTTGAACTTTTATTTATGTTTTTTTCTTCGTGAAACTTTTACATATACTTTTCTCATCGTGAGACTTATTTTGTTCATGGAACTCGTTGCATGCTGATTTTGTGTTCGTGGAACTTTTTGCGTGCTGATTTATCGTTCATGGAACTTTGCTGAGTGTTGATTTTTGTTCGTGAAACTTGTTACATGTGAATTTTTCTCTTCATGAAACTTGTATATTGACGTTTCTCCTCGTGAAACTGATTTCATTCATGGAACTCGTTGTGTTGATTTTTGTTGCATGCTGGTTTTTGATCCTGGAACGTGCTGCCTGCTATTGTTTTTGTTCGTCAAACTTGTTACATGCTGATTTTTCTCTTCGTGAAACTTGTACCTTGATTTTTCTCATCTTGAAACTCTTTTTGTTCATGATACTTGTTGCCTGCTGATTGTTCTTCGTGGAACTGTCACGTGCTGATTTTATTGTTGGTGAAACTTGTTGTATGTTTTATTTTTTCTCTTCGTGAAGCTTATACATTTATTTTTTGCTCGTGAAATTTATTTCGTTCATGGAACTTGTTGCATGCTGATTTTTGTTCCTGGAACCTGCAGCATGCTGTTTTTTCTTCTTGAAACTTGTTACAGGTTGATTTTTCTCTTCGTGAGACTTGTAAATTGATTTTTCTCCTCGTGAAACTGATTTTGTTCAAGGAACTTGGTGCTTGCTTATTTTTGCTCTTGGCAGTTGCTGCATGCTGATTTTTTTTTGGGTTAAACTTGTTACATGTTGATTTTTTCTTCGCAAAACATGTACATTGAATTTTTCTCATTGTGAAACTGGTTCATTTCGTGGAACTGATTGCGTGCTGACTTTTTCTTGTGAAACTTCTTGTATGTTAAATTTTTTATTTTCGTGAAACTTGTACCTTGATTATTTTTTCTCTTCGTGAAATTGATTTTATTTATGGAACTTGTTACGTGCTGATTTATGCTAGTGGAACTTGTTGAGTGCTGATTTTTGTTTGTAGAACTTGTTCCATGTTGGTTTTTCTCTTCGTGAAATTCGTAAGTTGACTTTTCTCCTCGTGAAACTGACTATGTTCATGAAACTTGTTGCGTGTAGATTTTTTGTTGGTGAAGCTTGTTGCGTTTTAATTTTTCTCTTCATGAAACTTGTACATTTATTTTTCTTCTCGTGAAACTTATTTATTGTTCATGGAACTTGTTGCGTGCTGATTTTTTGTCCGTGGAACTTGGTGCATGCTGTTTTATTGTCCGTAAAACTTCTTGCATGTTGATTTTTCTCTTCGTCAAACTTGACATTGATTTTTCCCATCATGCAGAAAATTTTATTCATGGAACTTGTCGCCTGCTGATTTTATATTCCTGGAACTTGCTACGTGCCTATTTTTCTGTTCGTGAAACTTGTTGCATATTGATTTTTCTCCTCGAGAAACTGATTTCGTTCATGGAACTTCTTGCATGCTGGTTTTTGGTTCCTGGAATTTTCTGCATTATAATTATTGTCTGTGAAAGTTGTTACACGTTGATTTTTCTCTTTGTGAAACTCTTTCATTGATTTCTCTCCTCTCGAAACTGATTTTATTGATGGATCTTGTCGTGTGCTGTTTTATGTTCGTAGAGCTTGTTGAGTGCTGATTTTTGCTCATGAAATTTGCCACATGTTGATTTTTTCTCTTCGTGAAACTCGTACACTGATTTCTCTCCTCGCGAAAATGATTTTACTCATGTTACTTATTGCATGCTGATTTTTTTTCTTCGTGGAACGTGTTGTGTGCTGATTTTATTCTTTTTTATGCTCGTAAAATTCGTCGCATGTTGAGTTTTTTATTGGCGAAACTTGTAGATTGATTTTTCTCCTCTTGAAACTGACTTTATTAATGTAGCTTATTGCATGCACATTTTTGTTCATGGAACTTGTTGCATGTTGATTTTTTGATCGTGAAATCTGTTACATATTGATTTTTCTCTTTACGAAATTTGTACATTGTTTTTCTCCTGATGACACTGATTTTTTTCAAGGAAGTTTTTGCGTGCTGATTTTCATTCGGGGAACATGTTTTATGCTGATTTTTGTTCGTGAAAGGTGTTACATGTTTTTTTCCCTTCGAGAAATATGTACATTGATCTGTCTCCTCGCAAAACTGATTTTCTTCATGAAAATTTCTGCGTGATGATTTTTTTATTCGTGGAACTTGTTGCATGCTGATTTTTTGTCAAATGTTGATTTTTTTTTTCTTCGTGAAACTTGTGCATTGACTTTCCTCATCGTAAAAGTTATAAATTGATTTTTCTCATCGTGAAACTTATTATCTTTATGAAACTTATTGCGTGCTGATCTTTTGCTCTTGGAACGTCTTGCATACTGATTTTTGTTCGTGAAACTTGTTACATGCTAATTTTTCCCTTTTGAACTTGTACATTGATTTTTTATGCTCAAGAATCTGATTTTATTCGTAACACTTGTACCATGAGGATTTTTTGGTCGTGAGGAATGTTGCATAATTTTTTCTCTTCGTGAAACTTATACATTTATTTTTCACCTCACAAAACTGATTTTCTACATGGAACTTGTCGTTTACTGATTTTCGTTTGTGAAACTTAGTTTATCATGATATGCTAGTAGGTTAACCTAACCTACACAGGCTAAGTTAGGTTATATGACGCGTCATAAGGTTTCACGGACAAAAAACAACATGCAACAATTTCCACGGGCAAAAAATCAACACGCATCAAGTTCCATGAACAATAAATCAGTTTCACGAAAAGAAAAATAAATGTACAATTTTCATGACGAGAAAAATCAATATGCAACAAGTTTCAGGAGCAAAAAAATCTGCGCGCAACACGTTCCATGAACATAGTCAGTTTTACGAGGAGAAAAATCAACCTACAAGACTCACGAAGAGAAAACTTTCAACATGCAACAGATTTCACGAACAAAAATCAGCACTTAACAAGTTCTACGAACGTAAATCATCACGCAACAAGTTCCATGAACAAAATTAGTTTCACGAAGAGAAAAAATAATCAATGTGCAAGTTTCACGAAGAGAAAAAATTTAACACACATCAAGATTCACGAGAAAAATCAGCACGCAATAATTTTCAAGGTCAGAGCCGGTTTCACAATGAAAAAAATTCAAGGTACAAGTTTTGCGAAGAGAAAAATCAACATGTAACAGGTTTAGCGAGAAAAATAAGCATGCAACAAGTCCCAAGATCAGAAATCAGCAAGCATCAAGTTCCTTGAACAAAATAAGTTTTACGAGGAGAAAAATTAATGTAAAATCCTCACGAAGAGAAAAATCAACCTGTAGCAAGTTTCACGAACAAAAATCAGCGAGCTTCACATTCCACGAACAAACGTCAGCACTCAACAAGTTCCATTAACGAAATCAGTTTCACGAGGAGAAAAATCAAAGTACGCGTTTAACATAGAGAAAAAAACATGTAACAAGTTTCACCAACAAAACATTCAGCACGTAACAAGATCCGCAAACAAAATTCAGCACGCAACAAGTTCCACGAAGAAAAACCAGCACGCGACAAGTTCCATAAATGAAATCAGTTTCAAGAGTAAAATCAGTGTACAAGTTTCACGAAGTGAAAAGTCAACATTTAGCAAGCTTGAAGAACAAATTAAAATCAGCACGCAGCACGTTCCAGGATCAAAATTAGCTTGAGACAAGTTCCATGAACAAAATCAGTTTTACGAGAATATAAATTCAAGTACAAGTTTAGTGAAAAGAAAAACCAACATACAACAAGTTTCACTGACAAAATCAGCAAGCAAAAAGTTCCACGAATAAGACATCAGCACGCGACAAGTTCGATGAACAAAATAAATTTCATGATGAGAAAAAATCAGTGTAAAAGTTTCCCGAACAGAATAAATCAACATGCACGATGTTTCACGGACAAAAATCCGCATGCAAAAAGTTCCATGGACAAAATTCAGCAAGCATCATGTTCCATAAACAATAAATCGGTTTAACGAGGATAAAATTTTTTCACAAGTTCAATGAAGAGAAAAGTAAACACACTTCAAATTTCACGAACAAAAATTAGAACTCAACGAGTTCCATGAACAATAAATCAGCAAGCAACAAGTTCCATTAAAAAATCAGTTTCACGACGAGAAAAATTCATGTACAAAATTCAGGAGGAGAAAAAAAACAGCATGCAACAAGTTTTGCGAACAGAAATCAGCTTGTAACATGTTCTACGAACAAAAAAATAGCACGCAATGAGTTTATGAACAAAATCATTTTCACGAGAAGAAAAGTCAATGTACAAGTTTCAAAAAATCAACAGAAAATTAACATGCAACAAGTTTTACGAACAAAAACTAGCGCTCAACAAGTTCCATAAACATAAATCAGCACGCAATAAGTTCCATGAAGAAAATCACTTTCGTGAGGAGAAAAAGTTTCACGAAGAGAAAAACAAAATGCGACGTCTCGCGAACAGAAATCAGCATGCAACAAGTTCCACGAACAAAACATCTGCACGCAACAAGTTTCATGAACGATATCAGTTCCGCGAGGAGATGAAGAAAAAATCAACATACAACATCTTTCGCGATCAAAAATAAGTATGCTACAAGTTCCACAAACAAAATCCAGCATGCAACAAGTTCCATGAATAAAATCAGTTTTGCGAGGAGAATAAATCAATGTAAAAATTTCACGAAGAGAAAAATCAGCATGGAACAAATTTCATGAACAAAAAACTAGCATACGACAGGTTCCATGAATAAAAATCTGAATACTACGAGTTCCTTGAACAATGATTGGGCCCCCGGTTGCACAGCTTGCTAGGGTCCTCCGATGTCTAGGTTAGGGGCTTCCGTTGCAATTGTTCACTAGGAGCACCCCTGATTGAATTGGATGCTTGGCCTAGGTGGTTTGGTTAGGTGGACCTCGTTGTAAATGCTCGCTAAAGATTGATGCTCGCTCAGTTGAATTGGATGCTTCGGTTCCGTTCGAATTGCTCTTTAGGGCTCGCTGTCTTGAAGGTCCCCCCACTAGTAGACTCTTGAAGGTTTCCCCCACATCCTTAGGTTTTTTTAAAGCATAACAAGCCAGACAATATCGAAAAACATCTTGGAATATCTTGAAAAGTCTGGAAAAATATCTTAAGAAACGTCTTGAAATGACTTAGAAAACGTCTTGAAACGTCTTGAAAAAAAGTCTTAAGAAACGTCTTGAAAAGTCTTGAAACGTCTTGAAATGTCTTAGAAAACGTCGTGAAATGTCTTAGAGAAGGTCTTGAAACGTTTTGAAGAAAAATATTTTGCGAAACGTCTTGAAATGTCTTGAAATGTCTTAGGAAAGGTCTTGAAGAGAAATGTCTTAAGAAACGTCTTGAAATGTCTTGAAACGTCTTGAAATTTCTTAGAAAACGTCTTGAAGAAAATATCTTAACAAACGTCTTGAAAAGTGTTGAAATGTCTTAGAAAACGTCTTGAAACGTCTTGAAGAAAAATGTCTTACTACGTCTTAGGGTGTCTTCAAATGTCTTGAAAGAAAATGAAATCTCAAAAAGTATTATGTGACACTGATATATGCGCTGCCATTATGTAACACCCACGTGTGCACTTTCATTGCGTAACACCCATTTGTGCGCTGTCATTACGTAACACTCACGTATGCGCCGTCGTTAAGTTATTTCCGATATATCCACTAAGTCACGCATAATTTCATCACCCTAAATAAATGTATCAAATCGCGCATGACTCTCAACCCCCATTACGTAGCAACCGAATGTAACCATTCCCTAACATCTGTCTCTCTAGTTTTCCTCTATTACATTTACGTAACACCTGACCATTTAAAACAGGGGTCCTTTTAAAATGCAAGGTTGTGTCCTCCCAAAATGTAAATATTGACGTAACACCTGATGACCGGTTGTATAGGGATGCATTTAAAACCAGAGACGTCGTTAAAACTATGGATGCGTTTAAAACAGGGATGCGTTGAAAACTAGTTTTTTGTTTAAAACTAGGGGGTAGGAATGTGTTTAAATTCAAAAAAGCCAAACTACTCGTATAGTTCTAATTCCCTTTTAAAAGTAAAAAGTGATGGAGAGCAACTAGCCCCCCTCCCTGACATCCTCTTTTCCCAAAAAACTTTCAATTGAAATTGTCAGAAAGCCATTTTGTTACCAATAGTCTAAATATAACTATGTCCTTAGAGTGGACACAATCCCCCAGAGCCCAAGGACAAGGGTTGTAAGTTATGTCCATGGCATATAAGGTTTTTATGGAACGGGTAGTTGTATAAACTTTGGGTCGGATGGAGCTCATTTGATTGGAAGTCGGAAGTTTTTGTGCCTTTTTAAGAGTCAAAAGTGAATGGAGGGATGTCATCTCCCCCAAGCCTATCATTTCCCAAAACATGTCCAATTAAAATTTCAAGGGAGCTATTTTGTTAAGCACTGTTGAAAGGTCTAGTATTGGGGATTTCAACCTCCCCATAGTCCTCAGGACAAGGGCTGCAAGTTGGGCAATTCGTTCAATGTTTTGACATAGTATATATTGTTGAGAAAGGTATGCATGTTTGAACTTTACTTTCCAAGAAGACGAAGGGTATTCAGGTGAGCTTTTCAGAGAATGTTGAGGGGAGTGTTGAACTAAATTAAAACAAGTTATGGGTATATGGATTGTCAAAAGGGTGCAACATAGGAATAACTGAGTATATTAATTTGGAAAATTCAGGAAATGATAAGGGACATTACCAAAAAGGCAATATTTGCATGCTATCAATACTACTACAACTACCACAACTACTACTACCACACTACTCCATTTACAATATTAAGGGGAAGTTTGAACTAAATCAAAAGACACTATGTGCATGCAGATTGTCACAATAGCGTATCCCTGTATGGTATGTTAGACAAATACAATAAAGTTATTAGTGCTATGTACGAGAATAACACTGCTGTGGTTAAGTTAGGAAATGAGGTTAGTGGCTGGTTTTGTATTACATCAGGAGTTACGCATGGTTGCGTTTTATCTCCATTTATATGGTTTACTTTGATGGATTTTGTCTTAAAGAGAACAGCAAAGGCAATGGGAGAACACGGAATCACATGGGGAAGTAAAACCTTCCTGGACTTGGATTATGCTGATAATGTAAGCATCCTAGATGAAGATGTTAGCAAAACGAATGAACTTTTAGAAGTTTTGCGAGTTCAGGGTAATAGATTCAGTTTGAAAAGTAATGTTAAGAAGACTAAGTCACTAAGACTAGGAATAAGTGTTGATGAAAATGTGAAGTTGGGTAATGAAAGGATCAATGAAGTGGAGAGCTTCACTTAGCTAGGTCGTGCTATTAATAAAGACGATGGGTGCAGTGAAGATGTTAAAAGTAGAATAGCCAAAGCTTAGGGTTTTTTCACAATTGAAAAGAGATTGGAAGAATAGGAAGATTAGTCTGCGAACTAAGATTAGAATTTTGGAAGCTACAGTGATGACAGTGGTCAAATATGGTTCTGAACCATGGGTGCTTCGAAAAACAGAGTAAGATTTGCTAGATGTTTTGCAGAGAACTTGCCCACAGATTATTTTGGGTACCCGACTGACTAACCCTATCTCAAACAGTAGGCCGTACGAGAAGTGTGGTTCAATCCCGCTTTCTAGGGCTATAGCGAAAGAAAGGTTGAGATGGCTAGGGCACGTTCCACAAATGAAGGATTGCCAAAGAATGTCCTTTTCGTCAACCGTCTAAGGGTAAATAAAAAGCTAGTCGTCCTCGGTTGGTGCTGGAGGATGCCATGAGGAAAGACTTAAGAGAAAGGGGAATTTCCTGGGAGGATCTAAAGAGGGACGCTTTGAATCGATTGGGATGGAGGAAGAGAATGCATTGCTGTTTTGGCCTCAGGTGGCCGTGTGGTGCAGTGAGTAGTTAGTAGTAGTAGTAGTAATTATTGTAACTATGCTAAAGCTGCAAAAATATTTTTTTTAATTTATCCCTACCCTTCTGAAAGGATTTGGACCCTTCCTGAAAAGGAATCCTTGCTGTACCGCCGTGATCAACTTTCCAAATGTAATTGATATTCTAAATTTGAGCTAACACAAAATATATCTCATATGCAATCTATTCAAATGAGTATAGACTTTGAACAGCCTGGTCTTCACTCTGCTACACAGGGGGCTATTTTCTTAGCAGCATTCTTAATACAAGAAGACAATAAACTCCCTTTAACAGAAAAGACAATCAAAACATTTATGTCATTGATCGAATATTCATAGTGAAAAAATAGAGTCTTTTTTTAATTAACTTGTTTATTCCATGCTTAAATTGCAGAATTAAAAACCTGACTGTTTTCAGTTGAAAAAAGGAGACAAAAAGAAAATTACTTGTTATTTTTACTGGAGAGAATTAGATGAAAGAGGATGCAGTTTAATTGAGAACCAAAAATGTCTGCAATGTTTGTTTATATATGGAAATTTGATCTTTCAAAGCTGTCAACAATGTGGTTAATTAATTTATTCATTTTCGGTTTTTGTTTTCTGGACTTGCTACACCGACACTTAATGTAAAACTTGGAAACGGTAATAAGACGAAAAAGTAAGCATTGCAATGTGAAAAGCTCCAACTTAACAGGTCATGTATGACGCTGAGTCCTCTGGGTTCGAACTTCGAAATGTTTTCAATTTGCTCTTGTTCCAATTGGTGCAGCAAAGTTTTCCTTTGTTATATCGATGTCTGTTTTCAATGGTTAGCTCTGATACAGCAGAAAAATATTCAGGTTAGCGAGATACTACCTTTATTTAATAGATATAAATTTGCTGTACAGTTTTCTCGGCCCATTTGGTCACAATATCTGCTTCGAGTGATAAACAATAAACTTCCGAAAATAAGTGTTTTATGGGTTTTGAAAAAGGTTGGCAAATTTTTAACAAGAGCAAAGTTATCCATGCGAAAGCAGTTGCGTTGTTTGTAGAAAAAGTAAGCTTTGCTCAACTTTGTTTGCCTAAATTTCTCTTTAAAGTTAAAACACGGTGGGGTCAAGGGTCATGGGACTAATTTGCGCTCTAATCCTGCAGTAGAATTATAAGGAGATCAAATCATAAGGACGCACATAGGCAATCAAAGGACAAATTTAAACCAAGGGGTAAAGCAGCGGTGCTGCCGAGCCACCAAGCGGAGGACTAGAGCGTCACAGACAACAGTAGAGAGTTAAAAGAAGTTACGATACGATCGTTAGAGGAGTTATGATTTCGCTGGAAATACCACATGAGATGGGTCACATCCGTAGTAACTTACAGGAGAAGTGACCAAAAAGTCGAAAGTGCTGTTGTTCTGCCAAGAAGCCTTGCGAAATAATTCTAGATCCTTTCTTCTACCTTATGCACTATCAAATTTTATACTCCGATTTTACGAACAACTATTTTTCCGAGACGTTACACATTCATCCTTACGATGAGAAGAAGGCAGTCCTTAATAAAGCAACATCGCAAGGACGAAGTTAAACAGCTCACAAAAAATAATAAATAATTCAGAAGAACCCTCCATTGCCCAAAACTGAGTGCAACGCTGTTTTTTTATATTTTTGCTAAACTACAATTTCGTCAAAGGATACCACTCCTCGAGGTCACCTTAAAGCGATGTTGGGACGCGGTTTCCCTTCCAGAGATAGGGGCGAAGAAAGGAACTTGTAGCGGAGAGAGATTTACAGCCAAAAAAAGCTCCTGCCTTTTTTTTTACAATCCTATGCTCGTCAGAACATTTTGCCATGAAGCATAATTTAAGGTCAAGAAATATTCTACCTATGTATAAATGTATATGAGAATGGTCCATACTTTCGAAGGTAGGGCGCTGATTTTATTTTGCCTTTAACGCACCAGTAAGTTATTAAAATGTTATCAACATATAAGAAATTCCTTAAAGGTACCGTAGATTTTAGGTTGAAAAAAGAAAAAGAAATTTATTAAAAAAAAAATAAAACTCAAAAAATTATGTTACCTGTTTATTTTGTTTATGTTTTTGTATATTTTGTTTGTTTGATTATGTTTATTTTGTTTCGCCCAAATGGCCAAATTGCAAAAAATTTACCCCAGTGGTTTAGGCAGGTATTTATCTGTTGGGACTTAAAATTTTTAATTTTTACTTTCATAATTATGTTACAGAAATGCAAAAAGTAGTGAAAGCCAAACTTTAAATGAAGCCTTGGTTTTTCCTAGATCTAAAATAGTTGGTAGTGTAAATTTTTTCATAATGGATATCTTATTTAGTGATTGTTAGCATTAAACAAAACTCAATTTTGTATAAGCGGGAGGGTGGGCGGTATCATCAAGCAGTGGCTCTGAAAAAGAGGAGTGTTAATCGAGACATTCTTCTGCCACGTAAATCAGCTATTTGCTGAGTGGTTTGAAAACTCGAGGTAAATTTTCTCAGTCTTTAAAACCGTAAACGTCTTATGTCTTCTGTCCGTAAGCTCTTATCCCCTAGTAAGTAGTGGGGCTTTTATTCCCCTTCTAAATATAGACACATTTTTTATGTTTAATATGTTGCTTACTTTCTAGTTTCACCTAAACATAAACATTTAAACACCACTTACCAGTGACACCATTTTACTCTTTATTATGCTACCACTGCTATGACATTCATATAAGTTTAAAGATCATAAGTAACTACTTAAAGTTTCTTCCTAGAAGACCGTGGACCTCCTAGAGCTGCAAATCAAATTATTTACAATCTAGGTTTTTTTTTCGCCACAGGGATGAAGCCAGACCGGAGGCATGGAGGTGAGACAAGTTAAAGACTTGGTCGTGCAGAAAGAATGATTGGATACAGGATTGGATCCACATGAGTGTGATCACTTTAAAAGATAGGGCAGTCCCTAAGTCTTTCCATGTTTCATTTAGAATCAGATTAATGCATTCTGGAGGATAGGAATTCAAATAATCTGAAGCCTTTTCTCATTGTATATTTGTTAAGCCTCCTAATTACTTTTAAATAACGAAAGAGACAAAGAATTTGATTCCAAATACTTCCAGCTGGGCTTAGCTAGAAGCCCTTCACACTAGGTCACTTCACGTACACACAAAACAAAAACAAGGAAACTTTCTGCAGAAAAGTTAGCTACTGTGATTGGAAACACTCCTACGGATAATTTTTGCGCATATTCCTTCAAAAAAACTTTTTTAACAAAAGAACAAAAAATCAAAACAGTGACTTCTTGTCAACTTGAAAAATGGTTGCTACATTAATGAGACTGTCACAGTCCAAATAGGGCTCAGGCTCTTACCTCTATTCTTCCCCTCCTCTACAACAGCTCTTTCTAGTTTACTCAGATAACTGTAAACCTTCCAAAGCGAAAATTTCAAGATTAGAGCAAAAGCCGAAATTAAAGATGGGGGAGTGTTTCCAGGTTACCCCTCTTTATCCTTTTCCCTCCAGGACAATTTTCCTTGGTTTCCATACCTTGGTTTCCCAACAGCCAACATGCCACTGTATTGAAGGGAATGCCGAGGAAATCTGAGCAAGAGCTAATTTAAAAGTAAATCTTGAGTTCTAAAAGCTTTTGTTGCACAAAAAATAATTTTGGCACGTGGCGTCCTGCAGTGACAAATGCATATTATCAGAAGAATCGATAGGACAAGCGAATGAAAGGTTTGATTATTATATTATGCATGTCTAAAAGCTTGATCCGTGAGGAATTTTCACTCTGTGGATCCCTGCCTTAGGGAGATACAGCTCCTCCTTCTTTATTATACTTTTACGCTTGCTTGTCCATGTGAAAATTAGTTATCGAGCTTTACGAATCTCTGCACAATAACTTGATAGTGGAAATTGGCGATGAAGCTGTGGGTTGAAGTGTATGGACTGAAGTATCAAAACGATTGACTACTAGATATAACAGATCCCAAAACCTTGCTGAGCCTAGTTTCAGCTCCTAGACTCCTTAAATAAGGACATATGGCCCCTTCTTTTTTTATTCTTATCCTGCTGTTGAAAGTGAGGGTGACCTTGGCAAAAAATTAATCTGATAAATTACTTTTTTTTGAGCTAGATACTTTTGTGATGCAAAAATTTTACTGCGACAGGTGGTAGTGCAACTTGGGAAAATGCCAAATATTTCAAAAGCAGATAAACTGGAATATCAAACACTTGAGCATTGACTAGAATATGTCTAGAGCTTCATGGCCTGAATTAAAGCTCTTTGAGCCTTGAATACGTGAAAATTTGTGTTCTCTTTCTTAATTTCTGCCCTGGTCTTAAAAAAGTCACTGTTGGCTTAATACCAACATATTCAGTCGGATTTTTATCACGGGATCAGGCGATTCCCCCCACCGGGAAAATATTCTCCTTGTAAAACACCCCCTGCAAAAAAAATACTCCCTCCCCCACCATGGAAATACCCTTCCCCCCACCGGTAAATACCCCCCGCGGCAAATATCCCACCGCGGCTGGTTGGTTTCCAATCACTTTCGACCTACAAAAAAAAACTAACTCTTAATTCTGACGTAATGAGCCCCCTCCAAAGTTTTTGTGACCATGAGGTGGAAGGTGGGATGAGGAAAGGGCAGTCCCCCTCCTATAGGAAATTAATTCTGATCATTTTGGGGTTTAATGTTACCCTTTGCTTTTATAATAACAGCGTAGACCAGAAATATTCCCAGAAATTAAGAAGAATTAAATATCAATTTCACATTTTGATGTGTTTTTTAAAGTCTTTTTTTTGTATCCCTCCAACCCGAAAAAATACCCCCCCCCCTAAACAAAAGTCCTGGATATTTCCGTTGGGATTATATTTTATTTTTTACCTCAACCCTCCCCTCGCCTCTCCCTTAGAGCTAAGTCTGTATTTATCTGAAGGCTCAATGAGAGTTGGGAGTGTTTTGGCATTAAAATGCACCCTTTGAGACATCTCCTTCCCCCCCCCCCCCAAACTACAAAACAATCAGAGAAACCCATTGTAGAGGTCTAAAGCCATTATATGGAGATGTTTGGAATGTAAAACAGCAGGAAATTTACCTAAGACAGTGAAATTTGTTTAGACCCTAAAATATTTCGGCTAGTTAGGGAGAAAGGGTGCATTTTAATGCTGAAACATCCCAACTCTCATTGACCCTTCAGATAAATGCAGAATTAGTTCTAAGAAAGAGGTGAGGGGAGGGTGGAGGTAGAAATTGATGGAGGTAGAATTGACTTCTGTTTGGGGGGTTATTTCTTTCGGGTGGGTGGGGGCACAAAAAAACTTTAAAAAACGTATCAAAAATGCAAAATTGATGTTTAATCTCTCTTGATTTCTGGAAATATTTCTGGTCTATTCTGTTATTATGAATGTAAATAGTAGCGTAACATTTAACCCTCAAATGATTCATAGTTTAGGAGCATTATTGCCTACGTCGTGACTCGGCCAAATGATCAAAACTTATCCCGTATAGGATTGGGACTGTCCCTTCCCCATCCCCACCTCCGCCTTATGGTCGTTGAAACTTCGGAGGAGACTCGTTCGATCCTAAATTGAGAGTTCTTGCCCTTTCTTTAAAAGTCAAAAGTGATTTAAGACCAACCAGCCACGGGGGTTATTTTTTTTGGGGGGGGGGAGTATTTTCCGGGAGGGTATTTTCAGGGGGTATTTTCCACATGGATTATTTCCAACGGGGGGTATTTGCTGGGGTTGTATTTTCGAGGGGGGTCGTAAACGCCTAGCCCCGTTTGTCAAAAAATATATTTTTTTTTCTCTCTATCTGCCTGCTTAATATCGCTTTGCAACGCAGTCTCCAAAAGTGACGCATTATCATATTTCTATATCTTTCTTAAATTTCTTTATTTTATTTCCATAATTGTCTTTTGCTTAATACGAATTTTGACACATTGATATGATATCTAACCCTCTGGTCATAAGTTAAAAAGTCTGAATCACTGTAAGGTAACTTTTTCCAAAGTGGTTTTATCTTCGGAATATAATAGAGGATGTGGTGATGACTTGTCAAAAAGCTTGGTTCTTTTTCATTATCAAAACTTTGTTGCTGAAATTGCCATCAATTTTCAAATTATTACTTTCCCAATGCTTAGAATATTATGATATTAACACTGTCTTTCAGAAAGATTGGTATTTTTGCCAAGCTATTTGAAGTTTTGTTGATTACCTACACACGATTAACCAGTTATAAATAAGTATTTTTTAAGGCGAGAATTTAATAAGTTATCTTTTGATAACACTTGTAAAATTATAACAAAATATTTTAATTTGAAGGTAATTTTTTTCAAATCTGCTCCTTGTTTATGAAAAATCCTGTATACGCAAGTCAGTCGGTGAGCATGATTTAGGGTTGGGATTCCCCACAAAAACACACAAGTCTGTTTTGATCTTAAAGTATAAAAAAAATTATTTGAGATTCAACAAAGATTGTTTGTAATGATTATCAGCAAAAAATTGGAATTTCAACAGCTGAAAATCGTTGGAATTGAATATTAGTGCCTTATTCGAATTCCCTAATCATTATTGAATTTTCCGATTTGCTGAGAAACAAAACTATTGGATTTACAAACCAGAATTGAAATTTCAACTTGCTGAACAATAAACTAATTTGGTTTCGTCTTATACGATTGAATCTTCAACTTGTTGAAGATCAAACATGTGATCTTTGTTGAAAAGTAAATAAGTTGGATTGCAATGAGGCTACTGAATTACCTAATTCCAGTGTTGAATTCTAGATCTTTCTCATTTGATACCTCAGCAGCTTTGTTGAATCTGTCAAGCCTACTGTTGAATTTCAAGTTCTTCTTCTTTGATCTCCCTGACTAGCTTCGTGGAATTTCATAAGCCTTCTGTTGGATTTTCAGTTCTTTTCACTGAGTTTCTATGCTAGTGTTACATATTTTCCTAGGTTTACTGTCTTACTTTTTGTTCTAGAGATTCGGTCTCTATTTCTTATCTTAAAAAAATACGATAAATATCAGATAAATATTCATTTATTTGACAAGAAAATCGAAGAAAATATTTCAAAGTAACACTGCCAAATAATGCCAAATGTAAAATCTTCAGCTAAATCTTCAGTTTCTTAGGCCTCTCAGGCTCAGAGCCGAAATATTTGTAAAAAATTTGCTGATGTTAGGGAAAGCTAGTTTTCATTCCATTCAGAAGACAAACCTGAAAAGAAGACGAAATCAAACTAAGGCACAAATTAGATGGAAGACACTCCCCCTTACTCCCTTTTCTTATTTTTTTTTTAAGATACCAAGGAGAGAAAGGTATCCTGCAGGGATATTAAGAAACATAACAATACTAAGAAACATATTAATAGACAGATTTTCGTACGACCGACAGACAAAAGAGCAATGCAAACTTTTAATCCTCATGAGTGAAAGCAAGAACATAGCTGGTTTTTCAGGGATGATAGTATCGAATCAGTGGTCGTTTATAATCGGAGAAGACCTCATTCAAACGGAAATCATAAGGGCTATTGCCATATTTATGTGACAGAACATATTCGAGAGCAGCTATCCCACTTCCCATGCCCATTTTTCGCCAAAGGCATCCAGTCAAAATTTTGATATAGCCAGTTGATTCAGCATAGTTAAAAGGTACGATAACTGGGTCTTTGGGAATGACACGATGCCCCACAGTCCCTAAAAAGATGTGTATGTTGCGCAATCTGCTCACTATTCAAATATAGTATTTGTTATTGGGAAATGTATGGAAATTCTTATGGGGAAATTTTCAGCGGAGGAGACGATTTTCAACGGGGACAATTTTCTGTGGGGAGAAGTTTCAAGAATAAATTTTCCAGGGGAAATTTTACAGGAGGAAGGGGAGGGTATTTCCTAGCAAGATTTGAAAAATAGTCAGAAATTAAATTTTAAAAACAAGTTTTTCAAACTGAAAGTAGAACAACACTAAAACTTAAAACGAACAGATATTATTTCGTATGTGAAGGGGGCTGCTCCTACCTTAACTCTCACTCTTTACACTAAAGGTCAACTTTTTGTCCCATTTTTTTTTAACTGCTCAAACGCAAGGGCCATGTGGCGTAAAGAGCGAGGTTTGAAGCAGGGATAGCTCCTCTTATATACGGATTCTGTTCGTTCTAGTTTTAAAACTGCTCCTTACTTTGAGTTTAATTTTAATACAGCTCCTTACTTTCATATTAAATAAAAAAAAAACAAGTTTTTTTAAGTGAAAGTAAGGAACGACTTTAATACTTAAAACGAACAGAAATTATTCTGTATATGAAAGGGGCTGTCTCCTCCTCAACGCCTCGCTCTTTACGCTAAAGTTTTTTATTGTTTAAAAAAATAAGAGTTGTGAGAAAGTTAAACTTTAGCGTAAAGAGCGAGGCGTTGAGGAGGGGACATCCCCTTTCATATACGGATTAATTTCTGTTCGTTTTAAGTTTTAAAGTCGTTCCTTACTTTCAGTTAAAAAAAAACTTGTTTTTTTATTTAATTTTTTAACGTTTTTGAATTAATGCAGGTTTTGATTTTGGCTCACCGTACATGAATAATTAAAACAAAATTTGCATATTAATTTTACTTTTATTTGGTTAAATGGCTTTCTCGAAACTTGTTTAATTTTATTTACGAACGTTTTTATTAGTAATAAATACACGTAACTTACGAATTAACTTACGGAACGAACTTCTATATTCATATATTTCTATTACGTATATTAGGGGGCTCGCCCCCTAGTCAATACCTCGCTCTTTAAGCTAAAGTTCGAATTTCGTTCCAATTCTTTAAAAATTACCCCTTAATCACAAAGGCCGTTATTTAGAATAAATAGCTCTTATAAAAGTACTAAAAAATCTTTGGCTTAAAGAGCGAGGTACTGACTAGAGGATGAACCCAATCATACACGTAATATTTTCTGTTCGTTTTAAGTTTTGATGTTACTCCTTATTTTCAGCTGGAAAACTTGTTTTTTTTATATTTAATTTCTGATCTTTTTTTTAAATAATGATGGGAAATCCGGCGCCCCCTTCATAGCAATGTCCCTTCCCCCGTGAAAACTTCCTTCATGAAAAGGTCTTCCCAAATAACAACCGACCCACCCACCCCGCTACTACCAGAAAAAATCCCCCCTGAAAACGTCTGTATACTTCCTAATAACCAATACTATATGTTAACATTGGGTAAAGTTCATAACTTTCAGCCCTCCCCCCGGGAATTTTGGGGTATTAAGTCATCCTAAAGGACATACTTATCATATTTTCAACCATGCTGAACAAAATGTCTACCTCAAAATTTTGATCAGGTGACTTTGGGGAAAAAAATGAGCGTGGGAGGGGGCCTAGTTGCCCTCCATTTTTTTGGTCACTTAATAAGGGCACTAGAACTTTTAATTTTCGTTCCAATCAGTCCTCCCAAGATATTCTAGGACCACTGGGTCGATACGATCACCCTGGGAAAAAAAAAAAACAAAACAAAAAAACAAATAAACACGCATCCGTGATCTTTCTTCTGGCAAAAAATGCAAAATTCCACATTTTTGTAGATAGGAGCTTGAAACCTCTATAGTAGGGTTCTCTGATGCGCTGAATATGAAGGTGCGATTTTCATTACGATTCTATAATTTTTAGGGGTCTTTCCCCCTTTTTTCGAAAATCAGCAAAATTTTCTCAGGCGCGTAACTTCTGACGGGTAGAACTAAACTTGATGAAAATTATATATTTGAATTCAGCATTGAAATCGGATTCTTCTGATGTATCTATTGGTATCAAAAACCCGTTTTCTAGAGTTTCGGTTACCATTGAGCCGGGTCGCTCCTTACTTACAGTTACTCTTTGATTAAGAAACTAGTTTTTAATGTTTAGTCAAAGGCAGCGCAGTAGCGCTGCCTAAGCAAAGAGGTATGTTGACACAAAGTGTTATAAATTTTTTTCTGACCGAGGCATTTTACACAGAAGGAGTTGTCGTAAAAACTTTGAAATTGGCTCTTTCAGTTTGAAATAAAAAGTTCTGGTGCCCTTTGTAAGAGTCGCAAGAGATTTGAGGGCATTCAGCCCCCTCTCCCCACGTCCATCATTTCCCAAACACATCCGACCAAATTCATGAGATAGCCATTCTGTTCAAAATAATTGAAAGGTCCTGTCATAATGTCTTTGGCGATGACAACCCCAGAGTTCTCAGAGCACGGGCTATAAGTTATGCTAGTTACGCATTATTAACATATAAGATTTTTATAAAAGTCGTTTAAATATCGTAGGGGGCTCATTCGATTAAAAATCAGAACTTCCAGTGCCCTTTTTAAGATTCAAGAGTGATTGGTTGCTATCACTGCCCCTTCTGAAGCCTATTGCTGATTCTAGGTGGGAGCAAAGGGCTAGCTAAGCCGGGAAATTTCCACGGCGGTGGTGGGCATCCAGGCAATGAGGCTTAGCGTACCTCAAAGTGGTGAAGGTGTGTAAACATCACTGAGCTCCACGCCGAGAAAGGTGATGGCCAACGCGCTTCGGGTGACCGCAAGACTGGGGACCTTGTGGTGTACCTTATCCCCAAGAAACGCTCAATGATGATGACAAATATGATGATGAAAAGTTTGGCTACGGCATCCCCGGTATTATGCGATGCGACGAGAATGGCGCTCTCGTCGGAAAATATGCTAGCTACCGTCCTATCAAGAAGACAAGGCCTGAATATCGGCTGCTGGAACCTGTGCTCGATTAAATGTTCATTGACACAAGCTTTCGTAGCGGATGAATTTTATCTTTATAACCTTGATATTCTGTGCGTTTCTGAGACGAGACTAAATGGACGTAACCTCTTGACCCTTGAATCCTCGGCTGGGAAGGCGATCTCTTTTTATAACTCGGTTCCATTAGATGGATCTGGTCGAGCAGGAGTAGGTATCCTGTTGTCCCCCAAAGCAGTTATTGGGCTCATCGAATATGAGCCTGTGTCTGAGAGAATCGTACGGGCAAGAATTAAAGATCGCACGAACAATCTGACTGTCCTTAGCGTTTACGCCCCAATAAGAGATGCCACTCAACAGCAATAAGATCAGTTTTACAGTGACCTGCAGACAGTCATTGATAAGATTTCCCGGAAAGATATCCTCCTAATTGGAGGCGACTTCAATGCAAGAATCGGCGGAAAGCTGAATAACTCGGAACATGCGATCAGCAAGCACGGCCTCGGAGACAGGTACACAAATGGAAACAGGCTTTTGCTGTTCGCAATGCAGAACAATCTCGCTGTGGCTAATACCTGCTTTAGGCACAAGCCGTGTCATACGTATGCATGGGAATCCCGCGATGGAAGAGTAAAGGCCCAAATAGATTATCTCCTTGTATCCCGACGATGGAAATCCATGGTGTTGGACTCGAGAGTGCACAAAGGTGCTGACACGGGATCGAAAAATGGATCTGACCACTTCTTACTAAAGACAAGGCTAAAGTACAGACTTAGCTCAAGGAAGACTACTATGCCGAGCCAGAAAATAGACGTGTCGAAGCTGAAAGTAGATGAGTACCGAGGAGACTTTGTCCTTGAACTCTCAAACCGCTTCGCTGTCCTTCAAGATGACACCGAGGAGGCAATCCCGACTGATCAGTGCCCCAAGATAAAGATTGAGAAGAAATGGAGCAAATTCAATAACCACATCAATGAAGCTGCCTCAAACATACTTGGGTTTGTCAAGCGTAAAACCAAGAAATGGATCTCAGAGAAGACACTCAAACTCTCTGCCAAGAAAAAATAAATGACCAACAGGAAGTCCCCCACATACAAAGTGCTACGACAAGAATGCCGCAAATCAGCAAGAGCTGACAAAAAAGCCTACTGGTCTAATGTTGCCAGTGATATGGAAAGAGCCGCATCACGGAACGATACACGAAAACTCTATCAGATACTTGGAGAATGCACTGGGAAGAAGAAGCAAACTACCATCCACTCGCTTAAGGCGAAGGATGGGAAAATACTCACAAGTAGCGAGAAACGTATCGAAAGATGGCGAGTTCATTTCCAAGAGCTATTGAGACCAGGAGACAATAGAAATCGAAAGCAACCACTTACAGCACCGCAGAACCCCCCGCACAACCAGGCTTATGAAAATGTATGTACGGACCCACCCTCCAGGGATGAAGTAATTAAGGCGATCCAAGTTTTGAAAAACCATAAAAGCCCAGGAATAGATGGGATTCCTGCCAAGTTACTGAAAGCTCTACCCGAGGTGGCGGTGGATGAACTTCATAGCGTGATAACCGAAGGCTGGGACAATGAATACATCCGAGATGACTGGAAGACCTCAATAATTGTCCCTATCTTCAAAAACGGAGACCGAATGGACTGAAAAAACTACCGAGGCATATCCCTTATCCCCATTGCTGCCAAGCTGTTCGCAGTCATACTTTTGAATAGATTCAGAGACACCAGAAACAGCCGAACGCGACCGAACCAAGCAGGATTCAGGCCGGGTATGGGTTGCTGTGACCAGGTTTTTAGCCTGCGACAGATCCTTGAACACCGGTTTAAACACCAGCAGGAAACAATCCAAATCTTCATAGACTTCATTAACGCGTTTGATTCGGTCCATCGTGATGCAATATGGGAGGCAATGAGAGAGGACAGTGTACCTGAGAAGATCATCAATCTCCTCAAGGCATACTATGCTGGAGCAAAGGCCCGGGTAAGAGTCGATGGAGATCTTCCAGATCTGGTCCTGATCGAGGAAGGTGTACGTCAAGGCTGTGTCCTTTCACCAACTTTGTTCAACTTCGTCATCGATTGGATCCTCAGGGTTCTGGACAATTATAAAGGCGTTGCAGTGAGCCCGTCATTCTCCGTCATAAATCTTGACTATGCTGACGATGTGGACATGCTTGCTGAATCCGTTGCAGAAGCCCAGGCTATGATAAATGACGTGGCAGTCAAGGCACTTTCGACTGGTCTCCAAATAAGCCTACCAAAAACAAAATCCATGCGAACAGATGGGATGGATGAAACCCCTGTGACCCTAAATGGTAATCAGATAGAGGACGTCCAGTCGTTCAAATACCTCGGATCGATGGTAAACCCTGCCGGCGAATCTTCAGAAAAAAATCCAGAGCCGCATATCGTCAGCCTGGAGTGTCTTCCTTCAATTACGGAACTATCTCTGGAAGCGGAGCGAAATATCGCTACGCACAAAGCTCCGAGTGTATGAAGCTATTGTTCTCTCTGTCCTCCTCTATGGATGTGAAACGTGGTCACTTAAAGCAGCCGAAGCGTTGAGCTTGAATATATTCAACCAAAAATGCCTGCGCTATATCCTGGGTATCCGTCTCTCAGATAGAATCTCGAATGAAGAAGTAAGGAGAAGATGCGGGGCTTGCCCACTTGTCTCTGAAATTGTTAAGCATAGGAGACTGAGATGGTTTGGCCACACAATGCGCAGACCAGATGACCATATAAGCAAAAAATGCCTCAAATGTCTACCACTACCTGCATGGAAGAAGAGGGCAGGAGGCCAAAAGAAGACGTGTTTAGCAACAGTTAAATCTGATCTGGAGCCAATCGGGGGATTCCGAAAATACGGCCGTCGCTGGGACCGCCAGTGGCTGGAAATGGTGGAGCCTGCCACCCTCGAGCGAAACCTATGGAAGGAAACATGTCGTCATCTGCTGGGCGCCACGATGAGTCTGGATGCGGCTTGAACGTGCAACAAGTACAAGTAAGTAAGTACCCCACCAGGTCCTCTTTTCCCAAAATGCTTCCAATAGAAATTTTGAGATATCTATTTTGTTCAAAAAGTCTAAATATCATATAATAAGTCTTTCGGGATTGAAACAGCCCCAAGAGCCGGAGGCAACGGTCCTAGGTTAAGCCCCGCGGGCATATAAGATTTTTATTGAAGGGGTGGTCATATAAACTTTTGAGGACGCTCATCTGATTGGAAACTGAAAGTTCTGGTTCCCTTTTAAGAGTCACACGTGATAGAAGGCAAATAGCCCCCTCCCCCCTCCTCGACGCCCTCTTTCTCCCAAACGAATATGATCAAAATTGTGAGATAGCCATTTTGTTCAGAATACTCCAAAGAACACATAACAATGCCTCCACGGTTGACACAACCTCCCATAGCCCAGATGCAAGGGCTGTAAGTTATGCTCTGGGGCAAAACGAGGCATATTTTTATGGAATGGCTGGTCGTATAAACTCGAGATGGGGCTCATTTAATTGGAAATCGGAATTTCTAGTGCCCTTTTTAAGTGTCTCCGGGTAAGTTAATTTCTTTAACCCCATTTTTGATCGTTTCTTAATTATATTATGGCAGGCCAATGTGGTTTAAGAAATTATCTTCGTCATGATTGTTCACGTTGAAAATAAGAGGCGGTTGTCCTTTCGAAATGTTCCTTTTGTGTTTTTTCAGTATTTTCGTTTGGCCTTAAAAAATCCCATTTTTTATCGTTTCTTCTTTATATTATGGGTTGTCAAATGGGCATAACTCAGGAATGACTGAGTATATTAATTTGGAACTTTCAGAAAATGATAAGGGAGATGATCAATTGACCAAAAAGGCAATATTTCCACGCTACTACTACTAATACAACTACCACTAATACTACTGCTACCACTAATACTACTGCTACCACTGCTACTACTATTACTACCACTACTACCACTAAAACTACTACCTCTTTAGCGAGTACTACCAAGGCTGAAGATACTGAAATGAACATCTGAAGAAACGTTAAGGGGAGGTTGATCTAAACCAAAACATATTATGTGCATACAGATTGCTTATACAGGCATAACGACAATATTTTTGAAACGGTCTACCGTATCAAGATGAAACTTCTAGTGCATCATGAGTGGGGTGTTTAAGTGACCAAAAGGCAACATGTACCTGCAACTACTGCTATTAATACTGCTGCTACTACTGTTACTACTACTACTAATACAACACCATTACTGCTACCACTGGTCCCACCAGTACCACTGCTACTATAATACTACTATTAATAAGGCTACGCGCATTAAGGTAAGAATTTGACAGAATATAGAAGGAGAATTTGAACCAAACGAAAATACACTATGTGCATGTAGATTGTCAAAAGGACATATCCCAAGAATAGGTTTGTGTACTAATTTAGAGATTCATGGAGAGTATGTAATTTGGGCTATATATTTAATCATCAGGGATATATTTGGTCATTAGCTCCGCCTGCACCTCGAACCTATGTTCGGCTGTTGACAGTCCCGAGCCTGTAAAGGAAGAGGGTGGGCAGTGGGCTTGCAACCTGCTCCAAGAACCAGGGAGGGAACTTCGCTGAGAAAAACAGCTTGCAAAAGAAACATCCGAGAAGAACACAACCGAAATTCTTCTTTCGATGACGACTCCTGCATTCACCCAACGGACAAGATTTTTGAATGCGAAAATACATTTTGAAATCTGATTTTGGAACGTTCGAACGCTAGCACAGCTGTCGAAGGTAGAACAGCTAAAGAATGAGATGACCCGCTATTGGCTAGACATTATGGCTTTCTCGGAAATGCAATGGAAGGGAAATGGAAAGCAACTGCTGTGCAATGGTGACACCTTAATCTTCAGTGGCCATGAAACACGACGCGAAAATGGAGTGGCCGTAGTCATCTCAAAACCTGTGACAAAATCACTGCTTAGTTAGAAGCCCGTGAGCAACCACATTATGACTGCTCGATTTCATGGGAAACATGCCAAAATGACCCTGGTTGCGTGCTATGTACCCACTAAAGAGCCCACAGACGATCAGAAAGAGATATATTACAATGAAAAGACATCTCTCCTTAAAGATGTATCGAAACATGACATCCTATACCAGTAAGGAAACTGAGAAGTGTCTCTGATCATTCGTAAATTCTTTCTTAGGGTTGTTAGTTTTTTTTTCAATGTTCCCACAGGAGAACTCATAGCTTCAATCTCTGTCCCCCAAAGAAAAACAGAAATAGTGCTTGAGAGTTGAGGTCACCCAACTAAAGCTAGAACATACTTCGCTTCTTCAAGGCACGAAAGGTGTTGATATAATAAAGTCCATGAGCAACCTAAGTTATTTAATCCAACAGCAATATTTCTTGAAGTTCGTGTTCCTACATTTTCCGTCCACCCACGTTGACTTCATTTGTGGAATACAAAATTATCTGATTCACGTTTTTAATGATTTTGTCGGCTAGACCAAAGGTAATAGCTGGAACTTCCATTTAGCGAAAAACCAGCAGGAGATAAAATTAAATAAAGAAACTATAATCGAAATGCTTAAATAAGTTTCCTGGCATTCAACGCTATTACTATTAACAAATCTAGAAATGATTTAGCAGTATTTTTATAAGAAAAACTTGATGTAAAAGATGTCCTTGAAGCTATCAAATGGAAAATGACAAAAAAAAATCAAATCTTAATTATAAACGTAATTGTTTTAACATCTTAGTTAAAATACTAGATTGAAATACAATTTATACCGCTTTTAAAATTCAAGCTTAAGGATTCCAATCAAATTCTGAAAAAGCACATGAATGGGGAACAAATGGATACAGGCCATTACCCCCCCCCCAACCCTCAAGATTATCATAGATCTCATAGAAAAATTGAGAAAAAAGTCAAACTTAGGCATAAAGAGCTAGGGACTGAGGAGGGGGCAGCAACCCTCATATCCGAAATACTTTCTGGTCGTATTAAGTTTTATTGTTGCTGCTCATTTTCAGTTTAAGAAGGTTTCTTTTTATTTAATTTCTGACTGCTTTCAAGTCACGCCCAGGCCTAACAAAGATATTATGCGGACAACCGGCCCCATAAAACCCCAATTTCTTGCTCTTAAATTGTATATATCAATAATTGTAAATTGATTGGTTGCGAACCACTTTTTCAGTTTTTGCTTAAGAATTAAAATTTTTGATCGTAATAAACAGATTGGTATTAGTGTTCATGTGAATAAGAGTTCCGCCTGCTCTGTGGCTGAAAGCAGCGTGACCTCTGCAATAGGTGTCTCTGATGTCTAAATAGATTACTTACATATGCTTAAACACACTGGAACCATGTGTAGAAAATAGGAAAAGAGAAATATTACCATAATCTCCTGGTATCACTTGCCCTCCCCCCCCACCTAAAAAACCAACGAGGCCCATGATGCCCCACCTAGCCTTTTCCACTTCTGTGCCGGTAGGTATGTGAGTGTAATATTTTAAATTACATAGAAAAAATTGTCACAATAGTGGGAGTACTTTAATCCCAGGGCACCAATAATAAGGTATAGACCAAAAATATTCCCAGGAATCAAGAGGGATAACATATCAATCTCTTAGTTCCCCTTCCCAAAAACTCATTCTATATTTATAAGAAGGTTCAGTGAGAGTTAGAGTATTTAGGCATTGATGCTCTTTCAGGCATCCCCTTCCACTTAAAAATTGACCCCCCGTTCCGTTTGCCTTCACAAAAGCTGATGCGCAATCATGCATCACTAAATATAATTTGAGGAAAAATCATGAATTAACTTGGTGAAATAAAGCATTCAGATATATGATCATATTAACCGTTTATCTTGTATGGAATACATGACTTTTAAGGAACAAATGCGCTACCGTGCGGCATTAATTCCTCTGGAACTGGAAAACTACATTTATAGCTTTTTGATGCTTCATGATGTGGTAGAGTGGGTGTGAGATACTCTAGGATTATCGGACCGTCGTATCAAACCGATAGTCCTAGAGGATGTGGAAAAGGCTCATTTGGATGGAAATTAAAAGTTATAGTACCCTCTTTAAGAGAACAAAAATATTGTGCCACGAGAAAGTAACGTTTTCTGCCATTTTGTGGCACCTAGCTACACTTTTGTCTCTTTGAAGACGAAGTGCTATAGTTTAAAACTCTGAGATAGCTAATCAGTTAAAAAGTATCAAAAGCTACATATTTAGTTTTCCAGTTCCAGAGGAAGTAAAGTCTTGTAGTCCATACAAGAGAAATGGTTAATATGAACATATATCTTAATGATTGATTTCACTAACTTAATTGATGATTTTTACTGAAGTTAAACTGTTCGTGGCAACGAACTGTAAGCAAGGAGCGGCTCGGCTTAATAATAACCAAAACTCTGAAAAAATTAAATTTTAACATCGATAGATATACCAAGAATAAGCTTATTATGCTGATTCCAAATATATAAGATTCATCAAGTTTAGTGTTGCCCATCAAAAGATACGAGCCTGAGAAAATTTGCCTGATTTTTGAAATATGGGAGAAACACCCCCTAAAGTTCAAGAATCTTAATGAAAATCTCGCGATCATATTTAGCGTACCATAGAACTTCACTGTAGAAGTTTCAAGCTCATACCTGCGAAAATGTAAAATTTTGCTATTTTTACCAGAATACACATCAAGGATGCGTGTTTTTTTCCAGGGGTGGTTGTAGTGGAATAATAGTCCTAGAAGATCGGGAGTGAGTGCATTCAAACTGAAAGAAAAATTCCAGTGCCTTTTAAGTGACCAAAAAGATTGGAGGGTAAGGCCCCCTCCCACGCCCATTTTTCCCGACAGTTATCTGACCAAAATTTTGAGATGGCCATTTTGCTCAGTATAGTTGAATGATCAAATAACTATGTCTTTAGGTGTAAAATGACCCCCTACAGTCCGTGGGGAGAGGCCTGTAAGTTATGAAATTTGTCTATTGTTACGTAAGGTATTTGTTATTGGGAAGTACAACGACATTTTTTGGGAGGGATGTTTGCTTGGGCTGGATTTTTAAAGAAAAATCTTCTTTGGGAGGGAAAATTCTGGGGAGTCAATTTTCCAGGGGAAATGTTACACTAGAGGGATTTTGCAGAATTACTATACGAAATTCTTTTTAATTGTCTTACATTCTCTTTGCCAAATTTTTCATGCGGATATGTTCCGGGGGAATTATTCGGAGGCTATTTTCCAAGTGTTTTCATTTCCGGGAAATAATTTCCACGAAAGGGGGCATTTCTGGAGTGAACGAAAAAACCGATTAGAGATTAAAGTCATATTCAAATGAAAGAATGCTAATTATAATTTTTCAGGCATAATCGTCCGCAAGCAATTTTACAGGGAGGGGGGATCCTCAGCGAGGATGGAAGTGTCTGGAGGCGATTTGACGGGGAGGGGCATTTTACATTGGATGCAATTTCCACGGAAGAGTGTTCTGTGAGGGAGAGGGGTATGCTGCATAGAGGATGAGCCGGATTTACTGGCATTATTTGAAAAACAGACAGAAATTATTCCATAAATGAAGGATTGCCCCCTCCTCAATACCTTGCTCAAAAAACGACACAAAAATACAAAGTCAGACACACAAACACACATAGTCAGACACACAAAAACACAAATACAGACACTAAAACACAAAAATAACACAAAAACACACAGTCGGACACACAAACATACATAGTCAGACACACAAAAACACAAAGACAGAGACTTGCAATACCCCCTTCACACAAACACATAGTCAGACACACAAAAACACGAAGAAAGACACATTGACATGCAAACAGACGCTCAGCCACATAGGCAAAGTGGGAAAGAGACAAAAAGCTCACACAAAAACACAAAGTCAGACACACAAACCCACAGAGTCAGATACATAAAAACACAAAGACAAACACAGAGACATGCAAACAGACGCTCAGTCCCACAGGCATGGTGGTAGAGAGAAAAAAATGCAATACCTCCCAGCAAGACATGCAATACCCTCCACACAAACACACAGAGTAAGACACACAAAACACAAAGACAGACACATTGACATGCAAACAGACACTCAGTCACACAGGCACGGTGGAAAAGAGACAAAAACGCACAGTCAGACACACAAATCCACACTGTCAGATACATAAAAACACAAAGACAGACAGCGAGATATGCAAACGGACGCTCAGTCACATGGGCACGTTGGGAGAGAGACAAAAAAAACACACAAAAACGCAAAGTAAGACACAAATACACACAAACACCCAGAGTCATACACACAGAAACACAAAGACAGACACAGAGAAATACAAACAGACACTCAGTAACACATGCACGGTGATAAAGTCAGACACACAAAAACACAGAGTCAGACCCACAAAAACACTAAGACAGACACCGAGACATGAAAACAGATACTCAGTCACACAGACACGGTGGGAGAGAGACAAAAACACACACACACACACAAAAACACTAAGTCAGACACACAAACACAATACCTCCTTCACGCAAGCACACAGTCCGAAACACAAAAACACGAAGAGAGACACATTGACCTTCAAACAGACGCTCAGCCAAATAGGCACGGTGGGAAAGAGACAAATAGCAAACACAAAAACAAAAAGTCAGACACACAAACCAACAGAGTCAGATACATGAAAACACAAAGACAGACACAGAAACATGCAAACAGACGCCCAGTCACATAGGCACAGTGGGAGAGAGTAAAAAAAAACCCAAAACAAAAACACAAAGTCAGACACATAAACACAGTCAGACACACAAAAACACAAAGACAGACATAGGGACATGCACACAGACGCTCAGTCACATAGGTACGGTAGGAAAAAGACAAAAAGCCCACACATAAACACAAAATCAGACACACAAACACACAGAGTGAGAGGCACAAAAACACAAAGACAGACACAGAGACATGCAAACGGACGCTCAGTCACACAGGCATGGTGAGAGACAGAAAAGAAAAATCACACACAAAAACACAAAGTCAGACACTCAAACACAGAGTCAGACACACGGAAACACAAATACAGAGACATGAAAACAGATGCTCAGTCACACAGGCACGTTGGGGAGAGAGACAAAAGACAAACACACACAAAAACACAACGTCAGACACAAAAATACACAGATTCAGATACATGAAAACACAAAGACATACAAAAAGACATGCAAACAGACGCTCAGATACACAGGCATGGTGGTGGAGAGAGAAACACCCAAAAACACAAAGTTATTCACAAATACACACAAACACACTGAGTGCCAAAAAAAGAGACAAAAAAACACACACACACACAAAAAAAACACTAAGTCAGAAACACAAACACACAGATTCAGACACACAAAAACACAATGTCAGACACACAAACACACAAATACAGTCAGACACATAAAAACACAAAGACAGACACAGAGACATTGCACACAGACGCTCAGTCACACAGTTACGGTGGTAAAAAGACAAGAAGCCCACACAAAAACACAAGATCCGACACACAAACACACCGAGTCAGGTACACAAAAACACTAAGACAGACACAGAGACATGCAAACAGACGCTCAGTCACACAGGCACGGTGAGAGACAAAAAACACAGACACAAAAAAACACAAAGTCTGTTTGTGATGTCTGAACACACAAACACAGAGAGTCAGACAAACGGAAACACAAAGACATGAAAACAGACGCTCAGTCACACAGGCAAGGTGAGGAGAGATACAAAAAAACGACAAAAAATACAGCCAGACACAAAAACATACAAACACACCGATTCAGATACACAAAAACACAAAAAGAGAAACAGAGGCATACAAACAGACACTCAATCACACAGGCACGGTGGGAGGGAGACAAAAAAAAACACACAAGAACATAAAGTCACACACATAAACATGAAATTTCTTACTATAAGGAGAGTAAGCATGAACAAGAACGTTTTCTCGCTAGTAAATAAAAGACGCAAACGAAGAAAAAAGATACACTTTTTTTGCATCCGGATCAAGATCGGTCATAAATTATAAAATTCCTACTTCAGGGAGGACAACCAGGAACAAAGAACGCTTTCTTGCTAGCAGAGCCAGACATACAAACACATAGTCAGACACACAAAAACGCAAAGAGAGACACAGAGACGTGCAAACAGACGCTCAGTTACACAGGCACGGTGGGGAGAGAGACAAAAGACAAACACAAACAAAAACACAACGTCAGACAAAAAATACACAGATTCAGATACATGAAAACACAAAGACAGACACAAAGACATGCAAACAGACGCTCAGATACACAGGCATGGTGGTGGAGAGAGAAACACCCAAAAACACAAAGTAAGACACAAATACACACAAACACACTGAGTGCCAAAAAAGAGACAAACACACACAAACACACACAGACACACAAACACACAGATTCAGACACACAAAAACACAATGTCACACACAAACACACAAATACAGTCAGACACATAAAAACATAAAGACAGACACAGAGACGTTGCGCACAGACGCTCAGTCACACAGTTACGGTGGTAAAAAGACAAGAGGCCCACACAAAAACACAAGATCCGACACACAAACACAACGAGTCAGACACACAAAAACACTAAGACAGACACAGAGACATGCAAACAGACGCTCAGTCACACAGGCACGGTGAGAGACAAAAAACACACGCACAAAAAAACACAAAGTCTGTTTGTGATGTCTGAACACACAAACACAGAGAGTCAGACAAACGGAAACACAAAGACAAAGACATGAAAACAGACGCTCAGTCACGCAGGCCAGGTGAGGAGAGAGACAAAAAAACGACAAAAAATACAGCCAGACACAAAAACATACAAACACACCGATTCAGATACACAAAAACACAAAAAGAGAAACAGAGGCATACAAACAGACACTCAATCACACAAGCACGGTGGGAGAGAGACAAAAAAAAACACACAAGAACATAAAGTCACAGACATAAACATGAAATTTCTTACTATAAGGAGAGTAAGCAGGAACAAGAACGTTTTCTCGCTAGTAAATGAAAGACGCAAACGAAGAAAAAAGATACACTTTTTTTGCATCCGGATCAAGATCGGTCATAAATTATAAAATTCCTACTTCAAGGAGGGCAACCAGGAACAAAGAACGCTTTCTTGCTAGCAGAGTCAAACATACAAACACGCAGTCAGACACACAAAAACGCAAAGAGAGACACAAAGACGTGCAAACAGACGCTCAGTTACACAGGCACGGTGGGAGAGAGACAAAAACACACACACACAAAAAACACAAAGTCAGACACACAAACACACAGAGTCAGACACACAAAAACACAAAGACATACACAGAGACGTGGCAACAGACGCTCATTCACACAGGCACGGTGGAAGAGAGACAAAAAACACATAAAAAATCACAAAGTCAGGCACACAAATACCCAGTGTCAGACACAAAAACACAGAGACATGCAAACAAAAAAGAGACACTTTTTCACATTCGGTTCAAGATGGCTCATAAATTTTAAAACTCATACCACAAGAAGGACAATCAGGAACAAAGAACGATTTCTCGTTTATAAATGAAACACGCAAACGAAGAAAAAAGATAGACTTTTTTTGCCTTCTGTTCAAGATGGGTATCGGAATCCATTTAAAGAAATACAAGTTTTAAATCCGTTTAAAGAAATACAAGAAATACAAGTTAACTCTATTCGGTACAACATATAAAAAATTCACAACCATTCACCTTTAAAGCCGGTAACTAACTACTTACTTCATTCAATTGAGCAAAATTCACCACCCAGGCTTACATCTTGTTTCAGGGTTCAAGATTATTCATTGAACTTACAGAATATATAATAAGTTGACAAGTGAGTTTAGATAAAATTACCACATTCCTCCCCCCTTAGACACACAGGTAAGGTAACACTCTATTTTAGTTTCAGCAGATATCCTGCAAACGCTTTGCTTCCTCGGCACGAACACGAATCCAGCTCACTCTTGATTCGATGGTAGATGTCGGGCCAGAAGGCAAAAATGTAAGCAAAATCTTCTCTGTTGTGTTACGGCCTCGATGAGCCAAGCTTGAGGAAGTTTGAGGCGAACAATGAGATCGCAGGATTAGCTGACTACGGTAGCCCTCTGGTACCATCAATTGGAAATGAGTTGATCCATCCATCCTTTTGATACGCAGATATAAAAGACCGTCCCAAAGTTCAAAATGGGTTCCCTTTTCATCTGCCTGGTTAGTGACTTGTAAGTTGAAAAAACAGGCGAGTTCAATGTCCTTCTGCTGACTTTCCTTGAAGTCTTGGAGTGGATTAATCTTTCCTTTTCCTTCGAGGACCTTCTTCAGGAATACGGGCAAGGAATTGGTACTCATCTATAAAGATAGAAAACAAACATTATTTATTTTTCTATTTACAGCAGACGGCACAATGCATCAGCATTCCTGTTTTCTAGCCCACTCCGACTATGAATATCAAAGTGGCACTCTTGGAGCAACAGGGACCGTCGTGTCAAGCGAGCGTTGTGACTCCAACCCACGTTCAACCAGCGAAGTGGGTTATGATCAGTTTCGACGGTAAACTTCCGACCTTCGAGGCAATACCGAAAAATTTCCATCCCCCACTTAAATACCAAAGCTTCACGCTCGACTGTCGAATAGTGCTATTCTGCTGGCAATAGCTTCCTACTTTTTATGCGATGGGGGGCTCCTTACCGTTGCGTTGAGTCAGGACTTCTCCAATCCCCGTGTTTGAAGAATCTGTTAGAGGCACGAACTCTTTGGCAAAGTCTGCACTGCTCAGGACAGGGGTGGTAGTGAGTGCAGTTTTCAGGGTCTCGCAGGCTACTCTTTGCTCCTGAGACAACGTAAAGTGGTTTATATTTCGTTTCTGAAGAAGATCTGTCAAGCGGTGACGCAACCAAAGAGAAATTACGGACAAATCTCTGGTAATACACAGCGATGCCAAGGAATGACCTCACTTCATTTTTGATGTTGGGCTCTGGAAACTTCTTCACAGCCTCAGCCTTGCTTTCAAGCGGTGTAATTTTGCCATTTCCCACTTTGTGGCCCAAATACTGAACTTCATCCAGTCTGAACTTGCATTTGTCAGGATGAATGTGAAGACCAGCAGCCGCTATCCTTACGAAAAACCTCTTTTAAATGTTGTTCGTGATCTTCCCAACTATCTGAGAATATTATAAGGTCGTCAAGGTACGCCCTTGCAAAGCACCAGCATCCAGTCAAAATCTTATCCACGGCACGCTGGAAGATTGCTGGTGCCCCGTGAACACAAAAAGGAAGTACTCTGAACTCGTAGAATCCGGACTTTGTATGGAAGGCCGTCGTTTCCATGCTCTCCCTGCTCTACTGCAAGTTCTACTTGCCAGTAGCCTTTGGTAAGAACTAAAACACTGAAGACCTTTTTGTTGCCTACTTCCTCCAACAATTCATTTATGCGGAGAAGGGGGTAGGTATCAAACTTAGATACCCGATTTAAACCTCAGAAATCCAAACAGAAACGAATACTTCCGTCCGACTTGGCAACAATGACTACTGGAGAACACCAGGGACTTGAAGGCGGCTGTATGATTCCCAAATCCATGATTCCCAAATGTAAATCCGTTGGCCTACACTCAAACTTCCAAAGAAGATGATGTTTGGAAACCTTTTTCTTCTTTCTTCCTTCGGGAACAGGACTTCGTAGTTCACAGTCCCGACTTTCCGAGATATCCTGAAGTGTCCTTGCCATCTGGTTTCCAATTTATGAGTTCCATTTGGCATAGGGACGAGGACTTGTCATCCACTTGCAGATCTCGTGGCTTGACCTTCTTGTTGTGTCAGGTTTTCTGCCTTTCGGACGCTTCCCGAAGATTTTATGGGCCTCTTCTGGGACCTGATCTAGGATCTCTTCTAGGATCGTTCTCGCACGGGGAAGAGCTCATGTATGGGTCTAACGGTAGAGTTTCCAAAGTCTTCCCATTGTTCCTTAATGACGTCCAATGGGCCTCTTGTCCTTCGCCGATAAAGAAGCTCAAAATGACTAAACTTGGTAGAGGCTTGAGGAGCTTCTCGATAAGTAAATAAGACGTAGGGGATAAAGTGATCCCAGTCTCTCGAATTATCCCCGAATACCTTCTTCAAAAGACGAACAAGCGTCCCGTTTAGGTTTTTATCCAGGCCATCTGTTTGTGGATGAAAGGGTGACGTTCGTATAGGTTTTATTCTATGAATTTTGTACACCTCATGTAAGCTGTTAGCGGCAAAATTCGAACCCTGGTCTGTCAGGATCTCTTCCGGAACACCAACCCGAGAGAAGTACTGCTCAAATACTTCTGCAATTTGCCTGGCATTCATCGATCTCAAGGGTATTGCCTCGGGATAACGAGTGCAATAATCTAATATTGCCAAGAAGAATCGATGATCGTTCCGAGATGGTACCAATGGTCCCACAATACCTGCTACAATCCCCCTGAAAGGCTCTTCAATGACAGGTAATTGTAACATGGGGACCGTTTCCTTTGGCTTCATCCGTGCAACTAGCTGGAAGGCTTCACAAGTATGCACAAACCGTGTGACATCTTGACGTACCTCAGGCCAGAAGAACCTATGGATGACCTGATTCAGATTGCGTGCAACTCCATTGTGGCCACTCATTGGGGAATCATGGGCGACTTTCAGCACAAACGACCAACAAGGCTTGGGAACTACCAGCTGTGTAATATCTTCATTATACAACCTGGTCTCGATCTTCCTGTCGAGCAGACCATTGATTTGCTCGAAACCCTGGCCTAAACTGCCCAGAGCGAAACACTATGGCAGTGTATAATATAAGCAGTGCAGTGTATAATGGCAGTGTTGTTGAAAGCCAGCCAATTCCTTGGAAGTCAGCTGTTCTGGATCAACTTCTGAAGGTATTTCTTCACAGTTTTTCCATCTCAACTCTGCTTTCTTCTTTCGTCGGCATTATTGACTCTTTCGGTGCCATATGTTGCCATTCCCATTCTCCGACTCTACCATAATCTGCGAAACATCAGTTTTTGGAAAAGTTATTGCTGGGGCTTGGGTCTCAGCTTCCAATCCAGCGTAGTGCTTTGCTCCATTCGACATAAGAATAGATACAGCAGGCCCTTCTACATCGGAACTTCGGCCACGAAGTTCTATAAATCTTGGAAACGATCTTCCCATGATAGCGTCTACGGGTAGATCATTAGAGATTAACTTCTACATTGCTTTGGAAGGTATAAATGCCACATCCTATCTCTACATAGCCCGTATGTAGAGGGTATTGCTTACAATTGCCGTGGACACAACAGATCTCCGTGGTGGACGATGTTTGTTTACCAAAGCTTCCAACGTACCTTTTATGGATGATAATGATGGATGCTCCACTGTCAATAAGGAGCTCTGCTGGCTTCCCATCTATCATACCACTGAAATGAAATCTCACCTTGATTATTTTTTGTTTTGGACTTAGACTGCGAGACAACAAGTTTTCTCGCCTCCTCGGGTCCCTACAGTCAACAGCTTTGTGACCAAACTTTTCACAACTGAGACAACCTCGTGCTCCTCTGTTAGTTTGCTGGCGCGGAGTGTCTTGACTGCTGGATCCTGTTCTTTCCGATTCGGTTTTCACAGGCTTGTTCGCGGGTTTAACTTGTTGTGCTTGCTTTGGAGCCATTCATTTCCTTGAGGACTGATGTGAGCTTCCTTTCAATCCTTCACTTCTGTCATCTTTGCTTGCTAGAAAGAAGTTTTCAGCCACCTTGCAGACAGCAACGAGAGTTGGGTCCTCGAGTTCTCTCAGCTGAATGCGTAGCTGTTCATTCTTGATGGAAGTGGTATATTGCTCTACCAACAGTTTTCTAAGGATATCGACAATCTTCGTTCTCAGCCCATCTGCGGTAGTGATTGATCTTTAGTCGGCGACGTCCAATCATTTGGACAGCAGCTGCTCTAGCTTCTTACCGTAGTCGGTAAATGACTGCTCTGCTTCCTTCTGGGTCGTACGGAATAACTGGCAATAGGTTTCAGAAGTCACTCGAAATCTTCTCAGAATAGCTTCTTTTACAAGGTCGTAGTCTGAGCTATTGGCTGTTGGAACAATCGCTGCAGCTTCTGCAGCTTTACCTGTCAGCAAGGCCTGTAGTCTAACTGCCCATGTAGCAGGACTCGCGTTATTTTGGGTGGCAGTTCGATCGAAGATGTGAGGTATGCATCGATATCCATACCATCAGTAAACTTGACAATCTGGATCGTAGTATTCTCAGCTGTAACCAGGGCATTCTTAATGGCGGACTGATTCGTTTGTACAGCTTGAACAAGAGGAGTAAAATGCGAAGTCAACGATTCCAGGTGCTGTTGTACCTGCCGGCAGCTTGTCTCCCTTTCTCGTTCTAGTTCCGCCTGAATTGTTTCCGTGCTCACCTTCGTGGAGGCACGAAACATGGCCATCAGACGTTCTTCGTCCATTTCCTTGGTCTTGTCCTTAGCTAGGCGTTGCTCTGCCTGTGTTTGTGACCTTATGAGCACTTTACCCTTAGCCTTCTCCTTGAGGCTCATACAACTGCGAACTTGGTTGTCGGTGAGATACAAGCGTTTCCAAAGTACTATGAAGCACTGTAGTGTGCTATGAAAGCACGTACAGATGTACTATGAAGCACCCACAATGCGCAAATGAAGCACGTATAAATTTTCTATGAAGCACCAACAATTTTCTATTAAAGCATGTTCAAATGTGCTATGAAGCACCCACAATGTGCTATGAAGCACGCGCAGTGTGCTATTGAAGCAGGTACAAATGTGCTATGAAGCTCCCGCTATGGGCTATGATTGCACGCCCAAATTTTCTATAAAGCACGCACAATGGGCTATTGAAGCACGTACAAATGTGCTATGAACCACCCGTAATGTGCTATGAAAGCACGCCCAAATGTGCTATAAAGCACCCACAATGTGCTTTTGAAGCACGCACAAATGTGCTATGAAGCACCCGCTATGTGCTATGAAAGCACGCCCAAATGTGCTACGATGCACCACATGCATACTGCTACCATGACACCACTGGGGGAGGGGGGCTCAAACCTTGTTCACCAAGAACACGCAGTAACTGCAGAGCTAGTTACCGACGAAAACCACTGATCTTCTGTAATTCAGCAAACTGCTAGTCCAGCGATTATCTCCCCTAGCGAAAACAGTTTAATACGGGAATAATTTTCGCAAATGATAATAACAGTAAAACGTTTTTTTTCGGATTATTTTAACTAGATATCAAAACTGAAGCACGAACAGATTGTGAATACTTTTCAGCTTATAAATAGTGAAAAATTTAACGCAAAACTGGGGCAAAGTCCAAGTTACCGCATATTCTTCGGTACTAACGTTTCACACTGTCTCTAAATCAAAGATATTTCGATGGATATAACGAAAACAAAATCCTAAAAGTGTCTTTTCAACAGCACTAAATGTTACGAAAAATTTTGGGCTCTTTACCTTAATTTACGCTATAGTTTAATCAGCCAAAAATCCAAGTTTCACCGTATCACTGTATATTCAGTTAACAATCCCACTTCTGACACCACTTATGTCGTAATCCGTATAAAGAAATACAAGTTTTATTAACTCTATTCGGTACAACATATAAAAAATTTCCTTTTCCTCCTCCTAAATACTTCCTTCTCACCCCAAGTGGTAAACTATCCCACCTTAACTCAATCATATACATCAATTTCTCTTTTTTTTTAAATTCACAACAAACAAATCCTCTTCACCCCATGTCTTCTTAACCAACGTGTAGAGGCGCAGGGAATCAGAAAGTCTCATTTCATACTGCCAAACCTGTATCTCTGTATCTTGTAAATATTACCTATTATCTTTGCATCCACTTTATCTATACCAAATCCATTGTTCCACATTTCCACATGTGTGGAAATGATTTGCCCTTTTATGAAGAGCAAGGAGTATTTTGAGGAAAACAGGCTCCCCTCCATGTCGATTATTTCTCCAAATAAATCATATCCCAATTTTGAGATAGCCATTGATTACGTCTTTGGGGCTGTCAGCCCCCCCCCCCCCAAGAAAAAACCCCTCAGGATGAGGGTTGTAAATTATGCTAGTTGTCCATTGTAAACCTATTAAGTTTTTATGGAAGTACAGTTTTTATGAGGTTTTTTTTTTATGGAAGATGGGTCATAAATTTTTAAATTCCTACTAGAAGGCGGGTAACCAGGAACAAAAAATGTTTTCTCGCTAGAAAATGAAAAAAACAAACGAAGAAAAAGAGACACTTTTTTTGCATTTGGTTCAAGATGGGCCATAAATTTAAAAATTCCGACTACAAAGAGGGCAGCCAGGAACAAAGAATGTTTTCTCGCTAGCAAACGAAACGTGCAAATGAAGGCAAAGTAAAGCCTTTTTTTGCTTTCGTTTCAATATGGGTCATAAATATTAAATTTATTACTATAAGGAGAGTAAGCAGGAACAAAAAACGTTCTCTTGCTAGGAAATGAAACACGGAAACGAAGAAAAGAGACACTTTTTTGCATTCGGTTCAAGATGGGTCATAAATTTTAGAATTCCTTCTACAAGGAGGGCTATCAGGAACAAAGAATGTTTTTTCGCTAGATAATGAGACAAAAAAAAAACGCACAGGAACACAAAGTCAGACACACAAACACACAGAGTCAAACACAGAAAAAACACAAAGACAGACACAGAGACATGCAAACAGACGCTCAGTCACACAGGCACGGTGGGAGAGAGACAAAAAGTACACACAAAAACACAAAGTTAAGCCCACAAACACACTAAGACATAGATTCAGACACACAAAACCGCAAAGTCAGGCACAGAGACACACAAATACACAAAGTCAGAACCACAAACACACAGAGTTAGACACAAAAAAACACAGACAGACACAGAGACATGTAAACAGACGCTCAGTCACACAGACACGGCGGGAGAGAGATACGGTTTGTACGGTTTGTGCATCCAGGTTGTCAAAAGGGCGTGTCTGCAATGTGTCAGGAAAATATATAAACATAAGCATAAATAGCCTAGGTAAACGTATACATGATTTCATAAGAGACACAGGAACAGGGTTAACACACTACTTGACCCCATTTTTTGTTCGTTCCTAATATAACAATGAATTTACTCGCAAATGCACTTTTCTTTCCCCTTATGGCTCAATAGGTAGGCTATAGGCCCATAGTTTGAGGAATAGATAAAAAACTGAAAGAAAATAGTGAAATTCTTACTTTATAATATGCAGGATTATCAATCAGATTATCATGTTTTTTTCTATTATTATAGCCTACACTATTTAATAGGCTATTAGGCTAGTTTGAATGTTTTTTTGTAAGTTATGCACTCAATGAAACATAGAGATAGAGTACAGATAGAGAAAATAACTGGTTAAAACAGCCCATAGTAATCAAACTTTTAAAATATATTTCTAAAGAAAACTGGCCAGTGAGAAAAATCTGCCATTCAGTTTTTGATTTGACAAAATCAAAAACTGAAAAAAATGTATAGAAAGTATAGGCTATATATTTGCGCATTAGGGGGAGGGACTGTTGATTAATTTAACGTGAAGTGCTTATATAAATGATGCAGGTAAGTAGCCTACTCTATGGCTTGTAATGCTGTTTTCATGATTGTATGGTGTTTCTTTCTAAGTAGACCTTAGTTTTGACTGATACCTTCAGTTTCATTATTTCCATAGAACTTCAAGTCATATTAAGGATCATTTTCAAAAATTTAATAAACAAATCTAAAAATCCTTATAAATCAGAATTTATCAAACATTTTAAGCACAATACTTTTTACTTGTGCTGCAAATTTAGTACTAGATCTTTTTCTTAAGATTTCACTTTTATAGTAGACTGCAGTGATTGTAAAAGATGAGTAAAAAAATTATCCTATATATAAAGGGGGCTGTCTTTGATCTTAATGGTGAATGTTAACACAAAGTACATCAATAGTATGGTCAATACCTATTCATTGACATCTGAGCTTAATTACTTTAATGGACAGTACATATGCACAGGATCACTTCCATTTGTTTTTCAAACTTGGCATTTATCACCAAAAAATTTTGTTTAAATTTAATTGTCCACATGAAATATTATACTTTAAAATTTCCACAAAATACTTTGAAACTGATTAACTTCCATCACAACAGACAAGCAACTTTTAGTGACTGACTGGCATGTTCTAATTTTGTCAGAAACAGCAAATGTAGCCTAAATATAGATTTTTCTAATCTTTTTTACAACTGCACCTATGCAAACATATTTTGAAAAATATAGGGGTGCCAATTAGGGGGGGGGGGTTGACAAATATAGGGGTGCCTATATTTAAAAAAAACCTTGTTTCTATTAAGCAGCTATTTTCTATTTTATTATGGATAACTGGTTGTTTTGCCCTTCCCCCTCCCTCTACATTTTTGTGAATTGGTGCTACTGGTGCCTGAAGCCAATTAACTATCAGAAAGCAAATTTTATTCTTTAAGTGGATTTACCATGAGAAACTGGTGATTAGAAGTTAACCACACTATATTTAAAACAGAGCAATCTACTATCACCTCTAACTAGCAACTTTCAAATTGACATGGTCTTTAAATGATGATTGGAAACTGGTAATCACAATAGGACTACTGTTATACATCCACCAAAATTTTTTATAGAACTTAAAAAGGCTTCAAAAATAGAAAATTAGTTGAAGAAAGGAATGAAAACTATTTTTCACAACTACAAAACTGGATATATTTTTTTTTATACTGTTAGCATTTCATTTCTATATGTTACAGCTCAGACAAATGAGTCAACAGTCAGGAACAAGATACTTCAATTAGAGGACAATTGCTAGCACTGTATCCCTAATCTTCATTGAACATAAGTCAGAAACAAGACTGGCAGAGAGCTGATATTACAACAACTTATCAGAAATATAATAAAATGCTCCAAAATGAGATACATTGGACCTGCCATCCATGTGTATGAAACTTGGCTACCCTAAGCTGTTCTTCAAAGGTAATTGGGCAAATCCAGACAAAGAATTTGCCAAAACATGGCTATACCGTTGAACTCTGAAATCTCTATGCAACTTTACAACCCAAATGGGAGGATGTACTGGCTGTACCAAGCCTGAGGACAGACTGATAGGACTTATGATATCCTAAGCAATGTTGCCAGGTTTTTAGCATAGCGTATAGCCTAAACAGGAGCAATCACTAGCCCAAAAATAGCAAACACTATTATAACCCTATTATAGCATTGTTATGGGTAAAACAAAGAAGAAATACAATTGGTATATCAGATAACCTACACATAATAGTCAAAGCAAAAAAGAGCTATAGGTCAAAAGCAAAAGAGCTCTGTGAACAAACAAAAATAACAAGCCCTTCATGTATGCTGCTGTAAAATTGACAAGTGCTTCACTGAAAACAAAAAATATATAAAACCAAAAAGGCAAATTGTTCTTTACACACTTGGTTTATTGCATGCATACCATGATCAAACAGTTTGTGGTAATGAACTGTAAGTAAGGAGCAACCCAGCTCAATAGTAACCAAAACTCTAAAAAAACAGATTTTTGATATGAATAGGTACATCAGAAGATTCAGATTTTCATGCTAGTGTCTTTATTTGTTTGTTTTTTTTCCCCTAGGGCTGATCATATTGATCCAGTAGTCCTAGAGTATCATGAGAAGGCTCATTTAAACAGAAATTAAAAGTTGTAGTGCCCTTTTTAAGTGACCAAAGCAATTGGAGGGCAACTTGGCCTCCTCCCATGCTCATTTTTTTTTCCAAAGTCACCAAACCAAAGTTTTGAGATAGCCATTTTGTTCAATGTATTCAAAAATCTAATAAATATGTCTTTGAGGATGAATTAATCCTCCACAGTGCCCAGGGGAAGGGCTGCAAGTTATGAACTTTGCCCATTGTTTACATATAGTATTCGTTATTGGGAAGTATATAGATGTTTTCAGAAGGTCTTTTTTCTGGTTGGGGGGGGGGGATTCAGAGAAGGGGGTTATGGGGGAGGATGTTTCCTTGGGGGAAAGGACATTTTTATGAAAGGGGGCGCCGGATTTCCCAGCATTATTTAAAAAAAGATCAGAAATTAAATAAAAATAAACAAGTTTTTTCAACTGAAAATAAGGAACAACATTAAAACTTAAAACAAACAGAAATTATTACATATATGAGGGGGTTCTCCCCCTAGTCAACAGCTCACTCTTTACACTAAAGTTTTTTTTAGTACTTTGAAAAGAGCTATCTATTCTAATTAACCAGCCTTTGTGATTCAGGGTTAGTGATTTGAACAAAAATTTGAACTTTAGAGTAAAGAGCAAGGTATTGGCGAGGGGGCGAACTACCTAATATATGTAATAAAAACATACTAATATAGAAGTTTGTTATGTAAGGTAATTCATAAGTTACATCCAAACAAAATTTTGAGAAAGCCATTTAGCTGAAAAAAGTAAAATTAATATACAAATTTTGTTTTAATTATTCATGTACTGTGACCCAAAATCAAAGCTGCATTAATTCAAAAACGTTCAGAAATTAAATAAAAAAAAACTAGTTTTTTTTAACTGAAAGTAAGGAGTGACATTAAAACTTAAAAGGAACAGAAATTATTCCGTATATGAAATTACTAATGTTTACACCATTGTTTACATGTTCTGATGCTCACTGTTGTGCATTTGCAGGTAATTCTCATTGCTGCTTATTCTTGAACCACCTACTCCCTTGTTCTTGCTGTGGCATATCTTTCAGCTGCATATTTCTTTGGTTTTCTCTTGTTTTTGATTAGTTTTAATTATTCCTGCAGCTTATCTTCAAACCATATGTTTCTTTGCTCTTTACTTTTGTTTTTGACTTGTTGTAACTGTTGCTGACGGAAGTATTCTGACTGTATATACTTCTTCTTAATTATAGTTTATCATTACTTTAAACATTTTTTATTATCCCCAGACACAACCATCCCTATGAACAGCTCTGTGTACAGTTACAATTAAGCTAAATTGCCTGTTCCTAGTTTCTGTCTGACTCCAAGATCCTTCTCTGTGATTAAATTTTTCAAACTAACAAAATTCACCCTGTCTGCTTGGCTAATTTCGTTGTGATTCTGAAACATTCAGAATGCAAAGTTTCATTACACTTTTCAATAACTTTTCACTCTGATTTCTTGCATCTAGCATTCAGAAGCTGGAAGCAGATGCCCAGAAAAAAAGTGTCAGGGTATAATTTGTATATATTATGTTTATTGGGATGGTAGAGTAGATGTTCTACATACTTATATTTCCAAGGAATGGTGATGAAGATATGGGGTGGGGTACCCAAAAATTAGAAGGGGATAATCACAGTCAAGACAAATTATATTTATATTGTGGTTCAAATCTACAAGGAAGTTTAATGACCAAATAGGTAAAATTTTCAAACATTTTTTGGGGTTTCAAGCGAATTCAATTTCTAGCCCAAAAGTAGCGAGATTTAAAACATTATAGCTGCAAAACCCGGGTTTTTAGTAACTTGTCCTGCAAAGCTGAAAATTTTATAGCCCAATTGGCGGGAAATAGCCCAACCTGGCAACACTGACCCTAAGCACCACTGGAAGCATAGGAGGATCTAATGTAAACGTGTGGGGCCATTCCAGCTTCAACAAAAAGTTTCAAAAAGTTCCTAAAAAGTAACTTTTTCTGTTCCAGCTGATGTTAGTTAATAGCTGGAATGACAAAAAAATTCCTTCAAAGCTACTTTTTCAGTAACTTTTATTAAAGATAGTTAACTAGCATCTTTAGTAAGTAACTTAACATCATTATCATCATTATATCAAATTCTATGATGGATAACACTGAAAATACATAAGATTATGAGTCTATGTGCTGGGAAGATAATGGAACTGTTCAAAGAAACAGTGATGGTAAATAATCCTATTTTACACTAAAAAAATTTTTGAAAAAAAAATGGATTGGTAGAGTTGAAGAACTAATGTATTCTGCTATGCCTATCTAATAAAGCTTGACTAGGCAAATTTGTTGAGGAGTAAGGTCTTCAAGTTTAACTATAGTAAGCTTCTAAGTAAATTCCTGTGATTCTTGGACAGTGACTGTACAAGGACTGTGGTAAATTGTTTTGTTAAGATTGGCTAGGGTCAAAAGGGCCCACTGGTTTGTCCACAAGTCCCATGAGTTACAAACCTTCTCCCAGTAATGGGTTAAATTGCATGGTGATGCAGAACACCATCGCGGGAGGATCCTCTATTGGAGGACAACTGCAGCAGGGCGTAAAATCCAGATCTATGGACAACGGCCTCTGCAAAGGGCTGCCTCGACCCTTTTGGGGTTCCTGCAAGACTGGGGACCTTGCGGTCAACTCTATTCCCCACTTGAGGAGTGGCGCCCCTCGAGGAAATTATAGCCTAGTAAACGACACAGCATTCGCACGGGATTCTGACTAATGGACAGTTCTTCTGGGCTTAGTATGTTTTGACAGGCGTCTTCGGGCTGAAAAACCTCTTTCTAGATAATTTATCTATTATGGGCCGCCTCCCCATAGTAGCATAATATTTGTAGGCATGAATATAGGCTATAATGAGTTGGAGGTAATAGGCTTGAGATTGTTTGTGCAGGATTTCGACTCTTGTGATAGAAGAGCAATTGCCAAGTGCTGAAAACCACGTTGTGACCAAGATGGGCCCAGGATTGCCTCTAACAATGTTTCTCGCCTTTGCCTTGTTAGGTCTGGACGGCGGTACAGCCGACCATCGATGACCATTCTTTCCTTTCAAAGATTTTTCCCTTGGAATGACAATATGTTCGTCCCCTGGCAGCTGAGAGGATAGAGGAGGGTCGTCATCGGTCTCATTTGACGATTCAGGAGATGTAGGACCTTCAGCAACGGTTTTTTTACGCTTCGAATACGGCTGGCTTAAACTCACTGTAGTAGAAAGGTTTTCATCAGGGCTGCTATATTCGTTCTCGTCTGGAGGAAAATAGTCATCATCGGAATCTTCGCTATTAGAAATGTCAAGGATTTCCTGGTCCTCCTCATCGTCTGTACAAGAATCCTCTGCTGCTTCACCATCTTCTGATTCAAGAAGACGCAGGATTTCCGCATCTGAAAGCCGTCGCGAAGTCTTTCTGCAAAAAGAAAAATTTTTGCTGCTCATTTGTTAAATCAGAAAATAGCCAAATTCAGCATTTTCATGTGTTATTTCCTCACGAAATTTGCTACGAAGCTTGTCAACAACGTTAAAAAACTGATCTAACCTCATTGTCCGAAGAAGCTTACTAATTACCAAGTTTTGTGCCTCCTAATCCCTGTACGTTTTAAGGTTCGACCTTGTAACTCAGCCTCTTTAACTCTTTAGAAAACGTAGTTTTTTTCAAATAATTTCTGCACGTTTTTGTACAGTTTATTACTTATTATTGCTTGACTAACTGTTAGCTGATCGTGTCAGGAGTTGAAGTTGGGGGGCTGCCGCCCCCCAAACCCCCCGCTCTTGAACATTCTTGTGTTAAGGCTTTTAATTCCTGAATACTCAAATCACGTCGTACAGGGTGCCTCCTAATCCCTGTACGTTTTAAGGTTCGAACTTGTGACTCAGACTCTTTAACAGCCCCCCAACTGTGCCTCCTAATCCCTGTACGTTTTAAGGGTCGACCTTGTAACTCAGCCTCTTTAACTCTTTAGAAAACGTAGTTTTTTTCAAATAATACACATGAACAGGTTAGACATGCTTTGTTATGAAAATTGACGCGCAGATATTTTCATAACAAAGCGTGTCTAACCTGTTTATGTGTATTATTTGAAAAAAACTAAGGTTTTTCGTAAATGTAAATTCGGGGGATAATTTTTTCGGTCTGAAAATATCAAAAGGCCCTAACAGGTCAAATTCTGCTTTGAATGAGTCCTCATTCACCCGGATCAGTTGCCAACTGTGGCCTGTAGGCGTGGCTAAGAAAAAAAAAAGAAATGATGATGAATTTTAAGTGGCTATATTTGGTTTTTTGAAAACAGAGAAGGAGTGATCGGATTGAGCTGAAATTTCGAGGATAAGCTCCCGGCCCTAGGAAAGCTTAACCTCTAAATTTCAGCCCAATCGGACAACGTTAAAGGGGGGCTATGGTGGGAGGGTCCAAACTTCCGGCCCAGTTTACCCCATGAAGATAAAGTCGGAGGAGGATGAAATTTTGCAAGTTTCTTAGTTTGAGCTTGGGCTACAAAATGCGATTACCGCCGTCTCTCTGCGACCTCTAGGACCTGAAATCGCTTAACATTGTGGTGGGTCGCCTCTTTATAGAGGCACAAGTGTGCCTCCTTGATATATATTTATATATATATATATATATATATATATATATATATATATATATATATATATATATATATATATATATATATATATATATATATATATATATATATATATATATATACATATATATATATATATATATATATATATATATATATATATATATATATATATATATATATAATATATATATATATATATATATATATATATATATATATATATATATATATATATATAAAATACTAAATCTATATTAAATCTCTTAAAATTATACCAATATATATATATATATATATATATATATATATATATATATATATATATATATATATATATATATATATATATATATATATATATATATATATATATATATATTATATATATATATATATATATATATATATATATATCTATATATATATATATATATATATATTATATATATATATATATATATATATATATATATATATATATATATATATATATATATATATATATATATATATGTATATATATTAGGGTGGTCCTTTTAACGGACAACGTTAAAGGGGGGCTATGGTGGGAGGGTCCAAACTTCCGGCCCAGTTTACCCCATGAAGATAAAGTCGGAGGAGGATGAAATTTTGCAAGTTTCTTAGTTTGAGCTTGGACTACAAAATGCGATTACCGCCGTCTCTCTGCGACCTCTAGGACCTGAAATCGCTTAACATTATGGTGGGTCGCCTCTTTATAGAGGCACAAGTGTGCCTCCTTGATATATATTTATATATATATATATATATATATATATATATAATATATATATATATATATATATATATATATATATATATATATATATATATATATATATAATATATATATATATATATATATATATATAATATATATATATATATATATATATATATACATATATATATACATATATATATATATGTATATATATATATATATATATATATATATATATATATATATATATATATATATATATATATATATATATATATATATATATATATATTATATATATATATATATATATATATATATATTATATATATATATATATATATATATATATATATATATATATATATCTATATATATATATATATATATATATATATATATATATATATATATATATATATATATATTTATATATATATATATATATTAGGGTGGTCCTTATTTTTCAAAGTAGGATTTCTTTTGCAGGCACCCCCTAATCTTGTTTCAATTGTTAAAATACCACAGAATCCCAAAAAAGAGCCAAATATATTGACATTAAGAGGTCCCTACCAGAGGTTAAAGTTTTTGGTTACTGCATGCTCATTGCTCAATGCTGCATGTCTTGCACAGTTTCCAACATGCACAGTGCTTCCCACAATTCAGCACAGTGCGCAGGCTTCCCACAATGCATTTCAACACAGGACGCTATTTTTGTTGTATGCAATGTGAGTGAAAATGCAAATTTCAGGTTTTTATTAGTTTTATGAACTGCAATATATTAATTATGCTTCACACTGATACAGGTAACTTTATTAATCTGATAATTTGTTGCAGATACACTGACTCTGACATAGCAATTAGTGACAGCTTGGACTGCATGGTTTGTACAAGTGACAGTACTGATTCAATATAAAAACCAACTACAAGAAGTGAAACAGACATATGGCTCATCGGGCAATTATCAGACACTCTGATTTCAACAAAACTACCGTCGAAGAAGGAGGTCATGGCGCTATTCTATCACTACATTCTATTCTATCGCTATTCTATCCCTACAAGCAAGTTTATACGACAATGTTGTCTATACAAAACCTTATATGCCCCCATGGCATAAATTACAACCATTGCCCTGAGGGCTGTGGGGGAGTTGTCATCCTCAAAGACCTAATTTCCAGAACTTAAAACTACGTTTAATAAAATGGCTGTCTTAAAATTTTTATTTGATGTGTTTGGGGAAAAGGTGGGCGTGAGAGGGGCGTTAGTTGCCCTCAAATCACTTTCGACTATTAAAAAGGGCACTAGCCCTTTGAATTTCCAATCGAATGAGCCTTTCTTGAAGTTTCTACGACACCGCCTTCTATAAAAACCTTATATGCCCCAGGGTATAACTTAAAACCCTTGCCTTGAGGGTTGTGGGGGAGTGTCCTCCTCAAAAACATATTTTCTATCCGAAAATCAACTACGCTGAACAAAATGGCTATCTCAAAATTTTGAATGGATGTGTTTGGGGGAATGATGGGCATTGGGGGGGGGGGGCTAGTTGCCCTCTAATCACTTTCGACTATTAAAAAGGGCACTAGCCCTTTGATTTTCCAATCGAATGAGCCTTTTTTGAAGTTTCTACGACAACGCCTTCTATAAAAACCTTATATGCCCCCAGGGCATGACTTAGAACCCTTGCCCTGAGGGTTGTGGGGGAGTGTCCTCCTCAAAAACATATTTTCTATCTGGAAATCAACTACGCTGAACAAAATGGCTATCTCAAAATTTTGATTGGATGTGTTTGGGGGAATGATGGGCGTGGGGGGGGGGGGGGGGGCTTGTTACCCTCCAATAACTTTCGACTATTAAAAAGCCCTTTGAATTTCTAATCGAATGAGCCTTTTTTGAAGTTTCTACGACAACGCCTTCTATGAAAACCTTATATGCCCCCAGGGCATAACTTAAAACCCTTGCCCTGAGGGTTGTGGGGGAGTGTCCTCCTCAAAAACATATTTTCTATCTGGAAATCAACTACGCTGAACAAAATGGCTATCTCGAAATTTTGATTGGATGTGTTTGGGTAAATGATGGACGTGGGGGGGGGGGGCTAGTTGCCCTCCAATCACTTTCGACTATTAAAAAGGGCACTAGCCCTTTGAATTTTCAATCGATTGAGCCTGTTTTGAAGTTTCTACGACAACACCTTCTATAAAAACCTTATATGCCCCCGGGCATAACTTAAAACCCTTGCCCTGAGGGTTCTGGGGGAGTGTCCTCCTCAAAAATATATTTTATACCTGAAAATCAACTACGCTGAACAAAATGGCTATCTCAAAATTTTGATTGGATGTGTTTGGGGCAATAATGGGCATGGGGGGGGCTAGTTGCCCTCCAATCACTTTCGACTATTAAAAAGGGCACTAGAACTCTCGATTTCAAATTGAATGAGCCCCCTTTGAAGTTTCTACGACGACCCCTTCCATATGAAGTGCCTCTGGGAAAAAAATAATAAATGAATAATAAAACATTGGAGCCGTATGGCCTTTACTATAGGCAACGCTACAGCTTTGCCCCTGACCAGGGTTGCCACCAGACGAAAAAATTTCGTACCGTCCAAACTCTCAAAAACGTAACTTTTTCGTAACTTTTGATAGGAAAGTCTTTTTTCAAGGCAGGGTGCCTTAATTTTCCTATCAAGAGCGGTACTTAAAGGGGGGAGGGGACATTTGTTGCCTGTATAATCTGAAAAATATATTTTTACGTAATCTCATTGAAAATCTTCCCTCCAACTTTTAAAAGATGCCTAAAAAGTATACAATAATAACAATTCATGCTTCTTTACCTTCAGGAAATTCCTATTTATTCAACTGTAAGTGCTGCTTTCAGTTTACTTGCACAACAGAAAGACAACCCCCCGCCCCCGATGCGTTTAGATAACCCTAGGCTACTATTTTGCTTATTTTATTGTCGTTGTTTTAAATTGCCATTATTGGTGTTTTAAACCAAAAGTTGATGAGTAATACGTACAAGATAAAAGGCAAATCAATAAACACAGGACAATTTAGAGTTTTTCAGAAAAGAAGATAACCAACTAGATTTTTTTTGTTAAATTTCAATAACAATAATCTTAATAAATCCAGCTTCTTGAAAAGACCCAAAAATCATTTTAATCACTCCCTTCCCGTCTAATATTTTAGATTGGCTCGGTCTCAGTCTCACCTTCTCAAGATTCAAATTTGCATCGCTCCAACATGAAGATTTGAGCAATTCCGAGTGACAGAGTTTTTGTTTTGTTTTTATTTTACCGAACAAAAATATTTCAATCGTTGTCTTTAGTTCTTATACGAAACAGCAGTTGTTTTACATAAAATGCCTTTTTCTGTTTGTAATTTGAATCGTAACTCCTAACCAAAAGAAAGCAAGAAATAAAAAAAGAGTTCACATAATTCAACCCCAGGAATGTTGTTATCCTAAAGCTGTTTTGATGGGTCTCTCAAGTCCAGGCATGTACAAAGAATTTTTAGGAGAGGAGGTCAAAGAATAAAAAAAAATGAACTTATTTTCAAAATGAACTAAAAGGTAAAGAATTGTTTTTTTCTCAAGAATATATGAACATAATTGAACATGACGGGCACAAAAAGCATTGGGTTTTACATAACATAAACACAAAATTTATCCAGTTTTTAAATGCATAAACGGAAAAAGTCGATGAGTTGAAGAAAACAAATAAAAAAGATCAAATTATGCAAAAACGATTCGATTTTTTGCACCAAATTTTCACTTATATTTATACATTCTTGAAAAAAAACGATTTTAATATTTTAATTTTCCAATCTTAAAAAAAATATAATGTCTCACCCAAGATTACAGCTTAAGTTAACACAGCCTCCGAAAGTGTTCTTACCGTAGTGCTGTACTGATAAAAGTGGCAAGTAACTGAACATTCAGAAGTGTTTGAAAAATAGTTCACAAATTAAAAAAAAACATTGTGCGACAAAGAAATAAATGGCAGACGGAACAAAAAGATCAGTGAGGTAATAAAAACGAACTGGAAATGATTTTATTAAAAAAAATTAGGGGGGATAATAAAAAACCAAGAATTTAATAAGGAAATGCTGAGAAATTCAAAGACATTTACATTTTTAGGGGCAACTAGCCCCCCCCCATGCCCATCATTGCCCCAAACACATCCAATCAAAATTTTGAGATAGCCATTTTGTTCAGCGTAGTTGATTTCCAGGTATAAAATATATTTTTGAGGAGGACACTCCCCCAGAACCCTCAGGGCAAGGGTTTTAAGTTATGCCCTGGGGGCATATAAGGTTTTTATAGAAGGTGTTGTCGTAGAAACTTCAAAACAGGCTCAATCGATTGAAAATTCAAAGGGCTAGTGCCCTTTTTAATAGTCGAAAGTGATCGGAGGGCAACTAGCCCCCCCCCCACGCCCATCATTTCCCCAAACACATCCAATCAAAATTTCGAGATAGCCATTTTGTTCAGCGTAGTTGATTTCCAGATAGAAAATATGTTTTTGAGGAGGACACTCCCCCACAACCCTCAGGGCAAGGGTTTTAAGTTATGCCCTGGGGCATATAAGGTTTTTATAGAAGGCGTTGTCGTAGAAACTTCAAAAAAGGCTCATTCGATTAGAAATTCAAAGGGCTTTTTAATAGTCGAAAGTTATTGGAGGGTAACTAGCCCCCCCCCCCACGCCCATCATTCCCCCAAACACATCCAATCAAAATTTTGAGATAGCCATTTTGTTCAGCGTAGTTGATTTCCAGATAGAAAATATGTTTTTGAGGAGGACACTCCCCCACAACCCTTAGGGCAAGGGTTTTAAGTCATGCCCTGGGGGCATATAAGGTTTTTTTTAGAAGGCGTTGTCGTAGAAACTTCAAAAAAGGCTCATTCGATTGGAAATTAAAAGGGCTGGTGCCCTTTTTAATAGTCGAAAGTGATTGGAGGGCAACTAGCCCCCCCCACGCCCATCATTCCCCCAAACACATCCATTCAAAATTTTGAGATAGCCATTTTGTTCAGCGTAGTTGATTTTCGGATAGAAAATATGTTTTTGAGGAGGACACTCCCCGACAACCCTCAAGGCAAGGGTTTTAAGTTATACCCTGGGGGCATATAAGGTTTTTATAGAAGGCGGTGTCGTAGAAACTTGGAAAAAGGCTCATTCGATTGGAAATTCAAAGGGCTAGTGCCCTTTTTAATAGTCGAAAGTGATTTGAGGGCAACTAACCCCCCTCTCACGCCCACCTTTTCCCCAAACACATCAAATAAAAATTTTAAGACAGCCATTTTATTAAACGTAGTTTTAAGTTCTGGAAATTAGGTCTTTGAGGATGACAACTCCCCCACAGCCCTCAGGGCAATGGTTGTAATTTATGCCATGGGGGCATATAAGGTTTTGTATAGACAACATTGTCGTATAAACTTCAGAGAGGGCTCATTTGGTTGGAAATTGAAAGTTCTAGTTCACTTTTTAAGCGTCAAAAGATATTGGAGGGTAGCTAGCTTCCTCCCCCCCTAAACCTTGTTTTCCAAAATGCAACCAATCAAAATTTTGAGATAGCTATTTTGTTAAAAATAGTTCAAAGATCATAAAACAAAAATTCCGGTGTTGACACAACCCACCAGGGCCCGGGGGCAGGCGTTGTAAGTTATGCCCTGGGGGCATATATGGATCTTATGAAAGGGATGCTCGTATTAACTTCAAAGAGGGATCATTTGATTGGAAATTGAAAGTTCTAGTTCACTTTTTAAGAGTCAAAAGAGATTGGAGGGCACCTAGCCCCCCCCCCCCTCCACGCCCTTTTTTCCTCAAACCCATCCGATAAGAACTTTGAGATAGCTTTTTTTTAAAATAGTTCAAAGACCATATAACGAAAACTCAGGGGTCAACACAGCCCCCCAGGGCCCGAGGGCAGGTGTTGTAAGTTATATCCTTGGGGAATATATGGTTCTTATTGAAGGGATGCTCGTAAGGGGGCATATATAGTTCCTATAGAAGGGATACTCGTATAAACTTCAGAGATGGCTTATTTGATTGGAAATTGAAAGTTCTAGTTAAGTTTTTTCGAGTCAAAAGATATTGGAGGGCAACTAGCCCCCACGCCCCTTTTCCCCAAATGCATCCAATAAAAATTTTGAGATAGGCATTAAGTTAAAGATTTCTCAAAAGTCAGATATCAAAAACTCAGGTGTCGTCACAACCCCCCAGGGCCCGGGGGCAGGCGTTGTAAGTTATGCCCTGGGGCATATATTGTTCGTATGAAAGGGATGCTCGTATAAACTTCAGAGATGGCTCATTTGATTGGATATTGAAAATTCGAGCTCACTTTTTAATAGTCAAAAGAGATCCAAGGGCAGCTGTCCCCCAACCCATCTGATGAAAATTTTGAGATAGTAGAAGTTGTCAGTAAACAATATACTTTAAAATTTTGAGTTTTGTCATTGTTATTGGGAAGGAAAAATGCGCCCACTTTGCGCCGAATTTTTTTATATGCGCGACATCGGCGCAATGCGCCAATTTGAAAAATTCAATGCGCAATCAACTCAAAAAAACGCCTAAATGGTGCAAATGCCTACCACCTGGCAACTATGGACATCTTGTTAAAAATTGTTCAAAGGTCGGGTAAGAAAAACTCCGGTGACAATAGAACCCCCCAGGGCACAGGGGAAGGCGTTCCAAGTTATGCCCTAAGGACATATGTGGTTCTTATGAAAGGGATGCTCGTATAAACTTCATAGAGGGCTCATTTGATTGGAAATTGAAAGTTCTAGTTCTTTTTTAAGAGTCAAGAGAGTTAAACCAGCGCCCCCACGCTCTTTTTTCCCCAAACCCGTCCCCTACAAATTTTGAGATAGCCAGTGTTTTGGAAATTGTTCAAAAATTATATAACAAACCCCCCCCCCCCCCACAGCCCGTGGGATAGGCGTTGTAAGTGTTTTCCTGTGGGCGTATATGGTTCTTATGAAAGGGGTGCTCGTATAAACTTCAGAGGGGTCTCATTTGATTGGAAATTGAAATTTCTAGGTCAATTTTTAAGAGTCAAAAGATATCCGAGGGCAACTAGCCCCCCCCCACACCTCTTTTTCCCCAAGCCCATCCGATAAAATTTTATAATAGCCATTTCATTAAAAATAGTTCTAAGGTCAGATAAGAAAAATTCCTGTATCGACGGAACCCGCCTTGGCCCGGAGGCAGGCGTTATGAGTAATGCTCTAGGGGCATATATAAGTAGATACCTATCTTATACTCCGAACGGGGCACCATATATGGGCATAGAGTCCCTAGGGAGAACACGTGGTTAATGGAGATCAATGACCTCTTTCTCCAAGGCTCTTTCTCCAGGTGTGTTTTTGTCACGCTCTCAGCGAATGTTATGATCCAGAAATAGTATTTTTTGTTGTTGTTTTTGGCCCAGTGCCCGCTAAGGAAGAATGAAATGCTACTCCGGTACGAACCACGTGGTTAATGGGGTCAATGACCTCTTTCTCCAGGTGTGTTTTTGGCACGCTCGAGGCGAATGTTATGATCCAGGAATAGGAAATAGATTGTTTCCGGGGAAGCTAATTAATGTCTGACAGATGACGTCAAGTTAATTAATGTCTTTGGAGTTCGACCAGAATTGTTTCCGAGGCAAAGTTTAGATCACACATGACAGATGATGTCACGATTGATTGATTGACATGAAAGGGGAATTAATTTGTTGTTTCTAAAGAGAATTGATTCACGAAAGGGGAATTAATTTGTTATTTCTAAAGAGAACTGTCTCCGAGCGAATGTTTAGATCTTGGCGATGAATTGTTTTAGCGCGGGAATCAGGTTTCCAAATAATTTGAAATGCGTCAGCGCAGAGATGTCAAACAAAAGGAACACGCTGAAATTACGTTTAGGGATTATTTGGGCGAAGTCGTTTTAGCCATTTTATGGAATTATTTCGGCGAAACAGTTAGAGACATTTTAAAAGATGATTTAAAAGATGATTTTAGAAGAGAATTTAAGGGTGAAACTCTGTGGTCGTTATAATACACAAGTTGTATTTTAACAGTGTCGTGAGGTCCCCTACCCCATCCCCAAAGGGTTCCGATCCCCCTACCCCAACCCCAAAGGGTTGCGATCCCCCTACCCCAACCCCAAAGGGTTCCAATCCCCCTACCCCAACCCCGAAGGAAGCCCCCGGTACTCAAAGGTCCCCCAAGCTCCCAAAGGGCCCCCAGACCCCCAAAGGCCCTCCCCAGGCCCCCAAATGCCCTCCCCGGGCCCCCAAAGGCCCACCGGGCTCCCAAAAGACCACCGGGCTCCCAAAGGGCCCCCCGGACCCCCAGAGGCCCTCACCCGGTCCCCAAAGGTCCCCTGGGCTCCCAAAGGACCACCCGGCCCTCAAGGGCCCCCGCATCCCCAAACGCCCTCCCCGGGCCCCCCCAAGAGTCCCCTCTCCATTTTTTTTAATACTTTTCAAAGACCATTTCAGAGCAAGTTACTTTCTTAATGTCCCTCCTAAACCCATTTTCTAACTTGAAGTACTTATCTTTTTCACTCACAACTATACTTTACAGCTTTTTGGATACCTCAACACCAAGAAATACTTTTCAAAGACCATTTCAGAGCAAGTTACTTTCTTAATGCTAAACCCATTTTCCAACTTGAAGTACTTATCTTTTTCACCCACAACTATACTTTACAGCTTTTTGGATACCTCAACATCAAGAAATACTTTTCAAAGACCATTTCAGAGCAAGTTACTTTCTTAATGTCACTCCTAAATCCATTTTCCAACTTGAAGCACTTATCTTTTCACTCACAACTATACTTTACACCTTTTTGGATACCTCAACACCAAGAAATACTTTTCAAAGACCATTTCAGAGCAAGTTACTTTCTTAATGTCCATCCTAAACCCATTTTCCAACTTGAAGTACTTATATTTTTCACCCGAAACTATACTTTACAACTTTTTGGATACCTCAACACCAAGAAATACTTTTCAAAGATCATTTCAGAGCAAGTTACTTTCTTAATGTCCCTCCTAAACCCATTTTCCAACTTGGAGTACTTATCTTTTTCATCACAACTATACCTTACAGCTTTTTGGATACCTCAACACCAAGAAATACTTTTCAAGGACCATTTCAGAGCAAGTTACTTTCTTAATGTCCCTCCTAAACCCATTTTCCAACTTGAAGTACTTATCTTTTTCACCCACAACTATACTCTACAGCTTTTTGGATACCTCAACATCAAGAAATACTTTTCAAGGACCTTTTCAGAGCAAGTTACTTTCTTAATGTCCCTCCTAAACCCATTTTCTAACTTGAAGTACTTATCTTTTTCACTCACAACTATACTTTACAGCTTTTTGGTTACCTCAACACCAAAAATACTTTTCAAAGACCATTTCAGAGCAAGTTACTTTCTTAATGTCCCTCCTAAACCCATTTTCCAACTTGAAGTACTTATCTTTTTCACCCGAAACTATACTTTACAGCTTTTTGGATACCTCAACACCAAGAAATACTTTTCAAGGACCATTTCAGAGCAAGTTACTTTCTTAATGTCCCTCCTAAACCCATTTTCTAACTTGAAGTACTTATCTTTTCACCCACAACTATACTTTACAGCTTTTTGGATACCTCAACACCAAGAAATACTCTTCAAGGACCATTTCAGAGCAAGTTACTTTCTTAATGTCCCTCCTAAACCCATTTTGCAACTTGAAGTACTTATCTTTTTCACCCACAACTATACTTTACAGCTTTTTGGTTACCTCAACACCAAGAAATACTTTTCAAAGACCATTTCAGAGCAAGTTACTTTCTTAATGTCCCTCCTAAACCCATTTTGCAACTTGAAGTACTTATCTTTTTCACCCGAAACTATACTTTACAGCTTTTTGGTTACCTCAACACCAAGAAATACTTTTCAAAGACCACTTCAGAGCAAGTTACTTTCTTAATGTCCCTTCTAAACCCATTTTCCAACTTGAAGTACTTATCTTTTTCACCCGAAACTATACTTTACACCTTTTTGGTTACCTCAACACCAAGAAATACTTTTCAAAGACCATTTCAGAGCAAGTTACTTTCTTAATGTCCCTCCTAAACCCATTTTGCAACTTGAAGTACTTATCTTTTTCACCCGAAACTATACTTTACAACTTTTTGGTTACCTCAACACCAAGAAATACGTTTCAAAGACCATTTGAGAGCAAGTTACTTTCTTAATGTCACTCCTAAACCCATTTTCCAACTTGAAGTACTTATCTTTTTTCACCCGAAACTACACTTTACAGCTTTTTGGATACCTCAACGCCAAGAAATACTTTTCAAAGACCATTTCAGAGCAAGTTACTTTCTTAATGTCCCTCCTAAACCCATTTTCCAACTTGAAGTACTTATCTTTTTCACCCTCAACTATACTTTACAGCTTTTTGAATACCTCAACACCAAGTAATACTTTTCAAAGACCATTTCAGAGCAAGTTACTTTCTTAATGTCTCTCCTAAACCCATTTTCCAACTTGAAGTACTTATATTTTTCACCACAACTAGACCATACAGCTTTTTGGATACCTCAACACCAAGAAATACTTTTTAAGGACCATTTAAGAGCAAGTTACTTTCTTAATGTCCCTCCTAAACCCATTTTCTAACTTGAAGTACTTATCTTTTCACCCACAACTATACTTTACAGCTTTTTGGTTACCTCAACATCAAGAAATACTTTTCAAAGACCATTTCAGAGCAAGTTACTTTCTTAATGTCCCTCCTAAACCCATTTTGCAACTTGAAGTACTTATCTTTTTCACCCACAACTATACTTTACAGCTTTTTGGTTACCTCAACACCAAGAAATACTTTTCAAAGACCATTTCAGAGCAAGTTACTTTCTTAATGTCCCTCCTAAACCCATTTTGCAACTTGAAGTACTTATCTTTTTCACCCACAACTATACTTTACAGCTTTTTGGTTACCTCAACACCAAGAAGTACTTTTCAAAGACCATTTCAGAGCAAGTTACTTTCTTAATGTCCCTCCTAAACCCATTTTCCAACTTGAAGTACTTATCTTTTTCACCCGAAACTATACTTTACACCTTTTTGGTTACCTCAACACCAAGAAATACTTTTCAAAGACCATTTCAGAGCAAGTTACTTTCTTAATGTCCCTCCTAAACCCATTTTGCAACTTGAAGTACTTATCTTTTTCATCCGAAACTATACTTTACAACTTTTTGGCTACCTCAACACCAAGAAATACTTTTCAAAGACCATTTCAGAGCAAGTTACTTTCTTAATGTCCCTCCTAAACCCATTTTCCAACTTGAAGTACTTATCTTTTTTCACCCGAAACTATACTTTACAGCTTTTTGGATACCTCAACGCCAAGAAATACTTTTCAAAGACCATTTCAGAGCAAGTTACTTTCTTAATGTCCCTCCTAAACCCATTTTCCAGCTTGAAGTACTTATCTTTTTCACCCTCAACTATACTTTACAACTTTTTGGTTACCTCAACACCAAGAAATACTTTTCAAAGACCATTTCAGAGCAAGTTACTTTCTTAATGTCTCTCCTAAACCCATTTTCCAACTTGAAGTACTTATCTTTTTCATCACAACTAGACCATACAGCTTTTTGGATACCTCAACACCAAGAAATACTTTTCAAAGACCATTTCAGAGCAAGTTACTTTCTCAATGGCCCTCCTAAACCCATTTTCCGACTTGAAGTACTTATTTTTTCATCCGCAACTGTACTTTACAGCATTTTGGTTACCTCAACACTAAGAAATACTTTTCAGACCATTTCAGAGCAAGTTACTTTCTTAATGTCCATCCTAAACCCATTTTGCAACTTGAAGTACTTATCTTTTTCACCCACTTTCTCAATGAAAAAGAAATTAGTTTTTAATCAATTCTATTTTTCCAAATAATATAAAAATTTTCCACTACGGTTCAGATTTTTCTCAAAGGGATGAAAAAATTTAAAATAATGTTCCAAATTTTCTCAACGAAGTGAAGAAAAGTTTATGATCTCTTCTGAATTTTACCAAAGAACACGCTCCAATTCTAATTTCTCCAGAGAAAACAAAAATCTTCCACTTCAGTTCTTTATTTCACAAAGACATAAAGAAATTTAAAGTTCAATTCTAATTTTTCGATGGAAGATGGAAAAAGTAATACCATACTTGTGAATATTTTCACGGAAAATAAAAAGTTCTAGTTCAATTTTAAATTTTCTCAATGAAGTGAAGAAAAATTCAAGTTCTCGACTGAATTTTACCAAAGAACACAATACAATTCTAATTTTTCCAGAGAAAATAAAAATCTTCCACTTAAGTTCTTTATTTCACAATGACATTAAGAAATTTAAAGTTCAATTCTAAATTTTTCGGTGGAAGATAGAAAAGTAATACCATACTTGTGAATATTTTCCCGGAAGATAAAAAGTTCTAGTTCAATTTAAAATTTCCTCAACGAAGTGAAGAAAAGTTCAAGTTCTCTTCTGAACTTTACCAAAGAACACATTTCAATTCTAATTTCTCCAGAGAAAATAAAAATCTTCCACTTAAGTTCTTTATTTCACAATGACATAAAGAAATTTAAAGTTCATTTCTAAATTTTTCGGTGGAAGATAGAAAAAGTAATACCATACTTGTGAATATTTTCATGGAAGATGAAAAGTTCTACTTCAATTTAAAATTTTCTCAACGAAGTGAAGAAAAGTTCAAGTTCTCTTCTGAACTTTACCAAAGAACACAACTCAATTCTAATTTCTCCAGAGAAAATAAAAATCTTCCACTTCAGTTCTTTATTTCACAAAGACATAAAGAAATTTAAAGTTCAATTCTAATTTTTGGTGGAAGATAGAAAAAGTAATACCATACTTGTGAATGTTTTCCCGGAAGATAAAAAGTTCTAGTTCAATTTACAATTTCCTCAACGAAGTGAAGAAAAGTTCAAGTTCTCTTCTGAATTTTACTAAAGAACACAATTCAATTCTAATTTCTCCAGAGAAAACAAAAATCTACCACTTAAGTTCTTTATTTCACAAAGACATAAAGAAATTTAAAGTTCAATTCTAAATTTTTCGGTGGAAGATAGAAAAAGTAATACCATACTTGTGAATATTTTCCCGGAAGATAAAAAGTTCTAGTTCAATTTAAAATTTCCTCACCGAAGTGAAGAAAAGTTCAAGTTCTCATCTGAATTTTACTAAAGAACACATTTCAATTCTAATTTCACCAGAGAAAATAAAAATCTTCCACTTCAGCTCTTTATTTCACAAGGACATAAAGAAATTTAAAGTTCAATTCTAAATTTTTCCGTGGAAGATAGAAAAAGTAATACCATGCTTGTGAATATTTTCACGGAAGATAAAAAGTTCTTGTTCAATTAAAATTTTCTCAACATAGTGAAGAAAAGTTCAAGTTCTCTTCTGAACTTTACCAAAGAACACACTTCAATTCTAATTTCTCCAGAGAAAATAAAAATATTCCACTTCAGTTTTAAGTTCCCCAAAGAAATAAAGAAATTTAAAGTTCTATTCTAAATTTTTAGATGAAAGATAGAAAAAGTAATACTATGATTGTGATTATTTTCCATGAAGATCAAAAGTTTCACTTTATTTATAATTTTCTTAAATTCAGTTCTGATTTTTCTCAAAGAGATGAAAAATTTTAAGTTCTGTTCCAAATTTTTCATAGAAGATAGAAAAAGTTATACATTGATTGAGATGAAAAATTTAAAGTTCTATTCTAATTTTAAATTAAATTTTATCTCCTTTGTCTTATGGATTTACCCCTCAAATTTTTAAATTAGAAAATGAGTGACTCGTTCTATTATTAAAGACAATCGTTCAAACTCGTTCATCTAACCTCCAAAACAATAGGTTAGGTTAGGCATAAATAAATATTAATAAATAAATATAAACATTTCTACATGTTTAAGTTAGGTTAGGTTAGATTAACTTATCATGAGCGCTCATGATAAGTTAACCTAACCTTTTCCGGCAAGTATGGTTAGAATAGGCTAGATTAAGTTAGGTTAGGTTAGCCTACGTACGCTTCACTTAGGTTAGGTGAGAGACAGGCAAAAAGTTAGGTGTATGATTAGGTTAGGTTAGATTAAGTTAGGTTAAGTTAGGTTAGGCTAGGTTAGCCTACGTACGCGCGCGTACGTAGACTAACCTAGCCTAACCTAACTTAACCTAACCTAACTTAATCTAACCTAATCATACACCTAACTTTTTGCCTGTCTCTCACCTAACCTATGTGAAGCGTACGTAGGCTAACCTAATCTAACCTAACTTAATCTAGCCTATTCTAACCATACTTGGCGGAAAAGGTTAGGTTAACTTATCATGAGCGCTCATGATAAGTTAATCTAACCTAACCTAACTCAAACATGTAGAAATGTTTCTATTTATTTATTAATATTTATTTATGCCTAACCTAACCTATTGTTTTGGAGGTTAGATGAACGAGTTTGAACGATTGTCTTTAATAATAGAACGAGTCACTCATTTTCTAATTTAAAAATTTGAGGGGTAAATCCATAAGACAAAGGAGCTAAAATTTAATTTAAAATTAGAATAGAACTTTAAATTTTTCATCTCTTTGAGAAAAAACCAGAAGTGAAGTGGAACCTTTTTATTTTCTTGGAAAAATTAGAAGAGAACTTTGAATTTTTTATGTCTTTGAGAAATAAAGAACTGAAGTGGAAGCTTTTTCATTTTCATTGGTAAAATTCAGAATTGAGCGAACTTTTTTCACTTCTTTAAGAAAATTCAGAAGAGAACTTGAACATTTTGCACTTCTTCGAGAAAACTCAGAATTAAAGTGATGCACCTTATCTTCATGTCGAATATTCAAAATCAATGTATAACTTTTTCTATCTTCTATGAAAAATTTGGAACAGAAATTTAAATTTTTCATCTCTTTGCAAAAAATCGGAACTGAATTTAAGAAAATTAGAATTAAAGTGAGACTTTTTATCTTCACTGGAAAATAATCACAATCATAGTATAACTTTTCCTATCTTCTACAGAAAAATTTAGAACTGAACTATAAATTTTTATGTCTTTGAGAAATTATGAACTGAAGTGGAAGGTTTTTTCATTTTCATTGGTAAAATTCAGAATTGAGCTAACTTTTTTCTCTTCTTTAAGAAAATTCAGAAGAGAACTTGAACATTTTGCACTTCTTCGAGAAACTCTGAATTAAAGTGGAGTTCCTTATCTTCATGTTGAATATTCACAATCAATGTATAACTTTTTCTATCTTCTATGAAAAATTTGGAACAGAACTTAAAATTTTTCATCTCTTTGAGAAAAATCAGAACCAAATTTAAGAAAAATTATAAATAAAGTGAAACTTTTGATCTTCATGGAAAATAATCACAATCATAGTATTACTTTTTCTATCTTTCATCTAATAATTTAGAATAGAACTTTAAATTTCTTTATTTCTTTGGGGAACTTAAAACTGAAGTGGAATATTTTTATTTTCTCTGGAGAAATTAGAATTGAAGTGTGTTCTTTGGTAAAGTTCAGAAGAGAACTTGAACTTTTCTTCACTATGTTGAGAAAATTTTAATTGAACAGAACTTTTTATCTTCCGTGAAAATATTCACAAGTATGGTATTACTTTTTCTATCTTCCACGGAAAAATTTAGAATTGAACTTTAAATTTCTGTTATGTCCTTGTGAAATAAAGAGCTGAAGTGGAAGATTTTTATTTTCTCTGGTGAAATTAGAATTGAAATGTGTTCTTTAGTAAAATTCAGATGAGAACTTGAACTTTTCTTCACTTCGTTGAGGAAATTTTAAATTGAACTAGAACTTTTTATCTTCCGGGAAAATATTCACAAGTATGGTATTACTTTTTCTATGTTCCACCGAAAAATTTAGAATTGAACTTTAAATTTCTTTATGTCTTTGTGAAATAAAGAACTTAAGTGGTAGATTTTTGTTTTCTCTGGAGAAATTAGAATTGAATTGTGTTCTTTAGTAAAATTCAGAAGAGAACTTGAACTTTTCTTCACTTCGTTGAGGAAATTGTAAATTGAACTAGAACTTTTTATCTTCCGGGAAAATATTCACAAGTATGGTATTACTTTTTCTATCTTCCACCAAAAATTAGAATTGAACTTTAAATTTCTTTATGTCTTTGTGAAATAAAGAACTGAAGTGGAAGATTTTTATTTTCTCTGGAGAAATTAGAATTGAATTGTGTTCTTTGGTAAAGTTCAGAAGAGAACTTGAACTTTTCTTTACTTCGTTGAGAAAATTTTAAATTGAAGTAGAACTTTTCATCTTCCATGAAAATATTCACAAGTATGGTATTACTTTTTCTATCTTCCACCGAAAAATTTAGAAATGAACTTTAAATTTCTTTATGTCATTGTGAAATAAAGAACTTAAGTGGAAGATTTTTATTTTCTCTGGAGAAATTAGAATTGAAATGTGTTCTTTGGTAAAGTTCAGAAGAGAACTTGAACTTTTCTTCACTTCGTTGAGGAAATTTTAAATTGAACTAGAACTTTTTATCTTCCATGAAAATATTCACAAGTATGGTATTACTTTTTCTATCTTCCACCGAAAAATTTAGAAATGAACTTTAAATTTCTTTATGTCATTGTGAAATAAAGAACTTAAGTGGAAGATTTTTATTTTCTCTGGAGAAATTAGAATTGAATTGTGTTCTTTGGTAAAGTTCAGAAGAGAACTTGAACTTTTCTTCACTTCGTTGAGGAAATTGTAAATTGAACTAGAACTTTTTATCTTCCGGGAAAATATTCACAAGTATGGTATTACTTTTCTATCTTCCACCGAAAAATTTAGAATTGAACTTTAAATTTCTTAATGTCATTGTGAAATAAAGAACTTAAGTGGAAGATTTTTATTTTCTCTGGAAAAATTAGAATTGTATTGTGTTCTTTGGTAAAATTCAGTAGAGAACTTGAATTTTTCTTCACTTCATTGAGAAAATTTAAAATTGAACTAGAACTTTTTATTTTCCGTGAAAATATTCACAAGTATGGTATTACTTTTTCCATCTTCCATCGAAAAATTAGAATTGAACTTTAAATTTCTTTATGTCTTTGTGAAATAAAGAACTTAAGTGGAAGATTTTTGTTTTCTCTGGAGAATTTAGAATTGAAGTGCGTTCTTTGGTAAAATTCAGAAGAGAACTTGAACTTTTCTTCACTTCAATGAGAAAATTTTAAATTGAACAAGAACTTTTCATCTTCCATGAAAATATTCACAAGTATGGTATTACTTTTTCTATCTTCCACCGAAAAATTAGAATTGAACTTTAAATTTCTTTATGTCTTTGTGAAATAAAGAACTGAAGTGGAAGATTTTTGTTTTCTCTGGAGAAATTAGAATTGGAGCGTGTTCTTTGGTAAAATTCAGAAGAGATCATAAACTTTTCTTCACTTCGTTGAGAAAATTTGGAACATTATTTTAAATTTTTTCATCCCTTTGAGAAAAATCTGAACCGTAGTGGAAAATTTTTATATTATTTGGAAAAATAGAATTGATTAAAAACTAATTTCTTTTTCATTGAGAAAGTGGGTGAAAAAGATAAGTACTTCAAGTTGCAAAATGGGTTTAGGATGGACATTAAGAAAGTAACTTGCTCTGAAATGGTCTGAAAAGTATTTCTTAGTGTTGAGGTAACCAAAATGCTGTAAAGTACAGTTGCGGATGAAAAAAATAAGTACTTCAAGTCGGAAAATGGGTTTAGGAGGGCCATTAAGAAAGTAACTTGCTCTGAAATGGTCTTTGAAAAGTATTTCTTGGTGTTGAGGTATCCAAAAAGCTGTATGGTCTAGTTGTGATGAAAAAGATAAGTACTTCAAGTTGGAAAATGGGTTTAGGAGAGACATTAAGAAAGTAACTTGCTCTGAAATGGTCTTTGGAAAGTATTTCTTGGTGTTGAGATATTCAAAAAGCTGTAAAGTATAGTTGAGGGTGAAAAAGATAAGTACTTCAAGCTGGAAAATGGGTTTAGGAGGGACATTAAGAAAGTAACTTGCTCTGAAATGGTCTTTGAAAAGTATTTCTAGGCGTTGAGGTATCCAAAAAGCTGTAAAGTATAGTTTCGGGTGAAAAAAGATAAGTACTTCAAGTTGGAAAATGGGTTTAGGAGGGACATTAAGAAAGTAACTTGCTCTGAAATGGTCTTTGAAAAGTATTTCTTGGTGTTGAGGTAACCAAAAAGTTGTAAAGTATAGTTTCGGGTGAAAAAGATAAGTACTTCAAGTTGCAAAATGGGTTTAGGAGGGACATTAAGAAAGTAACTTGCTCTGAAATGGTCTTTGAAAAGTATTTCTTGGTGTTGAGGTAACCAAAAAGGTGTAAAGTATAGTTTCGGGTGAAAAAGATAAGTACTTCAAGTTGGAAAATGGGTTTAGGAGGGACATTAAGAAAGTAACTTGCTCTGAAATGGTCTTTGAAAAGTACTTCTTGGTGTTGAGGTAACCAAAAGCTGTAAAGTATAGTTGTGGGTGAAAAAGATAAGTACTTCAAGTTTGAAAATGGGTTTAGGAGGGACATTAAGAAAGTAACTTGCTCTGAAATGGTCTTTGAAAAGTATTTCTTGGTGTTGAGGTAACCAAAAAGCTGTAAAGTATAGTTGTGGGTGAAAAAGATAAGTACTTCAAGTTGCAAAATGGGTTTAGGAGGGACATTAAGAAAGTAACTTGCTCTGAAATGGTCTTTGAAAAGTATTTCTTGGTGTTGAGGTAACCAAAAAGCTGTAAAGTATAGTTGTGGGTGAAAAGATAAGTACTTCAAGTTAGAAAATGGGTTTAGGAGGGACATTAAGAAAGTAACTTGCTCTTAAATGGTCCTTGAAAAGTATTTCTTGGTGTTGAGGTATCCAAAAAGCTGTATGGTCTAGTTGTGGTGAAAAAGATAAGTACTTCAAGTTGGAAAATGGGTTTAGGAGAGACATTAAGAAAGTAACTTGCTCTGAAATGGTCTTTGAAAAGTATTTCTTGGTGTTGAGGTATTCAAAAAGCTGTAAAGTATAGTTGAGGGTGAAAAAGATAAGTACTTCAAGTTGGAAAATGGGTTTAGGAGGGACATTAAGAAAGTAACTTGCTCTGAAATGGTCTTTGAAAAGTATTTCTTGGCGTTGAGGTATCCAAAAAGCTGTAAAGTATAGTTTCGGGTGAAAAAAGATAAGTACTTCAAGTTGGAAAATGGGTTTAGGAGTGACATTAAGAAAGTAACTTGCTCTGAAATGGTCTTTGAAAAGTATTTCTTGGTGTTGAGGTAACCAAAAAGTTGTAAAGTATAGTTTCGGGTGAAAAAGATAAGTACTTCAAGTTGCAAAATGGGTTTAGGAGGGACATTAAGAAAGTAACTTGCTCTGAAATGGTCTTTGAAAAGTATTTCTTGGTGTTGAGGTAACCAAAAAGGTGTAAAGTATAGTTTCGGGTGAAAAAGATAAGTACTTCAAGTTGGAAAATGGGTTTAGAAGGGACATTAAGAAAGTAACTTGCTCTGAAGTGGTCTTTGAAAAGTATTTCTTGGTGTTGAGGTAACCAAAAAGCTGTAAAGTATAGTTTCGGGTGAAAAAGATAAGTACTTCAAGTTGCAAAATGGGTTTAGGAGGGACATTAAGAAAGTAACTTGCTCTGAAATGGTCTTTGAAAAGTATTTCTTGGTGTTGAGGTAACCAAAAAGCTGTAAAGTATAGTTGTGGGTGAAAAAGATAAGTACTTCAAGTTGCAAAATGGGTTTAGGAGGGACATTAAGAAAGTAACTTGCTCTGAAATGGTCCTTGAAAAGTATTTCTTGGTGTTGAGGTATCCAAAAAGCTGTAAAGTATAGTTGTGGGTGAAAAGATAAGTACTTCAAGTTAGAAAATGGGTTTAGGAGGGACATTAAGAAAGTAACTTGCTCTGAAATGGTCCTTGAAAAGTATTTCTTGGTGTTGAGGTATCCAAAAAGCTGTAAAGTATAGTTTCAGGTGAAAAAGATAAGTACTTCAAGTTGGAAAATGGGTTTAGGAGGGACATTAAGAAAGTAACTTGCTCTGAAATGGTCTTTGAAAAGTATTTTTGGTGTTGAGGTAACCAAAAAGCTGTAAAGTATAGTTGTGAGTGAAAAAGATAAGTACTTCAAGTTAGAAAATGGGTTTAGGAGGGACATTAAGAAAGTAACTTGCTCTGAAAAGGTCCTTGAAAAGTATTTCTTGATGTTGAGGTATCCAAAAAGCTGTAGAGTATAGTTGTGGGTGAAAAAGATAAGTACTTCAAGTTGGAAAATGGGTTTAGGAGGGACATTAAGAAAGTAACTTGCTCTGAAATGGTCCTTGAAAAGTATTTCTTGGTGTTGAGGTATCCAAAAAGCTGTAAGGTATAGTTGTGATGAAAAAGATAAGTACTCCAAGTTGGAAAATGGGTTTAGGAGGGACATTAAGAAAGTAACTTGCTCTGAAATGATCTTTGAAAAGTATTTCTTGGTGTTGAGGTATCCAAAAAGTTGTAAAGTATAGTTTCGGGTGAAAAATATAAGTACTTCAAGTTGGAAAATGGGTTTAGGATGGACATTAAGAAAGTAACTTGCTCTGAAATGGTCTTTGAAAAGTATTTCTTGGTGTTGAGGTATCCAAAAAGGTGTAAAGTATAGTTGTGAGTGAAAAAGATAAGTGCTTCAAGTTGGAAAATGGATTTAGGAGTGACATTAAGAAAGTAACTTGCTCTGAAATGGTCTTTGAAAAGTATTTCTTGATGTTGAGGTATCCAAAAAGCTGTAAAGTATAGTTGTGGGTGAAAAAGATAAGTACTTCAAGTTGGAAAATGGGTTTAGCATTAAGAAAGTAACTTGCTCTGAAATGGTCTTTGAAAAGTATTTCTTGGTGTTGAGGTATCCAAAAAGCTGTAAAGTATAGTTGTGAGTGAAAAAGATAAGTACTTCAAGTTGCAAAATGGGTTTAGGAGGGACATTAAGAAAGTAACTTGCTCTTAAATGGTCCTTGAAAAGTATTTCTTGGTGTTGAGGTATCCAAAAAGCTGTATGGTCTAGTTGTGGTGAAAAAGATAAGTACTTCAAGTTGGAAAATGGGTTTAGGAGAGACATTAAGAAAGTAACTTGCTCTGAAATGGTCTTTGAAAAGTATTTCTTGGTGTTGAGGTATTCAAAAAGCTGTAAAGTATAGTTGAGGGTGAAAAAGATAAGTACTTCAAGTTGGAAAATGGGTTTAGGAGGGACATTAAGAAAGTAACTTGCTCTGAAATGGTCTTTGAAAGGTATTTCTTGGCGTTGAGGTATCCAAAAAACTGTAAAGTATAGTTTCGGGTGAAAAAAGATAAGTACTTCAAGTTGGGAAATGGGTTTAGGAGTGACATTAAGAAACAAACTTGCTCTGAAATGGTCTTTGAAAAGTATTTCTAGGTGTTGAGGTAACCAAAAAGTTGTAAAGTATAGTTTCGGGTGAAAAAGATAAGTACTTCAAGTTGCAAAATGGGTTTAGGAGGGACATTAAGAAAGTAACTTGCTCTGAAATGGTCTTTGAAAAGTATTTCTTGGTGTTGAGGTAACCAAAAAGGTGTAAAGTATAGTTTCGGGTGAAAAAGATAAGTACTTCAAGTTGGAAAATGGGTTTAGAAGGGACATTAAGAAAGTAACTTACTCTGAAATGGTCTTTGAAAAGTATTTCTTGGTGTTGAGGTAACCAAAAAGCTGTAAAGTATAGTTTCGGGTGAAAAAGATAAGTACTTCAAGTTGCAAAATGGGTTTAGGAGGGACATTAAGAAAGTAACTTGCTCTGAAATGGTCTTTGAAAAGTATTTCTTGGTGTTGAGGTAACCAAAAAGCTGTAAAGTATAGTTGTGGGTGAAAAAGATAAGTACTTCAAGTAGCAAAATGGGTTTAGGAGGGACATTAAGAAAGTAACTTGCTCTGAAATGGTCCTTGAAAAGTATTTCTTGGTGTTGAGGTATCCAAAAAGCTGTAAAGTATAGTTGTGGGTGAAAAGATAAGTACTTCAAGTTAGAAAATGGGTTTAGGAGGGACATTAAGAAAGTAACTTGCTCTGAAATGGTCCTTGAAAAGTATTTCTTGGTGTTGAGGTATCCAAAAAGCTGTAAAGTATAGTTTCGGGTGAAAAGATAAGTACTTCAAGTTGGAAAATGGGTTTAGGAGGGACATTAAGAAAGTAACTTGCTCTGAAATGGTCTTTGAAAAGTATTTCTTGGTGTTGAGGTAACCAAAAAGCTGTAAAGTATAGTTGTGAGTGAAAAAGACAAGTACTTCAAGTTAGAAAATGGGTTTAGGAGGGACATTAAGAAAGTAACTTGCTCTGAAAAGGTCCTTGAAAAGTATTTCTTGATGTTGAGGTATCCAAAAAGCTGTAGAGTATAGTTGTGGGTGAAAAAGATAAGTACTTCAAGTTGGAAAATGGGTTTAGGAGGGACATTAAGAAAGTAACTTGCTCTGAAATGGTCCTTGAAAAGTATTTCTTGGTGTTGAGGTTCCAAAAAGCTGTAAGGTATAGTTGTGATGAAAAAGATAAGTACTCCAAGTTGGAAAATGGGTTTAGGAGGGACATTAAGAAAGTAACTTGCTCTGAAATGATCTTTGAAAAGTATTTCTTGGTGTTGAGGTATCCAAAAAGTTGTAAAGTATAGTTTCGGGTGAAAAAGATAAGTACTTCAAGTTGGAAAATGGGTTTAGGATGGACATTAAGAAAGTAACTTGCTCTGAAATGGTCTTTGAAAAGTATTTCTTGGTGTTGAGGTATCCAAAAAGGTGTAAAGTATAGTTGTGAGTGAAAAAGATAAGTGCTTCAAGTTGGAAAATGGATTTAGGAGTGACATTAAGAAAGTAACTTGCTCTGAAATGGTCTTTGAAAAGTATTTCTTGATGTTGAGGTATCCAAAAAGCTGTAAAGTATAGTTGTGGGTGAAAAAGATAAGTACTTCAAGTTGGAAAATGGGTTTAGGATGGACATTAAGAAAGTAACTTGCTCTGAAATGGTCTTTGAAAAGTATTTCTTGGTGATGAGGTATCCAAAAAGCTGAAAAAGTATAGTTGTGAGTGAAAAAGATAAGTACTTCAAGTTAGAAAATGGGTTTAGGAGGGACATTAAGAAAGTAACTTGCTCTGAAATGGTCTTTGAAAAGTATTAAAAAAAATGGAGAGGGGACTCTTGGGGGGCCCGGGGAGGGCGTTTGGGGATCCGGGGGCCCTTGAGGGCCGGGTGGTCCTTTGGGAGCCCAGGGGACCTTTGGGGACCGGGTGAGGGCCTTTGGGGGTTCGGGGGGCCCTTTGGGAGCCCGGTGGTCTTTTGGGAGCCCGGTGGGCCTTTGGGGGCCCGGGGAGGGCCTTTGGGGGTCTGGGGAGGGCCTTTGGGGGTCTGGGGGCCCTTTGGGAGCTTGGGGGACCTTTGAGTACCGGGGGCTTCCTTCGGGGTTGGGGTAGGGGGATTGGAACCCTTTGGGGTTGGGGTAGGGGGATCGGAACCCTTTGGGGTTGGGGTAGGGGACCTCACGACACTGTTAAAATACAACTTGTGTATTATAACGACCACAGAGTTTCACCCTTAAATTCTCTTCTAAAATCATCTTTTAAATCATCTTTTAAAATGTCTCTAACTGTTTCGCCGAAATAATTCCATAAAATGGCTAAAACGACTTCGCCCAAATAATCCCTAAACGTAATTTCAGCGTGTTCCTTTTGTTTGACATCTCTGCGCTGACGCATTTCAAATTATTTGGAAACCTGACTCCCGCGCTAAAACAATTCATCGCTAAGATCTAAACATTCGCTCGGAGACAGTTCTCTTTAGAAATAACAAATTAATTCCCCTTTCGTGAATCAATTCTCTTTAGAAACAACAAATTAATTCCCCTTTCATGTCAATCAATCAATCGTGACATCATCTGTCATGTGTGATCTAAAATTTGCCTCGGAAACAATTCTGGTCGAACTCCAAAGACATTAATTAACTTGACGTCATCTGTCAGACATTAATTAGCTTCCCCGGAAACAATCTATTTCCTATTTCTGGATCATAACATTCGCCTCGAGCGTGCCAAAAACACACCTGGAGAAAGAGGCCCATTAACCACGTGGTTCGTACCGGAGTAGCATTTCATTCTTCCCTAGCGGGCACTGGGCCAAAAACAACAACAAAAAATACTATTTCTGGATCATAACATTCGCTGAGAGCGTGCCAAAAACACACCTGGAGAAAGAGACCTTGGAGAAAGAGGTCATTGATCTCCATTAACCACGTGTTCTCCCTAGGGACTCTATGCCCATATATGGTGCCCCGTTCGGAGTATAAGATAGGTATCTACTTATATAGTTCTTATGGAAGGGATGCTCGTATAAACTTCTGAGAGGGCTCATTTGATTTGAAATTGAAAGTTCTTGTTCACTTTTTAAGAGTCAAAATAGATCGGAGGGCAACTACCCCCCCCCCTCCTCTACGCCCTAAATGCATCAGATAAAAATTTTGAGATAGACATTTTGTTAAAATAGTTCAAAGTTCTAATAACAAAAAACTCCGGTGTCGACACAAACCCCAAGGCCCGGGGGTAGGCGTCGCAAGTTTTGCCCTGGGGGCATATATGGTTGTTATGGAAGGGATGCTCGTATAAAATTCCTAGAGGGCTCATTTGATTGGAAATTGAAAGTTGTAATTCACTTTTTAAGATTCAAAAGTGGTTGGAGTGCAGCTAGCCTCCCCCCACACTCCATTTATTTTTTCCCAGAGGCACTTCGTATAGAAGGGGTCGTCGTATAAACTTCAAAGGGGGCTCATTCGATTGGAAATCAAGAGCTCTAGTGCCCTTTTTAAGAATCAGAAGTGATCAGAGGGCAACTGGCCACTCCAGTTTGAGGTAGCCATTTTGTTAAAAATAGTTCAAAGATCATATAACAAAAACTCCTTTACGTATGGCCATTTCGTTAAAAATAGTTCAAAGGTAAGATAAGAAAAACTCCTGTGTCGACACCCCCCCCCCCCCAGGGACGGGACAGGCGTTGTAAGTATTGCTCTGGGGGCATATATGGTTCTTATGGATGGTATGCTCGTATAAACTTCAGAGAGGGTTCATTTGAATGGAAATTAAAAGTTGTAGTTCATTTTTTCAGAGTGAAAAAAGATCGGAGGGCAACTAGTCCCTCCCGCCCTCCACGCCTTTGGGTGTATCGGATGGACAAACCCATCCGATAAAAATTTCAGGTGACCATTTTGTTAAAAATAGTTCAACTATCAGATATTAAAACTCCAGGGTCAACATACCCCCCCCCCCCCCCCCAGGGCCTAGGGACACGCGTTGTAAGTTATACTCTGGGGATATATATGGTTCTTATAGAAGGGATACTCGTATAAACTTCAGATAGGGCTCATTCTAGTTCACTTTTAAAGAATCAAAAGAGAACGAAGCTTAATCTAGTCCCCCCACGCCCTTTTCCCCAAACCCATCCGATAAAAATTTTGAGATAGCAATTTTGTTAAAAATAGTTCAAACATCAGATAATAAAAAGTCCGAGGTTGACGCAAACCCATTTTTTCACTTTGATATTGTTACTTTGATGAATATTTGATTTTTTTTTTAAAGTTTGATTCTGAGATAATGAATTTTTAAAAACTTAAAATTTTTTGCAATCAAAAACGAACAAAATTAATTAAAAAACTTTCCGAAAAATAAGTTTTTCAAAGAAAAGTAAAGGCCATTTTAAACTTAAGCTCAGCAGATACAAATACCTTTTAAATTTCAAACTCAAAACGACCAGAAATTACTATTAAAGAATAAATGAAACCCAAAACGAACAGAAATTAAATAAACAATCATAGCAAAAACATACACAAGTAATAATATAAATGAATAAATAGATCTTAAAGCGAGTAATCCTTAGATTGAATATGAAAATCAAGCTTAAAACAAAAAGAAATATTTTCATATTGAAGTATAAATGAAACTTAAAACGAACAGAAATTAAATAAACAATCAATGCAAACAAACATACAATAGATATTAGTAGAAAGGCCTTATTGACTCCCACGGGACACCACTGCTGCCACCTACAACTTTTTTACATAATTTATGCATGTTTTTATGGTTTTCGTCAGTGAGAATGAAAAAACAGGATTTTTCTCACTTGAAAAAACATGATTTTTCTCACTTTTATGGATGTTTCTTGGACGGTTATGAGTGTTGGTCAATTTATTTGATGTTTTTCATGGATGTCAACATCAATTTATGTCTGATTTATGGTTTTTGTCAGTGAGAATGTAAAAACATGATTTTTCTCACTTTGATGGATGTTTTCTGGATTATTGAGTCTAACGGGGAACAGGGTCAATGACACTTCTTTCAAGATCTTGTTTTGTTGTTGTTGTTTGGCCAAGTGCACGCTAGGGGCAATGTATTGATCTAGGACTCGAGGGGGAAGTGAATTTCCGAGAACTTGATTTACATAATCGTTAGGGGAATTATTGATTTACGAAAAGGGGAATAAAGAAACAAGTATGGCTTCTTTGATCTTAGGTCTGAGGGATAAACGTTCTTTAGGTCAGAGAGAAAAATTAATATTCTATTTTTAAATAGGGCTTCATTGATCTTTAGTGTCAGGAATTAGAAATGACATAACTTGTTATCTTGGAATTATGCGGGAGTCTAAAGAGATAGAAATTCTATTTTTAAATACGGCTTCACTGATCTTTAAGTTGGAGAGATAAATTGATATTCTAACGAAACCTTAATAGTGTAGTTAGGAACATTTATGAGATGAAGAGATTAACGCGGGAAAGGGTTTCTTAGTAATTTGAAATGTGACAGCGCAGGGATGCCAAAAACAAAAGGAACACGCTGAGATTACGTTTAGGGATTATTTGGGTGAAACTTTTTTAGACATTTTAGGGAATTATTTCGGCGAAACAGTTAGAGACATTTTAAAAGATGATTTTAGAAGATGTTTTAGAAGAGGATTTGAGTGTGGTCGTTATAATACACAAGTTCCATTTGAACAGTGTCGTGAGGTCCCCTACCCCAACCCCAAAGGGCTCCGATCCCCTACCCCAACCCCAAAGGGCTCCGATCCCCCTACCCCAATCCCGAAGGAAGCCCCCGGTCCCAAGGGTCCCCCGGGCCCCCCAAAGGGACCCTGGCGCCCCAAAGGCCCCTGAGCCACCATTTTTTAATATTTTTTTAAGGCCATATTATATCTTTTCAGAACAAGTTCCTTTCTTAATGTCATTCCTTAACCCATTTTTACAAGTTGAAGTACCAATCCTTTCACCACAACTTTACTATAAGGCTTTTCGAATACCTCAACATCAAGCAATACCTTTCAAAAGACATTTCAGAGCAACTTCTTTTCTTAATGTTCCCTTCTAAACCCATTTTCCAACTTGAAGTACCTGTCCTTTTCACCCACAACTTTACTTTACAGCTTTTTAGATACCTCAACACCAAGAAATACCTTTCAAAAGGCATTTCAGAGCAAGTTCCTTTCTTAATGTCATTCCTAAACCCATTTTTACAAGTTGAAGTACCCATCTTTTTCACCCACAACTATACTTCACAGCTTTTTGGATACCTCAACATCAAGCAATACCTTTCAAAAGGCATTTCAGAGCAACTTCTTTTCTTAATGTCCCATCTAAACCCATTTTCCAACTTGAAGCATCCATCCTTTTCACCCACAATTATACTTTACAGCTTTTTTGGATACCTCAACACCATGAAATACCTTTCAAAAGACATTTCAGAGCAAGTTCCTTTGTTAATGTCCCTTCTAAACCCATTTTACAAGTTGAAACATCCATCCTTTTCACCCACAACTATACTTTACAGCTTTTTGGATACCTCAACACCAAGAAATACCTTTCAAAAGCCATTTCAGAGCAAGTTCCTTTCTTAATGTCCCTTCTAAACCCATTTTCCAACTTCAAGCACCCATCCTTTTCACCCACAACTTTACTTTACAGCTTTTTGGATACCTCAACACCAAGAAATACTTTTCAAAAGGCATTTCAGAGCAAGTTCCTTTCTTAATGTCACTCCTAAGCCCATTTTACAAGTTGAAGTACCCATCTTTTTCACCCACAACTATACTTTACAGCTTTTTGGATACCTCAACACCAAGAAATACTTTTCAAAAGACATTTCAGAGCAAGTTATTTTCTTAATGTCCATCCTAAACCCACTTTACAAGTTGAAGTTCCCATCCTTCTCACCCACAACTTTACTTTACGGCTTTTTTGGACACCTCAACATCAAGCAATACCTTTCAAAGGACATTTCAGAGCAAGTTACTTTCTTAATGTTCCCTTCTAAACCCATTTTCCAACTTGAAGTACCTGTCCTTTTCACCCACAACTTTACTTTACAGCTTTTTAGATACCTCAACACCAAGAAAAACTTTTCAAAAGGCATTTCAGAGCAAGTTCCTTTCTTAATGTCATTCCTTAACCCATTTTCCAACTTGAAGTACCTGTCCTTTTCACCCACAACTTTACTTTACAGCTTTTTTGGATAACTCAACACCAAGAAATACCTTTCAAAAGACATTTCAGAGCAAGTTCCTTTCTTAATGTCCCTTCTAAACCCACTTTACAAGTTGAAGCATCCATCCTTTTCACCCACAACTTTACTTTACAGCTTTTTTGGATACCTCAACACCAAGAAATACCTTTCAAAAGGCATTTCAGAGCAAGTTCCTTTCTTAATGTCCTTTCTAAACCCATTTTCCAACTTGAAGTATCCATCCTTTTCACCCACAACTTTACTTTACAGCTTTTCGAATACCTCAACACCAAGAAATACCTTTCAAAAGGCATTTCAGAGCAAGTTCCTTTCTTAAAGTCATTCCTTAACCCATTTTCCAACTTGAAGTACCCATCTTTTTCACCCACAACTTTACTTTACAGCTTTTTGGATACCTCAACATCAAGCAATACTTTTCAAAAGACATTTCAGAACAAGTTCCTTTCTTAATGTCCCTTCTAAACCCATTTTACAAGTTGAAGTACCCATCCTTTTCACCCGCAACTTTACTTTAAGGCTTTTCGAATACCCCAACATCAAGCAATAGTTTTCAAAAGACATTTCAGAGCTACTTCTTTTCTTTATGTCCATTCTAAACCCATTTTGCAAGTTGAAGTATCCATCCTTTTCACCCACAACTATACTTTACAGCTTTTTGGATACCTCGACACCAAGCAATACTTTTCAAAAGGCATTTCAGAGCAAGTTCCTTTCTTAATGTCCCTTCTAAACCTTTTTTACAAGTTGAAGTACCCATCTTTTTCACACACAACTATACTTTACAGCTTTTTGGATACCTCAACACCAAGAAATACCTTTCAAAAGGCATTTCAGAGCAAGTTCCTTTCTTAATGTCCCTTCTAAACCCATTTTACAACTTGAAGTACCCATCCTTTTCACCCACAACTTTACTTTACAGCTTTTTGGATACCTCAACACCAAGAAATACCTTTCAAAAGGCAATTCAGAGCAAGTTCCTTTCTTAATGTCACTTCTAAACCCATTTTCCAACTTGAAGCATCCATCCTTTTCACCCACAACTTTACTTTACAGCTTTTTGGATACCTCAACACCAAAAAATACTTTTCAAAAGGCATTTCAGAGCAAGTTCCTTTCTTAATGTCACTTCTAAACCCATTTTCCAACTTGAAGTTCCCATCCTTCTCACCCACAACTTTACTTTACAGCTTTTTGGATACCTCAACATCAAGCAATACTTTTCAAAAGGCATTTCAGAGCAAGTTACTTTCTTAATTTTACTTCTAAACCCACTTTACGAGTTGAAGCATCCATCCTTTTCACCCACAACTTTACTTTACAGCTTTTTGGATACCTCAACACCAAGAAATACTTTTCAAAAGACATTTCAGAGCAAGTTCCTTTCTTAATGTCCCTTCTAAACCCATTTTACAAGTTGAAGCATCCATCCTTTTCACCCACAACTTTACTTTACAGCTTTTCGAATACCCCAACATCAAGCAATAGTTTTCAAAAGACATTTCAGAGCAACTTCTTTTCTTTATGTCCATTCTAAACCCATTTTCCAACTTGAAGTACCCATCCTTTTCACCCACAACTTTACTTTACAGCTTTTTGGATACCTCAACATCAAGAAATACTTTTCAAAAGACATTTCAGAGCAAGTTCCTTTCTTAATGTCCCTTCTAAACCCATTTTACAAGTTGAAGCATCCATCCTTTTCACCCACAACTATACTTTACAGCTTTTTGGATATCTCAACATCAAGAAATACTTTTCAAAGGACATTTAAGAGCAAGTTCCTTTCTTAATGTCCCTTCTAAACCCATTTTCCAAGTTGAAGTACCCATCCTTTTCACCCACAACTTTACTTTACAGCTTTTTGGATACCTCAACACCAAGAAATACTTTTCAAAAGATATTTCAGAGCAAGTTCCTTTCTTAACTTCCATTCTTAAACCATTTTCCAACTTGAAGTACCCATCCTTTTTCACCCACAACTTTACTTTACAGCTTTTTCGATACCTCAACACCAAGAAATACTTTTCAAAAGACATTTCAGAGCAACTTCTTTTCTTTATATCCCTTCTAAACCCATTTTCCAACTTGAAGTACCCATCCTTTTCACCCTAAACTTTACTTTACAGCTTTTTGGATACCTCAACATCAAGCAATACTTTTCAAAAGGTATTTCAGAGCAAGTTCTTTTCTTAATGTCCCTATTTTACAAGTTGAAGCATCCATCCTTTTCACCTACAACTTTACTTTACAGCTTTTTTGGATACCTCAACACCAAGAAATACCTTTCAAAAGACATTTCAGAGCAAGTTCCTTTCTTAATGTCCCTTTTAAACTCATTTTACTAGTTGAAGCATCCATCCTTTTCACCAACAACTTTACTTTACAGGTTTTTTGGATACCTCAACACCAAGAAATACCTTTCAAAAGACATTTCAGAGCAAGTTACTTTCTTAATGTCCCTTCTCAACCCATTTTCCAACTTGAAGTATCCATCCTTTTCACCCACAACTTTACTTTACAGCTTTTCGAATACCTCAACACCAAGAAATACTTTTCAAAAGACATTTCAGAGCAAGTTATTTTCTTAAAGTCCATCCTAAACCCATTTTACAAGTTGAAGTTCCCATCCTTCTCACCCACAACCTTACTTTATGACTTTTTGCACACCTCAGCACCAAGCAATACTTTTCAAAAGACATTTCAGAGCAAGTTACTTTCTTAATGTCCCTTCTAAACCCATTTTCCAACTTGAAGTACCCATCCTTTCACCACAACTTTACTATAAGGCTTTTCGAATACCTCAACACCAAGAAATACTTTTCAAAAGACATTTCAGAGCAAGTTCCTTTTTTAATATCCCTTCTAAACCCATTTTCCAAGTTGAAGTACCCATCCTTCTCACCCACAACTTCACTATACTGCTTTTTTGAATGCTCCAACACCAAGCAATACTTTTCAAAGGCATTTCAGAACAAGTTCTTTTCTTAATGTCATTCCTAAGCCCATTTTCCGACTTGAAGTACCCATCCTTTTCACCCAGAACTTTACTTTACAGCTTTTTGAATGCTCCAACACCAAGCAATACTTTTCAAAGGCATTCCAGAACAAGTTATTTTCATAATGTCCTTCCTAAGCCCATTTTACAAGTTGAAGTACCCATCTTTTTCACCCACAACTATACTTTACAGCTTTTTGGATACCTCAACACCAAGAAATACTTTTCAAAAGACATTTCAGAGCAAGTTATTTTCTTAATGTCCATCCTAAACCCATTTTACAGGTTGAAGTTTCCATCCTTCTCACCCACAACTTTACTTTATGACTTTTTGCACACCTCAACACCAAACAATACTTTTCAAAAGGCATTTCAGAGCAAGTTACTTTCTTAATGTTCCCTTCTAAACCCACTTTACAAGTTGAAGCATCCATCCTTTTCACCCACAACTTTACTTTACAGCTTTTTGGATACCTCAACACCAAGCAATACTTTTTAAAAGACATTTCAGAGCAAGTTCCTTTCTTAATGTCACTTCTAAACCCATTTTCCAACTTGAAGTACCCATCCTTTTCACCCACAACTTTACTTTACAGCTTTTTGGATACCTCAACACCAAGAAATACTTTTCAAAAGACATTTCAGAGCAAGTTCCTTTCTTAATGTCCCTTCTAAACCCATTTTACAAGTTGAAGCATCCATCCTTTTTCACCCACAACTTTACTTTAAGGCTTTTCGAATACCCCAACATCAAGCAATACTTTTCAAAAGACATTTCAGAGCAAGTTCCTTTCTTAATGTCACTCCTAAACCCATTTTCCAAGTTGAAGTACCCATCCTTTTCACCCAGAACTTTACTTTACAGCTTTTTGGATACCTCAACATCAAGAAATACTTTTCAAAAGGCATTTCAGAGCAAGTTCCTTTCTTAATGTCCATTCTAAAACCATTTTACAAGTTGAATTTTCTATCTTCTATGAAAAATTGAGCCTGCTAGTAGTATCTTTATCTCTAAAAATTCTTTTTCTTACATCTCTGACCTTTTTAATAGATATTCTGAACGTTTGACGTTCTAGCATACCCTAAAATTAATGAACACTTAACAAAATTTTAGGGTTTCTAGGTTATTTTCTAGGTTATTTTCTAGGTACATTTCTAGGGTTTGCAGCTTAGGTTAGGTTACATTAGGTTAAGTGGCGTGCCACCTAACCTAATGTAACCTAACCTAAGCTGCTAACCCTAGAAATGTTAGGTAACCTAACCTAACCTGGGGATGGGGGCCCCGACCGTGTCCGGCTTTCGGCCCTGTGACCCCGGGTGTGTGGGATCCCGCCTGTGGCCGGCCTTTGGCCTGTGGCCCCTGGGGTGGGGGATCCTGTTCCGTGGCCGGGCCCGGGGTCCCCCTAATGACGGTCACTGTATATGTGACCGAAATATCTGGTATTTTTGTGAATTTATCACTGTTATAAAAAACACTGTCTATTAAAAGGATTTTATCCCTATTTGAACTTTTATTTATCGTCATGGAAAGGCAGTGTGGTCTCCGAAATTATTTAAAAATAGTTTTTGAATTTTTTAACATGGTATTTTTTTTAACTTTTTTACGTATCTTAAAATGACATGAAATATGCTTACGGCTCTACCAATCGTACTCTGTGCTTGTTCATAGACACGACGCGGCTTTCCCACTGGTACTCTATGGCAGGTTATCGACACTACCTAGTTTATTGCGTGCATTAAATCAGTATTTTTTACGCAGTGGAAGGATAAACACACAATTCATATCTGTAAAAAGTGAAGATGAATTATTCGACGAAAGTATGTGCACATGAAAAAATCATCGTCGTGTTGAATGCTGACAAGGAGAAATACCTGAACTATGAAACGAGTGCAAGTGGTAACACTATTGGAAATGTATGCATGCGTTGTCATGACAGCGAGAAGTTAGATTTCTTTGGAATACCCAAGAATTTCAATCGTGTAAACGGTGGATATGCGAGAGTAACATTACCAGAGAAATCAGTGCTCAAAGAGAATGCAAACTTAAAAATAATTGTCGATGATCGGGGACAACTCCTTGCTACTGTTTCTGGTAACACATTACCTGTTGATACAACCTATCATCATCTTTCCGGTATTAGCATTTTACAGAGAACAAGAAGAAGACAAGCATACTCCTGCAATAATGTCATTAATCATATCTTGTCATTATGCCAAAACTGCTATCTATGTAAAAATAATGTGACAATAGACAGTGAAATCGCAGGCAGAATAAAAAGGACATTAGCAGACAATATCATCAATGAATATAAAGATGAATTGACGGAAAGTGAAGCGCAAGTGTACTAATAATGTATTTAACGTATTTTTATATTAATATTCTACATGTCCTTATTTCATTAAAAATATCTTATGCATCATTTTGTTAAGAGTTCATTATTTTTAGGGTATGCTAGAACGTCAAACGTTCAGAATATCTATTAAAAAGGTCAGAGATGTAAGAAAAAGAATTTTTAGAGATAAAGATACTACTAGCAGGCTCAATTTTTCATAGAAGATAGAAAATTCAACTTGTAAAATGGTTTTAGAATGGACATTAAGAAAGGAACTTGCTCTGAAATGCCTTTTGAAAGGTATTTCTTGGTGTTGAGGTATCCAAGAAGCTGTAAATTAAAGTTCTGGGTGGAGAGGATGGGTACTTCAACTTGGAAAATGGGTTTGGGAGTGACATTAAGAAAGGAACTTGCTCTGAAATGTCTTTTGAAAAGTATTGCTTGATGTTGGGGTATTCGAAAAGCCTTAAAGTAAAGTTGTGGGTGAAAAAGGATGGATGCTTTCAGTTGGAAAATGTGTTTAGAAGTAACATTAAGAAAGAAACTTGCTCTGAAATGCCTTTTGAAAGGTATTGCTTGGTGTTGAGGTATCCAAAAAGCTGTAAAGTGAAGTTGTGGGTGAAAAGGATGGATGCTTCAACTTGTAAAGTGGGTTTAGAAGGGACATTAAGAGAGGAACTTGCTCTGAAATGTCTTTTGAAAAGTATTTCTTGATGTTGAGGTATCCAAAAAGCTGTAAAGTAAAGTTGTGGGTGAAAAGGATGGGTACTTCAACTTGCAAAATGAGTTTAGGAGGGACGTAAAGAAAGGAACTTGCTCTGAAATGTCTTTTGAAAAGTATTTCTTGGTGTTGAGGTATCCAGAAAGCTGTAAAGTAAAGTTGTGGTTGAAAAGGATGGATGCTTCAACTTGTAAAGTGGGTTTAGAAGGGACATTAAGAGAGGAACTTGCTCTGAAATGTCTTTTGAAAAGTATTTCTTGATGTTGAGGTATCCAAAAAGCTGTAAAGTAAAGTTGTGGGTGAAAAGGATGGGTACTTCAAGTTGGAAAATGGGTTTAGGAGTGACACTAAGAAAGGAACTTGCTCTGAAATGTCTTTTGAAAAGTATTGCTTGGTGTTGAGGTGTGCAAAAAGTCATAAAGTAAAGTTGTGGGTGAGAAGGATGGGAGCTTCAAGTTGGAAAATGGGTTTAGAAGTGACATTAAGAAAGGAACTTGCTCTGAAATGCCTTTTGAAGAGTATTTCTTGGTGTTGAGGTATCCAAAAAAGCTGTAAAGTAAAGTTGTGGGTGAAAAGGATGGATGCTTCAACTTGTAAAGTGGGTTTAGAAGGGAACATTAAGAAAGTAACTTGCTCTGAAATGCCTTTTGAAAAGTATTGCTTGGTGTTGAGGTGTGCAAAAAGTCATAAAGTAAAGTTGTGGGTGAGAAGGATGGGAACTTCAAGTTGGAAAATGGGTTTAGAAGTGACATTAAGAAAGGAACTTGCTCTGAAATGCCTTTTGAAGAGTATTTCTTGGTGTTGAGGTATCCAAAAAAGCTGTAAAGTAAAGTTGTGGGTGAAAAGGATGGATGCTTCAAGTTGGAAAATGGGTTTAGAAGTAACATTAAGAAAGGAACTTGCTCTGAAATGTCTTTTGAAAGGTATTTCTTGGTGTTGAGGTATCCAAAAAAGCTGTAAAGTAAAGTTGTGGATGAAAAGGATGGGTACTTCAAGTTGTAAAATAGGTTTAGAAGGGCTATTAAGAAAGGAACTTGCTCTGAAATGCCTTTTGAAAGGTATTTCTTGGTGTTGAGGTATCCAAAAAGCTGTGAAGCATAGTTGTGGGTGAAAAAGATGGGTACTTCAACTTGTAAAAAAGGTTTAGAAGGGACATTAAGAAAGGAACTTGCTCTTAAATGCCTTTTGAAAAGTATTGCTTGGTGTTGAGGTATCCAAAAAGCTGTAAAGTATAGTTGTGGGTGAAAAGGATGGATACTTCAACTTGTAAAATGGGTTTAGAATGGACATAAAGAAAAGAAGTTGCTCTGAAATGTCTTTTGAAAACTATTGCTTGATGTTGGGGTATTCGAAAAGCCTTAAAGTAAAGTTGTGGGTGAAAAGGATGGGTACTTCAACTTGTAAAATGGGTTTAGACGGGACATTAAGAAAGGAACTTGTTCTGAAATGTCTTTTGAAAAGTATTGCTTGATGTTGAGGTATCCAAAAAGCTGTAAAGTAAAGTTGTGGGTGAAAAAGATGGGTACTTCAAGTTGGAAAATGGGTTAAGGAATGACATTAAGAAAGGAACTTGCTCTGAAATGCCTTTTGAAAGGTATTTCTTGGTGTTGAGGTATTCGAAAAGCTGTAAAGTAAAGTTGTGGGTGAAAAGGATGGATACTTCAAGTTGGAAAATGGGTTTAGAAGGGACATTAAGAAAGGAACTTGCTCTGAAATGCCTTTTGAAAGGTATTTCTTGGTGTTGAGGTATCCAAAAAAGCTGTAAAGTAAAGTTGTGGGTGAAAACGATGGATGCTTCAACTTGTAAAGTGGGTTTAGAAGCGACATTAAGAAAGGAACTTGCTCTGAAATGTCTTTTGAAAGGTATTTCTTGGTGTTGAGGTATCCAAAAAGCTGTAAAGTAAAGTTGTGGGTGAAAAAGATGGGTACTTCAAGTTGGAAAATGGGTTAAGGAATGACATTAAGAAAGGAACTTGCTCTGAAATGCCTTTTGAAAGGTATTTCTTGGTGTTGAGGTATCTAAAAAGCTGTAAAGTAAAGTTGTGGGTGAAAAGGACAGGTACTTCAAGTTGGAAAACGGGTTTAGAAGGGAACATTAAGAAAGTAACTTTCTCTGAAATGTCTTTTGAAAGGTATTGCTTGATGTTGAGGTGTCCAAAAAAGCTGTAAAGTAAAGTTGTGGGTGAGAAGGATGGGAACTTCAACTTGTAAAGTGGGTTTGGGATGGACATTAAGAAAATGACTTGCTCTGAAATGTCTTTTGAAAAGTATTTCTTGGTGTTGAGGTATCCAAAAAGCTGTAAAGTGTAGTTGTGGGTGAAAAAGATGGGTACTTCAACTCGTAAAATGGGCTTAGGAGTGACATTAAGAAAGGAACTTGCTCTGAAATGCCTTTTGAAAAGTATTTCTTGGTGTTGAGGTATCCAAAAAGCTGTAAAGTATAGTTGTGGGTGAAAAAGATGGGTACTTCAACTTGTAAAATGGGCTTAGGAGTGACATTAAGAAAGGAACTTGCTCTGAAATGCCTTTTGAAAAGTATTTCTTGGTGTTGAGGTATCCAAAAAGCTGTAAAGTAAAGTTGTGGGTGAAAAGGATGGGTGCTTCATGTTGGAAAATGGGTTTAGAAGGGTCATTAACAAAGGAACTTGCTCTGAAATGTCTTTTGAAAGGTATTTCTTGGTGTTGAGGTATCCAAAAAAGCTGTAAAGTATAATTGTGGGTGAAAAGGATGAATGCTTCAAGTTGGAAAATGGGTTTAGAAGGGACATTAAGAAAAGAAGTTGCTCTGAAATGCCTTTTGAAAGGTATTGCTTGATGTTGAGGTATCCAAAAAGCTGTAAAGTATAGTTGTGGGTGAAAAAGATGGGTACTTCAACTTGTAAAAATGGGTTAAGGAATGACATTAAGAAAGGAACTTGCTCTGAAATGCCTTTTGAAAGGTATTTCTTGGTGTTGAGGTATCTAAAAAGCTGTAAAGTAAAGTTGTGGGTGAAAAGGACAGGTACTTCAAGTTGGAAAATGGGTTTAGAAGGGAACATTAAGAAAAGAAGTTGCTCTGAAATGTCTTTTGAAAGGTATTGCTTGATGTTGAGGTATTCGAAAAGCCTTATAGTAAAGTTGTGGTGAAAGGATTGGTACTTCAACTTGTAAAAATGGGTTAAGGAATGACATTAAGAAAGGAACTTGTTCTGAAAAGATATAATATAGCCTTAAAAAAATATTAAAAAATGGTGGCTCAGGGGCCTTTGGGGTGCCGGGGGCCCTTTGGGGGGCCCGGGGGACCCTTGGGACCGGCGGCTTCCTTCGGGGTTGGGGTAGGGGGATCGGAGCACTTTGGGGTTGGGGTAGGGGACCTCGCGACACTGTTCAAATGGAATTTGTGTATTATAACGACCACACTCAAATCCTCTTCTAAAACATCTTCTAAAATAATCTTTTAAAATGTCTCTAACGGTTTCGACGAAATAATTCCCTAAAATGTCTAAAACAGTTTCACCCAAATAATCCCTAAACGTAATCTCAGCGTGTTCCTTTTGTTTTTGGCATCCCTGCGCTGTCACATTTCAAATTACTAAGAAACCCTTTCCCGCGTTAATCTCTTCATCTCATAAATGTTCCTAGCTACACTATTAAGGTTTCGTTAGAATATCAATTTATCTCTCCGACTTAAAGATCAGTGAAGCCGTATTTAAAAATAGAATTTCTATCTCTTTAGACTCCCGCATAATTCCAAGATAACAAGTGATGTCATTTCTAATTCCTGACACTAAAGATCAATGAAGCCCTATTTAAAAATAGAATATTAATTTTTCTCTCTGACCTAAAGAACGTTTATCCCTCAGACCTAAGATCAAAGAAGCCATACTTGTTTCTTTATTCCCCTTTTCGTAAATCAATAATTCCCCTAACCATTATGTAAATCAAGTTCTCGGAAATTCACTTCCCCCTCGAGTCCTAGATCAATACATTGCCTCTAGCGTGCACTTGGCCAAACAACAACAACAAAACAAGATCTTGAAAGAAGCGTCATTGACCCTGTTCCCAGTTAGACTCAATAATCCAGAAAACATCCATCAAAGTGAGAAAAATCATGTTTTTTCATTCTCACTGACAAAAACCATAAAACAGACATAAATTGATGTTGACATCCATGAAAAACATCAAATAAATTGACCAACACTCATAACCGTCCAAGAAACATCCATAAAAGTGAGAAAAATCCTGTTTTTTCAAGTGAGAAAAATCCTGTTTTTTCATTCTCACTGACAAAAACCATAAAAACATGCATAAATTATGTAAAAAAGTTGTAGGTGGCAAGTAGGGTAAGAGGTTCCATTTCTGTACCCTGTATAGCAATCTCCATGTTATTCTAAGGGCTTATGCTCCTTCCATGCTATTCTATGTTCCTTCCATTGTTATTCTATGGGACCTCTACACGTGATTAAACACGTCATGAAACTACGTGCTATTTGCTTATGTCCTGTTGGTACCATTCCAAACGAGTGGGGATTCCCCGCCTGTTCCTAAACATTGCAAAAAAAGATAACAGTATGAACGGGGATTCCCCGCACAAATTTGTTTCAACTCCAAGTTTTTTTCAACCAGAGTGTTTTTTTTTGAGCTGATACCTGTTTTTTAGGCAGCCAATCAGAGAACTGCTTAACAATTCGTCATTGAAACCCCGAATAAAATGTTCATGCATTGGAATTTAATTAAATTCTTTAATTTATTTCCAGATAAAAAGCATTTACCAGTAAATTCAAATTTCAGGGGGACTTAGCCCCCCTCCCCTCCAACAATACAAAATTTTAAAATATAATGAGTATATTCGATAGAAAACGCTAAGTATGTTTTTTTCTATTATGTAAATAAAATCTCTCCTCCATAGCTATGTTTACATGTTTTAATTGTTTTGAAAAACAGTTCTTTTTCGTTCAAAAATGTCCATTTTCCAATCATGCGTTTAAAATGGGCTGTCATAAAACCATTTGTGTTTAGCCTGTTACCAAAGAGGGGGTGATTTCAAAACAACATTTGGCATGCGCCTTATCTGAATTAAGAAAACAAACGAAAAGACGGGCTTTGTCTAATTCTAGCCGGAAACTCAGAATTGATAGGGGAGCAAGATAAAAAAAAGGGGTAATTAGTGATTGGATAATTTTTTAACGTGAAATCTCTGAATAAAATATTTTTGGAGAAATTATTTAAAAGGTATAGTTTATTTATTCTAGAGATAATGACATTGGCCTCAACAGCAAATCATTTTAATACTTTTCCACAGGGGGATTTCCAGTAGGTATGTTAAGATTCAAGCTAATTCTTGTAGGCTACCTTTTAAAATAGCTTTACGGTGCACGAGGGTTCAGTTAAAGGGGGTACAGTTACACGGGGGTTTAGTTAAATGGGGTTGAGTTGCACGAGGGTTCAGTAGCACGAGGGTTCAGTAGCACGGGGATTCAGTTGTACGGGGTTTCGGTTATACAGGGGTTCAGTTACATGGGGGGTTCAGTTGCACGGGGGTTTTGTTAAATGGGGCTTGAGTTGCACGGGAGTTGAGTTGCACGAGGGTTCAGTTGAACGGGGGTTCAGATACATGCGGATTCAGTTACACGGGGTTTAGTTAAATGTGGTTGAGTTACATAGTCTCGTTGGAAAAAATTGGAGTTCATACTTAAACAGTTCTATTAAGAGCTATTTTTATGGAAATGGTTTTATGAGGGCTGGCGTATCTGATGAAATAATTTAGGTCGTATGATCAATTTAATTTATTTTTTAATTCAGTAGTTTTTTTTCAGTAAGGACACTCGATATCCTAAAAGTGTTTGATTCAAACTTTTACCTTGAGAATCGATGTTGTTGGGTCCCAGTCCACCAGCCAGAATGGTTGAAATCCACTAGCTCAGAAGTGGGGTCTTAGTCCACCAGCCTGAATGGTTGAAATTCACTAGCTGAGAATTGGGGTCTTAGTCTACCACCCTGAATGGTTGAAATTTACTAGCTCAGAATTGGGGTCTTAGTCCACCAGCCTGAATGGTGGAAATTCACTAGATCAGAATTGGGGTCTTAGTCAATGTTCAGATTGGAGCGTTGGGGTCCGACTATCTGGGCTTTATTTGTCAAGGCCTGAATGCTAAGCGATGGACATGAGCTCGATTGGGATCCCCATTGTGAAAATGGAAAACAAAACACAAAAATATATTGTCGGTATGTGTGTAGAGCATGGCATGGTTACTGCTAGGGTAACAGTCTAACCGTTGACGGTTTTAGGTATCCGTGAATAAGTTCTAAGGCGAGAGTGGAAGTTGGGACAAATTTTTGGAGGTGCCCACCTCACCTGCCCAGAGTCTCAGGCAAGTGACCCTAAATTTGAAAACCTGGAAATTGACTCAGATTTTCTAAACTGAGCTGAGACAATGAATAGATACTATCGGGAAAGTGATTGGAGACGCTGGGCATCCGTGAACAAGTGCTAAATTGAGAGAGGAATTTGGGACAATATTTGTGGGCGCCCACCCACCCAGAGTCTCCGGCAAGTGAGCCAAAAATTTAAAAAACACACAATTATTTTTTCTGTTCAATTATTTTCAGTGTAAGCCAATATAATTACCTCATTCTTTTATTCTAACTTAACTTGTAGGAATAGGACTTCTAGAATAAGGATTCATTCCCTCGACTAAATCAGTTTTTTCATGTAAAATGGTGAACAAAAGACTATTAATTCTTCGTATTCTTCTTCTTCTTCTTCTTCTTATCTAGCTAAACGTTGCGCTGTGTTTGTCACACCAACTAGTAAATATTTATCGGGCTTTTATTTTTTTCCGTTCAATTATTTTCAGTGTAAGCCGATATAATGCTAGGGGGAGTAAAAATGGTAGTTATTTAGTACCCAGTAAACAGGTGACTTGCTATGCTTCATTAGAAGTAGGTTATTGCTAATGATACCTCCTCGACAGATATTTTTATGGCTCTAACAATTGGACTCTATGCTTGCCCAGAGACACGATATGGCTTTCCCACTATTGCTCTATGGCCGGTTATCGACACTACCTAGTTTATTGCATGTATTAAATCAGTATTTTCTACACAGCGGAACGATAAACACATAACTAATATCTCTAAAAAAGTGAAGATGGAGCATTTTAATAAAGTGTTTTCACTTTAAACGCTAAGCATACTTAGCGTTTTATATCGAATATACTCATTATATTTTAAAATTTTGTATTGTTGGAGGGGAGGGGGGCTAAGTCCCCCTGAAATTTGAATTTACTGGTAAATGCTTTTTATCTGGAAATAAATTAAAGAATTTAACTAAATTCCAATGCATGAACATTTTATACGGGGTTTCAATGACGAATTGTTAAGCAGTTCTCTGATTGGCTGCCTAAAAAACAGGTGTCAGCTCGAAAAAAAACACTCTGGTTGAAAAAAACTTGGAGTTGAAACAAATTTGCGCGGGAAATCCCCGTTCATACTGTTATCTTTTTTTGCAATGTTTAGGAACAGGCGGGGAATCCCCACTCGTTTGGAATTTTACCAACAGGACATAAGCAAATAGCACGTAGTTTCATGACGTGTTTAATCAGGTGTAGAGGTCCCATAGAATAACAATGGAAGGAACATAGAATAGCATGGAAGGAACATAAGCCCTTAGAATAACATGGAGATTGCTATGCAGGGTACAGAAATGGAACCTCTTACCCTACTGTGGCAGCAGTGGTGCCCCGTGGGAGTCAATAAGGCCTTTCTACTGATATTAATGTAAACTAATAAGTAAATCTTAAAACGAGTGAAACTTAAATTGATTATGCAAATCAAGTTTGAAACGAACAAAAATCACCACAAACAAGAGTTTGGGTATGACCTCCTTCTCTCACTGTAAAAGTCTAAAGCCTACTGCGTCATTGGCGCTTTACTGAAAACTATATGCGTTTTGAACAGCCTTGGAAAGTAATAACAACATCAAATTGAATATTTGATGTATAATGATATTAATTGTTGAAAGATCCATCAGTTCAAGAATTTATTTCACTGTAATTGTATTTTTATTTTCAATGCTGTAAGAACTGGAAAAGAAAATATTTGTAATATAATCCGTTTTCAGTTAAGCGCCAATGACGCAGTAGGTTTTTGGTTTTTATTTACAGTTATGAAAGGAGGCAGTATCCAAACACTTGTTAGAAGGGAAACTATATTCGTCTTTAACAACTTTAAAAAGAGCTAATAAATTAAACTGAATATTTGATGTATAATGATATTAATTGGTGAAAGCTCATCAGTTCAAAATGTTACTATAATTTTAATGTTTATTTTCAATATTAAGTACAAAAGAAAATATTTGTCATAAAATTGGTTTTCAATAAAGCGCAAATGACGCAGTAGGTTTTAAAAGGGGGATGTTTAAAAACTTGAAACGAACAGAAATCAATTGAAAAAACTTTTTGAAAAAGAAGTTTTTCAAAGAAAAGTAAATGTCGTATTAAACCTGACAGCGGCAGGAATAAATTTCTATAATCATTCAAACTCAAAACAACCAGACATTATTATTAAAGAATAAATGACACCCTAAACGAACAGAAATTAAATAAAAAATCACAGCAAATAAACATACAACAGGTACAATACAAATCACTACAAACAAGTGTTTGGCTCCTGTCCCCTTCCCTAACTATAAAATTCTAAAGCCTACTGCGTCATTGGTGCTTTACTGAAAACTTTTGTGTCTTGGAACGGTCTTGGAAAGAACTAGTAAAATTATTGTGGATATTTGATATAAAATGATATTAATTGCCAAAAGCTCATGAGTTTCAAAGTCTCATTTCGCTGTAATTTTTATGTTGATTTTCAATGTTGTAATATGTAATAAGTACAGAAGAAAACATTTGTAATATAATTCGTTTTCAGTAAAGCGCCAATGAAGGAGAAGGTTTTAGATTTTTACAGTTAGGAAAGGGGGCAGGAGCCAAACTCTTGTTTCTAGGGATTTTTATTTGTTTTAAGTTTGATTTGCGTGTGTAATTTGTTTTAATATTTATTTATTCATTAATTTCTGTACGTATTGTATAGTTGTTTGCTATGATTGTTTATTTAATTTATGATCGTTTTGGGTTTCATTTATTCGTTAATAGTAGTTTTTGGTAATTTTGACAAATTATAGGATTTTATGGTCTTAGGTTTAATATGCTGTTTACTTTTATTTGAAAAACTTTTTTTATGTTTTTTTTTTTAATTAAGTAAGTAAAAACTTATTGTGTCTGACGAGTTTTTTCATGCCTCGTATTTTTTTTTCTTATGAAAGCTCTTATTTGTTGAAAAAAGAAGGATGGGAATAGTCATTCAGCCGTTTGGATGACAAATCAGTAATTGATAGAACAAACAACTTAGAAAACTCAGATAAAAAAGTGTATCGTGCGGCTATTGTCGTAATATACCAATCATCTGCTTGGAAAAATTACATGGACTTTTTTATGCAGTCAAGTAAGTTCAAGGAGAATTTTTCACATTCGAATCCATAGTTTTTCCAGTTTTGGTATTAATTCCAGTGTTTTAAGGAACGTCATGGGTGAAAGTTAAAAGCTATGAATCCGTCAAGTGCTTTGTAGCCAAGATATCAAAAGTGGACTAGTTAAATTCGGTATCTAAGAGGTACAAGTCTCACTTACGGTGGGTCTTTTCTCTCTGGCAGCTGCAACATTGTATGTGTGGTGAGGGAATGGGGCGGTTCCTTTTTTTGATAGTGATTATTTAAACGAAGTGTTTTTTGTTACATAACTCTTACTTCCATGCCTTTTCTGTAGCTGTTCCACTCCACGAAACAGAAACCTAGCTTCTGTCCTGGGTCTTTTTGCCTTGAGTGTTGAATTCATGACCGAAAGTAACCCCAATTACGGGTTTTCTCCCTTGCGGAATCTGTCAGAGTACTATGAAATCTTCGAGATCTTGGAGACAATGATGTCCCATATAAGACAATTGTAAATACGGAACATCTGTTTCATTGCTGGCAAGACTGGTTCTTAATCATTTCTATCCCGTTTCCAGTCAGTTTCTGGAGATTCCAGTGCCAACATGGGGTGGCGGACTAAAATTATATGCATTTTAGGATGGATTTATTCGTGTAATTGTGCTATTTTAACACCACCATATTTTAACCTTGCCACTGGACGAAGGATAGCTGCTAGCGCAACATGTGGCGAGGGAGTTACTGACCCAGAATTGTACTGTAAGCTTGTTGGTGGTAATGCCAACAATTTGGAAACAAATTATGATATAATCCAAGGACAGGTATATATATATATATATGAACATGTTTTTGGTCTTTTCAAGGGTTTAGTTTTTTTCAATGTTTCTTTTGTAAGATGTGACAAATTTAGATCTAAAGTTCCAAAACTCTCCAAAGTGTGTTGGCTGGCCAAGGCTTACTTTAATTTTTACTTTACATAAGAAAGAAAAATATTTATTTTGTTTTAAATGGCTTAACATATTTGAGTCTTGTTAAACTATACTGGATAAAAATACAATGAACTGTTTTGTAGATCGAACATCTTCTTTATTTTTTTTTTCAGTTTCAATGTCTTGCCGACGTTCAGCGTCCAGATAATGATACAAGATGTTGAATATTGGAAGTGTGTTAATGCCTGTTATTGAAAACTTCTGTTACCTTGAAAATTTTATTACCATGACAATTTTCTCAAGTTTTTATCTGACTGGCTGGCAACATGAAGGGAGCCCCCCCGCCTCATACGTGACGCTACTGCCGACAACTGTAGTATACGATACCAGTTGACCCTTTGCGATCGAAGCCCTATTCGCAAAATTATAGAAAGTATTAGGTATCGTCCACTAGGTGTACATTGGAAGGTCTTCCAGTCTGAAGTACCTTTACTTGTATGGACTATGAGACTTCAGGAAAGAATGCGCAACCGTGCGGCATTACTTTCTCCGCAACTGGGAAGCTTAATATGGGGGTTTTGATACTTTTAAATCAATTTTCTATCTCAAAGTTTTTAATCGATAGCAACTTGTTCCTCCGTGGGGCAAAATCGTAGTTTGGTGCTACAAAATGGCCGAGAATGCCACATTCCTGCGGCACAATCTTTTTGGTCATTTTAAAAGAGCTGTGGAACAATTAATTTCTGTTCAAATGAGCCCTCTTGGTATTTACTTAGATCATCGGTTCGATGCAATTACTCCTAGAAAAAAAAACATGCATCGATGGTCTGTTTTCTAGGAAAAAATTACAAATTCCACATTTTGTTGATAGGGGAAAGGGTTTCTTACTCAGGAGTGTGTAAATAATCTTTTATGGGAGCTTTTAAACTTCCACAGTAAGGTTTTCTCTAATATGCGGAATCTGATGTTGTGATTTTCATTAAGATTACTTGCCTTTTAGGGTTATTTCCCCTATTTTCGTTAAATTTAATGAACTTTATGGATTAGGCAGCATAAAAAGCCAATTCTTTTGGTGTATTAATTGTTATCAAAATTCCTTTTTTAGAGTTTTCATTACTATTGGCTTAGGTTACTTCTGACCGCAGATTTCGTTGTGCGTCATTTTTGTTTGTGATTCGAGGTGAATATCGCTGTCACTTGTCTTCTAACCGCAGATTTCGCTGTGCTTCAGTTTCGTGCATCATTACCTCGTACATTCTGAAATCATTTGTAATTTCGCATGACTCATAGATATCAAAAACATTTCTTTCACTATATTTTTGTTATAATTGCGGTGTGACATAATTCAGCAACAACCAGAAATATTTCAATGCCTATGCCCTCTGAAATAGCTAAATTAAGCATTGGAAATACTGACGTAAATTCAATTTCTCCTTCCTGTTTATCCTTTACAGACGCTAGAATAGCACAATCCTTATTTTTGTAATTTCTGAAATATCCAAATTAGACAATACCATAATAATTGTGTTATTCTTTAGTTTTAAGTTATTTTCTTTTGCAATTCAATTTTTCTTGTGCCATGGCTTTTTCGTTAGCTGTTCAGAGTCATTTGTCATCTTGTGTAATCTTGGACGGTTCTAAATTCATATTCTAAAAATTAATTCCTCCTTCCTGTTTATCCTTCACAGACTCACGCACGCTAAACTAACACGCTGCTCAATTCCATTGTAATTTTGCTTCATGTTCAAACCGTAGATTTTGTTGTGTAGCATTTTTGTTCGCAATTTGATGTGATTTTTGTTGTTTCTTGTTCCATGCCTTTTCTTTAGCTGTTCGGTGTCATTGGTCATCTCTTGTAATTTTTGCATGCGTCATAGATACAAAAAAACGATACAACCAACCCTGGGAAAAAATGATGTAATTTTTGCTCTTTGAATGCATAAAAATGAGAGGTCAATCACATGAATTTTTTTCTGACGCGAATTTAATTCCTCTTCCCTGTTTATCCTTCACTGACGCCAAAATAACTGCATTCCGTTCCAGGGTGGTTAAGAAATTCAGGCATAAGTTCATTCTCTCCTTTCTGTGTATCTTTGCAGATGCTAAAATAACACTTTTTCATTCTAGGGATAAAAATCAGCAATTTCAATTGAATAAGTAATTCTGGCGTGAATTCTATTCCTTCTTTTGTTTATCCTTCACATACCCAAACACGCTAAAGCAACACGTTCCTCCTTCATTCCGTTGTAATTTTCCTTTGTCTTCAAATAGGAGATTTTGTTTTGCTACGTTTTCCTTTGCAATTCTGTGTGATTTTCGCTTCTTATTTTCCCATGCCTTTTTTCTTTAGCTGTTTAGAGTCGTCTGTCGTCTTTTATAATTTTCCATGCGTCATAGATACTAAAAACGAAAGTGATGTAACTCATGCTACAATTCAGAAAGTGATGTAATTCATGCTGTAATTCAGAAAGTGATGTAATTCATGCTCTTGAAATGTGCTCATAAACATGATAAATATATGCTCATTTTCCTAAACTCCAGGAAATCCCAGAGTGCCAATTTGAAAAAAAGGAACCGTTTTCAAGAAAAAAATCTATTAATATATAAATACATAGTACATAAACAGTTGCTTGTTTTAAGGATATTAATTAAAAAAAAAAACTTTCCGAAAAAGAAGTTTTCTAAAGCAAAGTAAAAATCATATTAAACTTAAGATCAGAAGAAATAGAAACCTACAATAACTCAAAATCAAAACGTCCAGAAGTTACTATTGAAGTATAAATGAAACCCAAAACGAACAGAAATCAAATAAACAATCATAGCAATCAAACATACAATAGGTACTAATATAAATGAGTAAATAAATCTTAAAACGAGTGAAACTTAAATTAAATACGCAAATCAAGCTTGAAATGAACAAAAATCTCTACAAACAAGAGTTGGGGTTTTGCCTCCTTCTCTCGCTGTAAAAGTCTAAAACCTACTACGTCATTGGCGCTTGATGTTTTTTTTCTGGGGGGGGTTAGGTTATGCAGAGAAGGCCAGGGGTAAGCTCGTTTAAGTTTTGGAATAAAATAGCCTTCACAAGTCTTTTGAGTGGGGTTAGGGTTTGGTTTATCTGATCTTTTAACTATGGTAAAAACCATCTCATAATAACCTTATATGCCCCCGGACATAACATACAACATTTGCCCCAGTGCTCTGGGGGGTGGTGTTGACCCTGGAGTTTTTGTTATCCGATCTTTTGACTTAATTTAACAAAATGGGTATCTAAAAAATTCAATCGGATGGATTTGGGGTAAAAAGGCAGGAGGGCTAGCAGCCCTCCGGTCCCTTTGACTCTTAAAAAGGGAACTAGAACTTTCAGTTTTTCAATAGAATGAGCCCCCGAAGAAGTTATACCATCATTTCAAATGATCTACCTCTGAACTTTATACGACCACCCCTTACATAAAAACCTTATATGATCCCGGGGCACAACTTAAAACACTTGCCACTTGGCTCCGTGGCGTTGTGTCGACCCTGGAGTTTTTGTTATCTGATATTTGAACTATTTTCAATAAAATGGCTATCTCAAAATTTTCATTGGATGGATTTGAGGAAAAAAGGGCATGGGGTGGGGGGCTAGTTGACCTCTGATCTCTTTTGACTCTCAAAAGTGAACTAGAACTTTCAGTTTACAATCAAATGAACCCCTTCTGAAATTTATACGAGGAGCCCTTCTATAAAAACCATATATGCCCCTAGGGCATAACTCACAATGCCTGCCCCTGGGACCTGGGGGCTTGTGTCCACCCCGGAGTTTTTGTTATCTAATCCTTGAACTAAGATTAAAATTTTTCTCCGATGCATTTGGGGAAAAAAGGGCGTTGTGGCTTTTTGTCCTCCGATCAGTTTTGACTCCTTAAAAGGGCACTTTAACGTCCAATTTTCAATCGAATGAGCCCCCTCCGAAGTTCATACAACCATCCCTTCCATGTGAAGTGCCTCTGTGAAAAAAAGTTGGAGCCTTATTGCCTTGGAGGGAGGCTAGTTGCCATCTGATCACTTTTGGCTCTTAAAAAGATAACTAGAAATTTCAATCTCTAGTCATTTGAGTCCCTCCGAAAATTATACGACCACCATTTTTGTAAAAACCTTGTATACCCCGGGGCATAGGTTACAACCCTTCCCCCGGGTTTGAGGGGGGGGGGCTATGTTGACCCTGAAGTTTTGTCATCTGATCGTTAGACTAGCCTATTTTAAACAGGATAGCTATCTCAAAATTTTGATCAGATGCATTTGGGGAAAAGGGGTGTTGGGGGTGGGTGGGATAGTTGCCCTCCAATCACTGTTGACTCTCAAAAAGGGCACTAGAAATTCCGATTTACAATCTTATGAGCCCCCTCCGAAGTTTATACTACCATCCATTCCATAAAAACCTTATATGCCCCCAGGGCTTAATTTACAACACTTGCTCCCAGGTTCTGTTGGGCCGTGTTACCCCTGGAGTCTTTGTTTTATGATCTTTGGTCTATTTTAAATAAATGGCTGTATAAAAAAAAATTCGATTGGATGCATTGGGAAAAGAGGGTTGACAAGGGGGGGGACGGGACTAGTTGCCATCGGATCACTTTTGGCTCTTGAAAAGGGAATTAGAACTTCAATTTCTAATCGTTTGAGTTAGACCCCGGCGCCGCGACGATGAGGGAAGACCAGCGATGGTGGGGCCAAAAACAGCACGCCGCGCCGCCGGTAAGATATCGGCGGCGCGCCGCCGGCGCGATCAATGTTGACCGCGAACATTAATGTTTTCATCAGTCTTTCTCAAATCACAGCTTAAATTTACAACAGATTCGAGCCTATTCATGAGTTCAAAACTTTACAAGTCCCTGGCTGGAAACTGGTCTTCTTCGTTATTCATCAAGAGAAGTAGAAATCTGGTAGAAACGAAATGGCTGTGGCGTTTCATAACCCTTGCATAATAGTTGAAGTATCTATTAGCTATGTATTCTTAACATAAATAATTACCAAAATTAGTAGTTTTTTTCATCGAGCATTAGGCCTACTGCATACAAAACTTCAAATACCGTATCACAAAATTCGTCAGTTATCTGGGTAAAAACTTTGAATATATGTTTGAACTTAGAAGCTTAATTTTTTCATAATGCCCTTTGCCATTATCTGCTTTGTCACCTTTAAAACAGTTGAAATGGGCGACTTTGATATTGATCTTTTTTTTTGCTCTTTTAGATTCTTAAAAAGCCTTCCTTGTATTAAAAATGGGTTTTAATAACAATTTAAAAAAAATACATCAAGTATAACTCACGAAAATTTTGTTAATTTTTAAATTATCATAGGGGGTGGACAAATATTTTGTACGGAGTATTTTTGCTTGGCTTCTTCCTTCTTTAATTTATGTGTGTTGATTCATATTTCAAAACATTATCCAACTGTCGAAATATACCATACATAAAACATAAAATAATATTTACAATCCAAAAAAGAACATACAATTGCAAGCAGAAATATATGTAAAACACAAACACACATCATCCTGTCCTACCAATTTTTTCCACAATCATTTATAAACATTTTGAATAGGATAACTTAAAATTTCACCTTAAAAAATAATCAAGCATCAGTTCCCAATGACGAAATGTGGATGACCCACCTCATTACTGGAAGGAAAATGGAAGTTAATTTCCAATCAATGTGCCAGTCTCAATCAATTAGCTTGGTCGAACTTAAATGAATTTATATAATGGACCATATCAGAAAATTGACCAGCTTTTCGAAGAGCATGCATAGCAATTCAACATAATCTTGTATGGTTTGAATATGTTTCTTAATTATAATTAAACTAAAATGAGAACATCATGACGTTAAAAACTTAACTAAGACAGTGAACGTTTAGAAATTTTCCTTGGTGGTATTCTCATTGAATTTCCTTTCTTATAAGATCGTGGCAACGCTTGACGGGTAAGCTGGCATACTAATGAAAGTCCAAATATTAGTATGTGTAAAAAAAGGGTATATTTCAAAATAGTGTGGAGGGACAAAAATCTAGGGGTCAACTGGTCGAAAAAAAATTCCTTCAGTCAAACTTGGAAGTCTATTCTAACTGCGGGATGTGGCTATAATTGTCATGAATAAAAATCAACTTATCCACTTTGTGTGGACTGAGGCTGCTTTCAATAAGAAAATTCAAGATATTATTATTTGAATATAATAATTCCCTATCCCCCCCCCTCTGGACACCACATTGATAGGGTACCGTCTCTGCTATAAATTAAAAAAAAATAACTTTTTGGCATCCCTGCTTTCAATAAAAAAAAAAAAAAATCAAAGTACTAAAAAAATAAAGTACTAAAAAATAAATAAATTTGACACACTATCATTTAAATATTATATCTCCCTACCGCCCCCCCTCTGGATACCACCTTGATAGAATACCGTCTCCACTTTAATTTAAAAAAAATAACTTTTTGGCATCCCTGCTTTCAATAAAAAAAAAATCAAGGTACTATCACTTAAATATAATAACTCCCTATGCCCCTCCCCCTCTGGATACCATCATCTTGATAAGATACCGTCTCTGCTTTAAATAAAAAAATAATTAACTTATTGGCATCGCTGCTTTAAAAAAAAAATTCGAGGTATTATCATTTAAATATGATAGCTCCCCCCCCCCCTGTATGCCACCTTGATAGGATGCCGTCTCTGCATTAAATTAAGAAAAAAATTAACTTTTTTGCATCCCTGCTTTTAATAAAAAAAAATTCGAGATATTATCATTTAAAGTAATACCTCCCTACCCCCCCCCTCTGGATACCTCCTTGCTAGGATACCGTCTCAGCTTTACATTAAAAAAATAATTTATTTAATAATTAACTAGGTCACTATATGGTTCAAACAAAAGCGCGAAATAACGTGAAACAGCTTAGTGTTCCTTGAAAACAAATTGAGGGTATGAGTAAAGGGGTACAAAGACAACAACAAAAAAGGTGAAATTATTCAGATACACCTCAAACTATTGGAAAACTGAGTCATAGATTCACCATGGCATTCAATAAGATCCAAAGAATCTAATTAAAAGGGAGCACACAGAAAAGCCAAATTAGGCCAGTAGCCTTATGAGAAATCGCAAAATACCCAAGACAATGAACAAGTCCCAATGGGGGGCCCTGGGTCTATCAAAATATTTCAATGGTTTACCAGGGAATTTGATAGTATTTTCTTCCATCTCCGCTTTAAATGAAAAAAGTAAGTATATTTTTGGCATCCCTGCTTTCAATATATAAAATGAGGTATTATCATTTAAAAATGATAGCCCCCTATCCCCCCCCCCTATAGGCAATAATTTTCAATTTTTTTATGAATCATATTTTGGGGGTAACTTCCGTTTCAATCTTTAATTCCCCAACCTTGTACATAGCGTAGTCTATAGCTAAATTTTGTCTCAATAGAAGGTTATTTTTTTTTGGGGGGGGGGGGTTAAAATATTTTTCAGACAGAAGATTGTATTTTCTTTAATCTATCAGGCGTTCAACAATTGAGTATTAAACATTAGGAAAATCTTATCTAAAAACAGCAAAAGAAAAAAAAATTCTGCAAACTTACAATTCAGCTGTAGAAACGATCTTTCTGCTATCAATTTCAAAATCAAACTGTAGTGAATGTTGCGTTCTATAATTCTATTCAACTTGAAAATAAAATTCTTGACTACGAATGATGTAAGGAATTGCAAGTGGGAAACTGTATTCGAAATGATTTAAACTCATTTCATAAAGACGATACTTTTTTTTTGTCAACATATGAAGAACTGTGTATATTGCAATATTTGCAATGCAATTGCATATTGCATCTGTCTGGTTTTTATGCAAAGTAACGAGAGACGAAAATTAACGAACCAGAGAGTAGTGAAGAATTATGGTATGCAAAGTAATATTTGGCAGGGAAAGTCACTGGTGATAAATCGCTAGGGGTGGCACCGTGATTGCGTGATTTTCGGGTATTCGGGGAACCAATGTTTTTTCGGGGTGACGCATAGATTTTCGGGGAAAAACTCGAAAATTCGGGGATGGTGCAAGCGCTGCTTGATTTCTAATCAGGAAAATCAAAATACCAAACCACACGAGAAGGAAAAGCTCCAACTTTGGGATTGACGCAATAAAAAAATGCCGCAAAATTAATTTAAAGTCGACCAAACGCCGCCGCTTTTGCCGGCAGCGGCGCACCTGCGGCGCGCCGGGGCGTCTTGTTGGCGGCGTTTGGTCGATCCGCCGGCGCGGCGCTGGGGTCTAATTTGAGTCCCCTCCTAGGTTTTTACGACCACTTCTTCCATAAAAACTCTATATGTCCCCAGGGCATAAGTTATGTCCTTCCCCCGGGCTAATGTTTGTGTTATCTGATCGTTGGACTATTTAAAACGAACTGGCAATGTCAAAATTTTGATCGAATGCATCTGGGGAAAATAGGGTTTGTTTGGGGAGGGGGGGGTGTATATGCTCTCCGATCCCTTTTGACTAAAAATAGTAACTAGAAATTTCAATTTCCAATCAAATGAGCCACATTTAAAGTTTATACGACCTCCCCCTACATAAAAAACCTTATATGCCCCCGGTGCGTAACTTCAAACACTTGCCCCCGGGCTCTGGGGGGATGTGTCGACCTCGGAGTTTATATTATCTGATTTTTGAACTATTTTTTAACAAAATAGCTATCTTAAATTTTTATCAGATGGGTTTGGAGAAAAAGGGCGTGAGGGAAGGGGGCTAGTTGCCCTCCGATCTCTTTTGACGCTTAAAAGTGAACTAGAACTTTCTTATCTGACCTTTGAACTATTTTTAACAAAATGTCTATCTCAAAGTTTTCATCAGATGGGTTTGGGAAAAGAAGGCGTGGTGGGGGGATAGTTGCCCTCATCTCTTTCGACTCTTAAAAAGTAAACTAGAACTTTTAATTTCCAATCAAATGAACCCTCTCTGAAGTTTATATGAGTATCCCTTCTATAGGAACTATATATGCCCCCACGGTATAACTTACAACGCCTGGGACCTGGAGGGTTTGTGTCGACCCCGGAGTTTTCGTTATATGATTTTTGAAATATTTTTAATAAAATGATTATCTCAAAATTTTTATTAGATTTATTTGGGGAAAAAAAGGACGCGGGGTGGGGGGGGGCTAGTATATTTACAATGAAGGATAAAGAGTTGGACCATATCAAAAGATTTTTAAAGTCTTAGTGTCAATCTTTTACATCAGAACTGTTTATCTTTAATCTGGTTGGGATTTTCCCCATTTTTATCTGTATTTTTTTTCTGTTCCTCTGTGAACTTTTTTCTGTTTTTCTGTTCCGTTATGAGCTATGTACGATAAGTTTTAAATCAAATACAACATTGATTATTTACAGCCCTTCGGAAAACTGGAAATCTTTCAAGTATTTTGTCATTTTACATTTTCTAGACAGTTTTCCTAAATTGTCTGTGATACTTCTCATATTTATTTATTAATCTTTTGTGGTATTTTAGCTTTGTGATTATTGCGACCCAAATGATCCACTTAAGAGTCATCCTCCAGAGAATGCTATTGACGGGAGAGAAAGATGGTGGCAAAGCCCTCCAATGTCTAGAGGATTAAAGTATGGAGAGGTTAATCTTACAATTGATCTTGGACAGGTAAGAAATTGATTATACCAATTCAAGGTTATAAAGTGTTACAAATTTGTAAAGTAACGTAGATACAGTATATAAACAAATTTGAATTAATTCAGATAGGTAGCTCCAAAAACGCTGCAAAAATCCAGCCTTTGACGAGTCTCGTCTACTTATCCTCATTTTTCCAGACTTTCAAATTATTCAAGTGCTACGTCATTTACCAAAATAAAGAGAATTGTCTTAACGTCAAAAACAAGAAAAAAAACAAAAGAAAAAAATCCGCATAATAACCAAGATTGATGGAAAGATCTAACGAAAGTAGAGTGGCTGTTTAATATATAGCCTAATGATACTCATTCCTCGAAATCTTAGCAATTCTGGACGTTATAAAAGAAAAAACACTTTAAGGAAACATTTTGTTTTCATTACAGCGCAAATGACGCTCTGGCCTTTGAATATTTTTGGCCTACTCCTACTTTTGGTAATTTCTGTTTGTTACAAGTTTGATCTGTTTTTTTTTTTTTATCGTAAATTTTGGTCATTTTGGGTCTTATTTATTCATTGATAGTGATTTCTACTAGTTTTAAGATTACGAATTATTATTTGACTTCATTTCTGGTCACCTTTGGTTTAATGTAGGTGTTTACTTTTCTTTGAAAACTTTTTTCTTAGGAAATCGTTTGTAAAAATTAATTTATGCTTGTATTTAATTTAAATATTTTTATTGGTTAATAAAGGGAATATTTGTATAATTTGTTCTCGTTTTCCCCATTAAGAATTAAGATTTTGGGCTGCTATTTATGTTTTGACGAAATTTTGTGACAAATTTAATAATGGTTTTGCTATAGAACTTTGGATGGATTAGGGGGACCATTACTTAAGTAAAAGAAAAAAGGAAAAAAGAAACGAAAATCTGCATTATTTTTGGTCTTCTAGGACCGAAGCCATCCTGCACTTCCTTATGTTACAACCCCAAATATAGACAAATATCGATCAACCATTTCGTTACAGAAATATCATTGAATTTTATTTCGTTTTAACTACTTGTTTGTTCAAAAAAAAAAAAAAAAAAAAATGAATTTTGAGCTCATTCGTTAAGAAGACTTGTGGTTTGTCATTAAAAAACAAAAAACAAAAAGAAAACTAGGACGTCAAGAATTAATACAGCTAGATTTGTTTCCGGTGAGGTTCCCTAGAAGTTTAATTGAGATATCTTCACAGCCTGAAATTTTAAAAAGGTAAGCATATAAAAAAGAATATTTCACACTACACTTAAACAATCTGGATGCACATAGTGTCTTTGGATCTAGTTCAACATCCTCTGAAAGTATAAACTTAATAGCTTTAGCTATTATGTAGATATGCCATTTGGACAACCTTGATGCATATAGTGTCTTTTGATTTTGTTCAATATCTCCTTCAACATACTCTTTAACCTGAGATATTTTAGATACGCCCTTTTGACAACCTGGATACAAACAGTGTTTTTATTTTTTTCTACTCCTTCCTCACCATTTCTTGAAAGTTTCAACTTAATGCCCTTGGCCGTTCCTAGGATATTGCAGGTACATCCTTTGACAACCCGGATGCGTGTAATGTCTTTTGATTTAATTCCAAATCCTCCTCAACGTCCCCTGGAACTTGCAACTTAATACATTTAGAAGTTGCACATTTGCCATTTGGACAACCTGGATGCATGTACATGTATCATTGGAGTTCAACATGAAAAATAATTCTTCCACCCCAGGATTCGAAAAATACCTTCTTTTGTATCTCCATTAAAACATAGTGAAAAAAATCTTTGTCCTTCTCTACATTTTCGTAAAGTTGCGGCCCTGGTCAATTTTTAAAGGAAATTATTTGTACTGTAAATAACAACCATAACTCTTATAAATTCTCAGTATGGGCATCGCTAAAAATCTATTTAGGGGGCAGAGGAGCAGGCATTGTGATGGAGGAGGCAAAACTGCAGAAAGAACATGGAAAGACCATTTTTACGTTCCATGTCATGGAAATGCTTCCGCTTGTCGGCATATTTCTCTTTTATTTTACGTATTTTTATGGCGACAGCTTCCCCTTTGTGCCAGATAGCAATCTTCCTAATTTTCAGCTTAAAACTGTAATTAATTATATAAAGAACGAAGGTACAATTCATCGCTATTGTTGAAACTGAGTAACGGCAGCTCGTCACGTTCCTTGAGTGACATGTGAGTGCGCGTATGTGTTTCGTAACCCAGCGTCAATTCGTGCGTTAAATCATGCGCTTGTGCAATTGTTTCGAAAACGAAGGTTTTTTTTTTAGTTTTTGCTAATGATTTCAATGTTTGAATAACCAACACATTACCAATACAATATCAACACATAACCAATACGAAAAAAGTTGAAATAGGAAAATTATGTTGAAAATGTAAGATATTACAGTAAAAAAAATTACTAAATCTCGAGATTTTGGGCTTTACGAACCTAAGTCAGGAGTTAGCCTTGCTTTGACAGGTAGTGACTTATTTAGCGTCGACTAAAGAAAGACCTCCTTCCCCTAACAGGTCTATTGTTGCAATATGTTTTGTGACATGATTTATTTTTATCAGAAAATTGCTCAGAACCATTTCTTGAAAATTGCAAAAAAATGTTTTCGCTGGAGCTTCCGGAAACAATCTAAACACAAAAATGTTCTTCGTATTATCGGCCTACTATGCTAGATAATGCATATAACACCCACCACTGCTTCCGGTAAGGACTTACTTTAATCCATTAGAAGTGGTATCACATCAGATTTTGCTCATGGGTCTTCTTCAGGTGCTGGAATTCTATTCTCAGCATCAAAGATTTAATAGGAAATTATTTATTGAGGGGCAAACCTAAAGAAACTGGGAGATTGGTTCTGGTTGATTCTGGTGAAAGAAACATTTGATTTTTAGTGACGGTTGAGGTGATTTAAGCTTTATAAAAACGTACTATGTGTATCTGATTGTCAAAAGAGCGTATATGGAGTATCCCAGTAACAACTAGGGGTTTACGTTGAATTTTCAGAGCTTGTTCCTAGAAATTTTGAACTAAAACAAAATGCACTATGAGTATCCGAGTTTGTAGAACAGATACAGATATTTTATTTATGAAATATACATACAAAATACACCTGCGCACATGCCTGGTGGCATAATTGAGCGCAATTACAACAAATTATTAAACACCGTTAATAAATTAAATGAAAAAAAAAAACAACAAAAAACAAAAAACAACGAGCCTCTTGGACAACTGACCAAATACAAACAAGGTAAATAAAACCAAAATCAACCATCAGAGATAAACTTTCCCACCATTCTGCGAAACTACTGGTAATCAGCGCACTCTCTAATATCCAGGGGAATAGAATTCCACACCTTTGGACCAATATGCCTCAAACTAATAAGGGTGTATTTGCGATATCTTCGGAACGGGTGAAGGTATTAAGTTGAAGCTTTCAGGGTTTGTTGAGGAGGATGTTTAAATAAATATGGATGTTAAAAGAGCGCATCTGCAATATATCTGGAATGACTGTAAGTATTCAATAACTGCCAATATGTACAGATGTTGGGGTGTATGTTTGACAAAATCAAAACGCACTATTTCTTTTATATGGCGGAAAAACAGATCAAGACATAGATATTCAAGTAAGACTTGGTCTTAGAAACCTAGGTAATATAAATATTTATGTATCAATGCTGCCACATATCATAAATAGCCTACATTCGGCCCTTTTGAAAATTAATTTTAAAAAACTTTTTCCACAAAACAGGGTTTTCAAAGAAAAGTAAAGAGCTCTATTAATCCAGAAATGAGCAAGAATAAATTCAAATAATCTTCCGAGCGTAAAACTACCACAAATCACCATCAATAAATAAATGAAACCCAAAAGGAACAGAAATTGCAATGAATAACTGAAACAAACTCGGTTTATTTGCACTTTACTGAAAACAAAACAAATTTTAGAAGTTTTCACTTTTTTGACTTCAATAAATAAAAATTCTTGAAAATTTAAAGAATAAATATCAGTAGGCTATATGTATATTAAACTGACAATCCACGGTCTTTTTTTTTTTTTGTTTTTTTTTTTTCTTCAGTAAAGTGTCAGTTATATTCTGGTATGGAAAAGGCAGGGGGGTTGTTAGTACTACTCATGTTAATTTTTGCTCGTTTTGTGTTTGATTCGGGTATTTATTGTATTTTCTGTTCGTTTTGGGTTTCATTTATTTATTGATGGTGATTGGTGGTGGTTTTACGCTCAAAAGATTATTTGAATTTATTTCTGCTCATTTTAACTTAATGGAGCTCTTTACTTTTCTTTGAAAAACTTGCTGTGTGGAAAGTTTTTTAAAGCAATTTCTGTTCGTTTTTTATTGACATATTCTTTTTGGTGGAAAAAAAATATTTTATATCTGTATGGTTGTTTCAAACAGTTCGTGGTAACGAACTGTAAGTAAGGAGCGACCCGGCTCAATGGTAACCGAAACTCTAAAAAACGGGATTTTGATACCAATAGATACATCAAAAGAATCAGATTTTAATTCTGATTTCAAATATATAAGTTTCATTAAGTTTAAGCTTACCCATCAAAAGTTACGTGCCTGAGAAAATTTGGCTGATTTTCGAAAAAAGGGGGAAAGACCCCCTAAAAGTTATAGAACCTTAATGAAAATCACACCATCATATTCAGCGTATCAGAGAACCCTACTGTAGAGGTTTCAAGCTCCTATCTACAAAAATGTGGAATTTTCCATTTTTTGCCAGAAGAAAGATCACGGATGCGTGTTTATTTGTTTGTTTGTTTTTTTTTTTTTTTTTTTTTTTTTTCCCAGGGGTGATCGTATCGACCCAGTGGTCCTAGAATATCGTGGGAGGGCTCATTGGAACGGAAATTAAAAGTTCTAGTGCCCTTTTTAAGTGACCAAAAAAAATGGAGGGCAACTAGGCCCCCTCCCACGCTCATTTTTTTCCCAAAGTCACCTGATCAAAATTTTGAGATAGCCATTTTGTTCAGCATGGTCGAAAATATGATAAAAATGTCTTTTAGAATGACTTGATCCCCCAAAGTCCCCAGGGGGAGGGCCGAAAGTTATGAACTTTACTCAATGTTAACATATAGTATTGGTTATTGGGAAGTATACAGACTTTTTCAGAGGAGATTTTTTCTGGTAGGTGGGGGAAGGAGAGGGTCGGGGGCTATATGGAAGGATCTTTCCATGAAGGAAGTTTTCATGGGGGAAGGGACATTGCTATGAAGGGGGCGCCGGATTTCCCAGCATTATTAAAGAAAAAGATCAGGAATTAAATAAAAAAAAAACAAGTTTTTCAACTGATCAACTGATTGTGATTAAGAGGTCATTTTTAAAGAACTGGAAAAAAAATTCGAAATATAGTTTAAAGAGGAGGGTATTGACTAGGGGGCGAACCCCCTAATATACGTGTTAAAATTTTATGAATATAGAAGTTCGTTACGTAAGTTAATTCTAAGTTACGTATATTTATTACTAATAAAAACGTTCGTAAATAAAATTAAACAAGTTTCGAGAAAGCCATTTAACCAAATATAATATGCAAAATTTGTTTTAATTATTCATGTACGGTGAGCCAAAATCAAAACCTGCATTAATTCAAAAACGTTCAAAAATTAAATAAAAAAAACAAGTTTTTTAAACTGAAAGTAAGGAGCGACATTAAAACTTAAAACGAACAGAAATTATTCCGTATATGAAGGGGGCTGTCCCCTCCTCAACGCCTCGCTCTTTACGCTAAAATTTGACTTTCTCACAACTCTATTTTTCTAAACAATAAAAAAACTTTAGCGTAAAGAGCGAGGCGTTGAGGAGGGGACAGCCCCCTTCATATACGGAATAATTTCTGTTCGTTTTAAGTTTTAATGTCGCTCCTTACTTTCAGTTTAAAAAACTTGTTTTTTTTATTTAATCCTATAAGAATCCATAGTTTGGCTTGCTATTTGTACGTTTGGTTGTACCTTTTTCATTATTGTTTAATCCTGACACAAATAGTATTGTTTAATTTAATTTTATACCTCCTCAAGTGGACCTGAAAAAATAAAACATAATATTATTCCCAAAAAATTCTGTTTCTATGCTCTTAGGCATAGTTGTAATAGTGGTCATAGTTGTAGTATTTGTATTACTAATAGTATTATCAATAGTAATATCGGTAGTACTAATAGCAGCAGTGGTATTAACGCATTTCCTCTACAAGTAGTTGCAATAGAAGTAGTAACTGAAGTAGTAGTAGTAGTAGTAGTAGTAGTAGTAGTAGTAGATGTAGCAGTGATAAAAGTACTAGTAGTAGCGTGTACATATTGCCTTTTGGTCAGATAATTTTCCCCTTTTATCATTCGTTGAAAGTTCCAACTAAATAACCAAATCAATTCTTGGGATGAGCTCTTTTGACAATGTGCCTGCATATAACGTCTTTTGACTCAGTTCAAATTTTCCCTCAATATTGTAGATGGAATAGACCTAGTATGGTAGTAGTGGTAGAAGTGGTAGAGGTAGTAGTAGTGGTAGTTGTAGTAGTAGTCGTAGCATGCAAATATTCCCTTTTTGATCATCTCCCTTATCATTTCCTGAAAGTTCCAAATTCATGTACCCAGTCATTCATGAATTGCGACCTTTTGACAATCCGTATGTACATAATGTGTTTTGATTTAGTTCAACACTCCCCTCAACATTACCTGAAAGACTGAGCTGAATTCCCTTCGCCTTTTCGGAAAATAAAGTTCAAATATGTATACCTTTCTCAATAACATATGATATATGTAAACGATGAACGAATTGCCGTAGTATGAATTGCCAAATGCAGTTTCGATCATCTCCCTTATCATTTTCTGAAAGTTCCAAAGTAATATACCTAGTCATTCATGAATTGCGCCCTTTTGACAATCCGTATGTACATAATATGTTGTGATTTAGTTAAACACTCCCCTCAACATCCTCTGAATGGCTGAACTGAATTCCCTTCGCCTTTTCGGAAAATAAAGTTGAAACATGTATACCTTTCTCAATAACATATGATATATGTAAACGATGAACGAATTGCCGTAGTATGAATTGCCAAATGTAGTTTCGATCATCTCTCTTATTATTTTCTGAAAGTTCCAAAGTAATATACCTGGTCATTCATGAATTGTGCCCTTTTGACAATCCGTATACACATAATGTGATTTAGTTCAACACTCTCCTCAACATTCTCTGAATGGCTGAACTGAATTCCCTTCGCCTTTTCGGAAAATAAAGTTCAAGCATGTACACCTTTCTCAATAACATATGATATATGTAAACAATGAACGAATTGCCTAACTTGCAGCCCTTAATCTGAGGACTGTGGGGAGGTTGACATCCCCAAAGACATAATTGCTGGACCTTTCAACAATGCTGAACAAAATAGTTCTCTTAAAATTTTGATCGGATGTGTTTTGGAGAATGATAGACTTGTGGGAGAGGGGATTGTTGCCGTCCATTCACTTTTGACTCTTAAAAAGGGCACTAGATTTTCTGAATTCCAATCAAACAATCAAATGAGCCCCATTCGATCCGAAGTTGATACGACCATCCGTTCCATGAAAACCATATATGCTCAGGGCATAACTTACAAACTTTGCCCCTGATTCCCGGAGGGTTGTGTCCACCCTTAAGGCATTGTTATATGCTCTTTGTACTATTGTGAAAAAAAAATGCCTATCACAATTTTGATCAGATGCGTTTGGGGAAAAGAGGGTGTCAGGGAGGGGGGGGGGGGCTAGTTGCACTCCATCAATTTGGACTAATAAAAGGGATCTAGAACTTAAAATTTTCTATGAAATGTGCCTCCTCTAAAGTTCACGAAAACCACCCCTTCCATAAAAAGCTTATGTGGCCCGGGGTATAACCTATCACCCTTACCCCCAGACTCGGGGGGTCATGTCAACCCCGAAGGCCTTGTTGTGTGGTCTTTTTGCAGTTTTTGACCAAATGGCTATATCAAAATTTCCATCCGATGCATTTCGGGTAAATAGACCGTAAGGGGGGCTGCTAATTGCCCTCTGATCATTTTGACTCTTAAAAAGGACACTAGAACTTCTGGTTTCCAATCCAATGATCTCCCTCCAAAATTCATGCGACCACCATTTCCATAAAAACCTTAAATGCCCCCAGGGCATAACTTACAACTCTTATTCTTAGGCCTATGGGGGGGGAGGGGTTTTCATCTTCAAAGACATAATTACTGGACCTTTCAACTACGCTGAACAAAATGGATATCCCAAAATTGGCAGTCCTCCATCACTGTCGACTATTAAAAATGACACTAGATGTTGCAATTTCCCATCTTGAATGAACCCCTTTCGAAGTTTCTACGACAATTACTATAGGAAGTGCCCTGGTCTAAAGCCATAAAAGGGGGGGGGGGAGTAGCTGCACTCCAATGAAATTGACTCTTAAAAAGAGCGCTATAATTTCTGATTACCGGTCCAATGAGCCCCTTCTGAAGTTTATACGACCACCCTTTCTATAAAAACCTTGTATTCTCCCAGTGCTTAACTTGCAACCCTTGCCCTGAGGGCTGTGTGGGGGGGATGCCATCCTCAAAGACATAATATCCGGACCTTTCAACTACGCTGAACAGAACAGGTATCACAAAATTTTGATTGGATGTGTTTGGGGAAACAATGTGCGCGGGGGAGGGCGCTCGTTGCCCTCCAATCACTTTTGACTATTCGAAAAGGCACTAGCATTTTAAAATTTCCAATTGAATGAGCCGCTTTTAAAGTTTCTACGACAACTTCTATACGAAGTGCTACAGTCTAAAAAATAACAAAAATAAATTAATGAAAAATAGGTAATGTATTGTGGCCACATCGCTCTTTACTTAGGCAGCGCTATTGCGCTGCCTATGATAAGTGGCAAACAAATAATTTTTGTTCATCTTTGCTTCCTGTTGCCTTAAAGAAATAAATAATCTGTCCATAAAATTCTGTCATTCCAAAATTTTGGCTTATTCCCAGCTGTGGTTATTATAAACATCTAGTAAAGCACTGTATATATGTATAATTTTTTAAGGATAACAGCGACTTTATTGCTAAAAAAAATTGTGGAATTATTTTTTAATTTAATCTTGAATTTAAATCCAAATAAATACTGTTGCCAACACAGAATATAGAAGTTATCTGTCCCAATTCCGTTTCAGAAAGAAAAGTGCGATTGATAATTTGCCCAACTTTCGAATTATGTTTACGTAACGTACATTCATCTTTTCACACTAGAAATTCCTTCCGGAAATTTCATGGGCTTTGACCACCCCAAGGTCCTTGATAAGAGAAGACACCTCATTTTTACATTGCTATCTATTTATGGTATATAATATATAGCTTTTAGCGGTGTATCCTTCAAAGCAATGAATCATAATATGTGAGAATGGAAACTTGAACTTATTTGAAACATTTAAGCCGGCTATAAAATATGCATTTTCCACATAATATTTTGAGATCAATCAGTTTTTTTCTTTTTTCAATAGAATCAGCTATCCATTGAAACAATATTCCCTTCTGCATGGGTATTAGGGTTAAAAAATAAACAACTACAAAGCATTTGACTTCGTCAAACCTTTGATTGTTTTGATTTAGACGAACCATATATGGTTCCGGTCTTTATGTTCTAATTTATGGTTTCTGAGGTATACATCCTCCGATTAGCCTCGATTCAAAATGCATTATGCACTTTTTCAAAATAAGCTTGTAGCTGAACTTTAAAAACTTGCTTTTTTACGCTTGATGTGTTCTGATTTTGGATGAAACTGCTTTAGCAAGATATTTTAAAGCTTTTTGTTAATTACAAAAAAAAAGCAAAAACGAAAAGGCCGAGAAGAATGAAAAACCTTGTGTTGCTCTTAAATCAAAACATAGAAAAAAAAGTTGCGAAAGCCCAATTGTGATTTCAGACTAGTCAGTGAAGATAGTGGGGCATTATTAAGTAGTGTGTTGTTGATATTGCAGGCTAGGATCGGCTCCAAAGTATGTAGATATGCCATGCGACCCAGATTAATAGGTCGTTTGAAATTGATGATTTCCATAAGAAATATTCTCCTCGTTTTCGGGGCTTATAGCGACCGCAAGAATAAGAAAATGAGGTAGAGCAATGAAAAATACTATCTTTTCAAAAATACAAAATAAGAAATAAAGCCTGTCATTGATCCGATTTACTGTTAAATTTGTATTGGTTTTATAAAGTAGGCAAAGGCCTTTGCACAATAACTCCTGTTAACACTAAAAGAAGTCATTTGAAATAGAGGGTTATTGGATTGATTTTTAAGTTTTTTTTTAATTCCCTAGATTTAAATAGCAAAAGGACATTTAATAGTTGTGGGGTTATTGCGAAAATCAGGAAATTTACTTTCTCTTCATAGGAGAATATGTCTGAGCTATCTAAAGGATTCTATTTTCCTCACCGAACGGATGCTTAACTTTTGTTGGTGTCAGTGATGGAATAGCTTTTCGATAAAATTATGATTTCAACATGTCCATATTGGCGCAACTTGTTGAGTTTACCACTTTACTTGACCGTCGCTTCGGTTCATATTCTATGTACCGCTAGGTGTTGATGTAATCTAGGTGTTTCCAACTCTCACTTCTGGGGAAAATCGCAAAGTCCACAATGCTTTGTCCAATTATCATAGTAAAGAAGACGAAAGAAGTTAACACGTGAATTTGGCCGCTTTTCATGCAGAGTCTGGATCTTTAAAGATTACCAGGTTTTATGTTTTCCTCTAATCTTCAGGATAAATTATTTCTTATTAATTATGTTTTTCTAGGAATTTCATGTCGCCTACATTTTTATTCGTATGGGAAATTCTCCTCGACCGGGAGCATGGGTCTTGGAGCGATCAGTTGATAATGGCAAAACCTACGAGCCATGGCAGTTTTTTGCTGAAAGCGATGGGTAAGCTTTGTTTTGCTCTTAAGTACTGCGGTAAAAAAAAAAAAAAAAAAAAAAAAATGACTTTGTTTTCGGTGCCTAGAAAATTTTGAACTTGTGAAATGGTTCATATTTCTAGTTTTCTATTTCATATTCCGTGCATTCGTAATTTAAAAATAAACTGCTTTACCAAAAACCTTTAAGCTTCCAATTTGAGATTCTTCTCTTGGTTGTGAAACTGAACCTCTGTGACTGGGTTTCGCTTTTTGCCGATTTTAGAAGCTAAAGATTGATTTCTTTGCTATAAATTTCTTTTCTTAAGCTCTATTAAAACAAAAGTTGATTTTGATGATTGCTGGAAAGCTAAATGACTAATATTCGCATTTTGCAAAAACCTGAGTTTTAATAGTGAAACTAATTAATCATAATTGTTGAAAAAGCAACAACTTATTAAAGAGCGATGTGTTCTCAGTGTATTATTGTTATTTCCCCCCTGACAATGTGTAGAACAAATGGTTGTAATAATTTGGCAAAGGCTCTATCACCCGTTAATTAAAAGGTCTGGTGCTCTTCTGAACAGAGGAGGACAACTGCCCCGTCATTAGCAGCACAAGTGTCCCAGGGTGTCTCCATAGTCCGGGAGGTGTCCTGGCATCGGTTCAAATTTCATCATTGCCATTTTAATCAGAATGGACGAACTGCTTCAAAAATGTTCCTTTGGAGCATGGACGTCAATGGGGAATTTTTTTTTTTTTTGGGGGGGGGTGTGTTGGCGGTATTGGCCCTGCTGGAGCACACCAAGACATTAAAAAAAGTGTAGAAATAGAAAAATAAGAAATACTCCCGTTCAAATCGTGGTAAAAAAAAACATGGGTTCCGTAATTAGCCTCTCCTCTTAAAAATTTTCTGATGATACTCATGCTCCGGAGCTGACATGATTCATGCAGCTCCTGGAGTAGGGGGCCCAAATTTATGTCAAAAAATAATTTAAGACAGGGTCTTTATAAGCGCGTCTTTGTAAGCGCGTCTTTGTGTAAATATTTACATGCTACACCCTGCTGAAATAAGGGTCAAACATGGCTTTTCAATCTCTATGATTGGATGGCCCGAAATTAGTTGCACGGCCTTTGCCTCCCTCAAGTCTCCCCTCCCCATCCAAATTTACATGCGTAGATACGGCCTACATCTTTTGGCTCGTGGTCTTTCAGAAAGTATTTAGGGAATGGTCCTAGAGAATTAGATGTTAATTACTAAAAATAATTGAGATCAAAATGTCACTATCCAAAATCAAAATACATTAAGAAAAATTTCACAAATAGTTAAGTATTACACCTTGCTCGCCAGATTCTCAATGTGGCTGATTTTAGGGTCCTAAGAAGGGTCCTTGAAATAAATAATGAATGAAATGAAATAAATGAAATGAAATCAATGAAATGAAATCAATAACAGGCTGTCATGTCACACTTTGTTGAAATAACAGTCTTGTAAGGATTTTAATATGGATTATTTGAGGGTCATTGAAACTTTACAGTTTGAAACAACGCCTCTCCCACCCTACTCCATCCCTAAATTTGCATACATGTACATTACATATTGTATATTTTGTAAATGTTTATTTGTTTCTTAGCGAAGTTTGTATTTCGCTATTTCTGAGCTTGGTTAGAAACGCATACCATAGCTGTAGAAATCCAAAATCTATTGGATTTTGCTTGGTGAAACTATTATATGTGGATCCTTAAATCTGCCCAAATTCTCATACAGGTTTGTCCAGGTAACGACTATCTTGTTTTTTTTTTTTGGTTAGTAATATTCTATGTGCATAGTCCGTAAGCACTGGCTCTGACAAAAATTTTACTAATTAATGCTTATTTGTCAGTATTTGTCAACAATTATTTGTCAATCAACAACTTTTATAAACGAAGATCATCCCAGAAAATGCTTTAGATTTTTTCTGACCCCATTTAGTTCGTTTACGTATCGAGCAAAAGTTGAGACTTATTATTTTTATCATACTTTTCCCGCTAAACATAGTAGATGTTGAGCCACCCCCCCCCCCTCAGTATCCCATTTTAAGAATTTTTTGGCCGAAAACGGGTTCATTTGCATTAGAACTAAGTATTACTCTAATTTTCAACATTTCAGAGATTGTGCTGCCCTCTTTGGCCAAGAAACTCTGGGTCCAATTTACTCAGATGATGCTGCTGTTTGTGCGACACAGTTCTCGAAGATTTTACCTTTGGAAGATGGTGAGGTGAGAATTTTGTCCTTGCTCTAATTGAACCACAAGAAGTAGATGGAGAGGAATAAAAACAATTTGAATATCAACAAACCTAGTCTTCGAAATTAGTTTGGCTACAACAGGAAGGCCATTTAATGGGCACTCGTGGGTCGTGGGGCACATCAGATCCAAACATCTGAAATGTTTTCTATTCTAGTGTTTTAAAAACATCTTTTTCCGCGAGAGGTTTTCCTTGGTGGAATTTCCTCCTTCTCCCCCTTCTGCTCGTGCTTGTTCATGGAAATTCTTATTTTATACTCCGTCCTCAAATTGTGGGATTCTATTCCGTAACCAAATCATAATAAAAAACAAGATTGATTTCAA